>JXCR01148433.1:401838-424712 GCA_002079205.1 Phalaenopsis hybrid cultivar
GAATTAGAACGAACTGTTAGAAAAATTAGAAAATTGAAAAAAAAAACCTAGAAATTATGATACAATGAAAAACAATATGAACAATCAAGGAGTAGAAAATGAACACCAACCTAGACCCTTAAGAGATTATGCAAATCCTACAGCAGATGAAATCCACTTATCTATCCAAAATCCTGATGTAGCTGCTAATTCATTTGAGCTTAAACCTGCTATTATCCAAATGGTACAAAACAATCAATTTGGAGGTACACCAAATGAAGATCCTAACTTACACCTCGCTAGTTTTTTAGAACTATGTGCTACTTTTAAATATGATAGAGTCTCAAACGATGCTATTAGACTTAGACTTTTTCCTACTGTGTGCTACTTTTAAATATGACAGAGTCTCAAACGATGTTGTTAGACTTAGAATTTTTCCTTTTTCACTTAGGGATAAAGCTAAGTTGTGGTTAAACTCGTAGCACCTGGATCTATTAGAACTTGGGGAGAACTGTCACAGAAATTTCTATCCAAATATTTCCCTCCATCCAAAGCTGCTAAACTAAGAAATGACATAACATCGTTCTGTCAGATTGATGGAGAGTCAATATATGAAGCTTGGGAGAGATTTAAAGATCTTCTTAGGAAATGCCCTCATCATTTGTTACCAGACTGGTTAATAATTCAAACATTTTAACTCTTAAGAAGGAGTAGGCTTCAAGATTATTTCTTGTGTGTCTTTTTCCTTCAACTTGACTCTTATTTATAACAATTAATGACCAGGGGTTAAGTTGTAATTTAACCCTTACAAGATAAGGTAAGCGACATATGTCGCGTTATAAAAGAAAGTTGAGATTACAATGAGATAAAATCAGATTTCCTAAGATAAGATGAGGAAACATGGTCAAGGAAATGACCAAGCCTCATGATCAAGGTGACTTTGTCAAATAAATGACAAAGCCTCACGTTTTTACCTTGCAAGGTAAATTAATTTTACCTTGGATGGTAAAAGTTNGCTAAACATGGATCGATCAAGACTAACAAGGTGGTCTAATCAATACAACATGTTATCAATAGGAGGATTTTGCGGGTGTTCCCCCTATCAGAGTATAAATCATCCATAATATCCTTGATTAATAGGTGAAAAGAGGTAGGATAAAGCAAGCTTCAAAAGCAAAGGTAAGTAAATCCCTCGCCGTAAAATGTAGAAAGTCATTCTATATGCATCATGGGGATATCAAGAAACATGATGGTAGGAATTTACCTAATCCACAGGGTATTTGCCAAACTAGTGCCATCAACATCTGTCCTAAAAGAAAGGTAAGAATCAATGAGGGTGCACCCCAGATCTCTATTTATCAACATAGGACATATTCTTCTAGCAAGATGAAGAGGAAGCCACAACATTTTCCTTATAGCGTATGAAAAGAGTGGGCATATCAAACATGGGCAAAACTGCTACAACAAGATCATCAATGATACCTGACACAACATCTGGTATAGTGGCACTAAGTACCACATTAAGGGTCCCATGGAACACCTCGGCGGGTCTCATGGCTTGCCCGACAGAAAGCAAATATCCCGACCTTGTAATGGATTGACAGGTGAACCTCGGTCTCCTACTATGAGAACCTATATGATAAGAAGAATAAAGAAATTTTTTTGGACATATGAAGGATTTGGATAACAACTTCTTTCATGGAAGAGGGCCTCGTTCTTGTAGAGGGGAAATTGGAATCCCAACAGGTATAGAGACCTGTGGCTGAGTCAGCTGCCATAGTTGTAGCGGTCTGCTCCTATTCCTCTGGACGCCCTTGCCCAATTTAGGGACAGGAAAGACCTCAAAGAAACCCAAAATGATGGGGGTTGGGACAGTCGTAAAAATTAGTAGAAACATTTCCTCTTAAAGAGGAAGCTGCTCCTATGATCTTCTCGGTCAAAGAACTCGTGGCAATAACAAAAACATAGACTGCAATGTGAGAACGACCTGCATCCTGAGGAGGAAAGAAACAAGAACTTCCTAGAACCAAAATGTGTGATGGAGAGGACCCGGTCCACACCACCAAAGGAAAAAAAAGGTGATTCTCAACTGATGGAATTTAAACATCGATGTCGGGCCAGAACCAAAACAAGTCGTAGCAGGGACCCAGTCCACATCGTCAGAGGACAAAGAGAGTTATTCTCAGCCAAAAAGATACAAGCATGATCCTGGACTAGAATCAAAGAGGGTCATGGTGGAGACATACCCCACGACCAAAGGATAGTACCATAGAAAGGTAACTGTAGCACTCTTAAAAAATGCAACATCCGCGAGGATGGAAATCCCCAAAACATGGAAGGACTACAAGAGAGGCTAGCCAGCATGTAAGAGCATTGCAGCGCATCACTATCTGATACTAGCCTCTTCCTTGAGGGAAAAGTAGCACCAATACGAGCTGCTACAAAGAAACGAGTGATACATGCACAAATCTTTTTTGAAAGAGGATATGTAGCAAACATCCAACTGAAATGTGGTCCGCACAACTAGGGATGGTAGCAAAATGACTCAAAATTCAGGGGCCAAAGGCACCTCCTGAATTGGAGTCGAGACAAGTATAGAAACCTGAAGCAGAACATGCTGCTAAATTTGCAGCAATATATTTCTATTCCTCCTAATCTTTCTGCCTAATCGAGGGATAGGTGGATCCTTAAGGAAACTGGAATAGAAAGAGAGCCGAGACAGAAGTCGTACCAATGACAGCAGTGACAAACCTACTGCTAGCAAAAGACTGACCCACCATGGCAGAGAGATTCATGAGAACATGGAGGGATGGGTCTAGAGAAGACCGTCAGGTGCTGCGGTGCGTCACTATTGGGCGTCGAACTCTTTTTGCAAAAGAAGCGGGTAGGACGCGATCCACTACATCAAAAACCAGCTTGATATGCACATCTCCCAATTTATGAGGGAAGGCACATAACAAATGCCTCGAAAGGCATAAGAGCAGCTCAATATGCACATCTCCTCTGTTAAGGGCTAAGGCACAGATCAAAATGCCTCAGATGGCGTAGGAACAGCTCAATATGCATCTCTCCCCTTTTAAAGGGAAGGGCACCGAGTGAATGCCTAAGAGGGCGTAGGATCACGTAAGGTAATCCCACAAAAGTGCTCGAAGGAATTGAAAGGTGTGACAGCTTCAGGACCACAGAAAATACTCCGGGAGAAGAGAAAGGGTACCCCCGGAGGTAGCGATCATGTTCATCTTCCTGCTCTTTCGCATCGCGGGGCAAAATAAGACAACGATCAGAAATAAAAAAAGGTCATGAAACCAATCATAAAGTACAATGACATCGATGATGCGATAATGCAGCAACCAAACTGTCGAGGGTGAGAGAGAGGACAAAATGCATTGAGTTTCTACCCTTAGCAACCTAGATCTAATAAGAAGCTTAACTGTGACTTGAAGAAAGAGAACCAGGCTACGATAATATGAGCGAAACTCCTAGAGTACAAAGAGGCTATAACCCCAGAAGCGAAACTCCAAGAATGGAGAGAGAGACTCATTCCCAGCGGAGTCACCATTCTATTTGCATTTGTTTTTCTCTCTTTTATTTTAAAAGGATTCGCCAGTCTATCGATCATCGTATACTTGATACACCTAAAATATATAGTGTTTTTAGAAATAATTTTATATCTATTTTTAAGATATTGCACTTTAATGGAAGGTATTTTGTGTTTTTCTTGCAAATACAGGTAAAAAGAGTAAAAAATGCTCGAAGGAGTGAAAAGGGATCAAATTTGAAAAAAAAGGTGAAAAATATGCAAATGAGTTTTGGCGCATAAGCTCCAGATCCGGCGCTTAAGCGCCAGTTAAACAGAGAAGGTCGAGCCTAAGCTCCAAAGGCCCCACACTTAAGCGCCAGTGGCAGTTATTAGATGAGTAAATTTAGTTTCTGCGAATTTTAAAGAGGCTTTTGAGGCACCCATTAGCTTAATAGGTGGTTACAACCACCATGGATGAAAATTTTCACGTAAGGACGCATCTCTTTGAGAAATACATCGAACCTACAGATTTTGAAGAGAAACTAAAGCACTTTTTGGAAAATTATAAAAGAAAGAAGAGAGGACTTTAAAAGGAGTCCTGAAAGTATTGGAATGTTTTAAAAGTTCTCATTTGGGGAGTTAGTTCAGAGAGAATTTCAGGCACCACTTTTATTTTTATTTTATCCTTTTTTTTATTTTGTTTTAAGTGATTGTAAAGAGAAAAGATTCAAAGAAACTTCAAGTGCTTGGTGGAGAACTTGAGATATATTTTTATCTTTTTATTTTGAGACTTATTTGGTTTTAATTGAAACTTATTGTTGGTTTGATAATGATTTCTTCTTATAAACTAAAGTGTGATTTTGTTTTCTCCATGGATTCTGAGTAGTTTTCTTTATCTTTCTTCTTAAAATGATANGTTTTTGAGATATTGCGCTTTAATGGAAGGTATTTTTGTGTTTTTATTTCAGGTACAAGTGAAAAATGCTTAAAGGAGTGAAGAATGATCACATTTGGAGAAAATAGGTGAAAATTGTGCTAAAGTGTTTTGGCACTTAAGCGCCAAATCCGACGCATAAGCGCCAGTTAAACAGAGAAGGCTGCGCTTAAGCGCCAGAGGCCTCGCGCTTAAGCGCCAGTGGCAGTAAATTGATGAGTAAATTCGATTTTACAAATTTTAAAGAGGTGTTTGAGGCACCTTTTGGCATAAATAGGTGGTTACAACCACCAAGGGCAAAAATACTTATGAAATGAGACATCTCTTGAGGAAATACATCGAATCAAGACATATTTTGAAGAGATACCAAGGCACCTATTGGAAAATTATAAAAGAAGGAAGATTGAAACTTTGAGTGTGTGTGTGCTTGAAAAGAGAAAGTTTTGAAAGTTCTTAAAGAAATTGGGGAGTTAATTTAGAGAGATTTTCATGAACCACACCAAATATTTACTTTGTCATTTTTTTTTAGTTTTATATTGAGAGTGTTGTTAAAGAGAAGAGATTCAAAGGGACTTCAAGAGTTTGGTGGAGGATTTGAGATAAGTTTTATCTTTTATCTTAGACTACTTTTGGTTTTAATTGAGACTTATTGTTGGTTTGACAAAGATTACTACTTTTAAAATAAATTGTGGTTTTGTTTTCTCCATAGATTCTGAGTAGTTTTCTTTATCTTTCTTCTTAAAATGATAACTTTTAAACTAAAGTGTGGTTTTTTTTCTCCATGGATTCTGAGTAGTTTTCTTTATCTTTCTTCTTAAAATGATAAGTAATTCGTTTTCTCCATGGATTCTAAGTAGTTTTCTTTATCTTTCTTCTTAAAATGATAAGTAATTAAATTTTCTCCATGGATTATGAGTAGTTTTCTTTATCTTTCTTCTTAAAATGATAAGTAATTAGTTGGTTGGAAGTTGTGGAAAGTATTAATCTTTAATGTTGGAAGAAGTTATGTTGATTTAAATCCATGTACTTCATTTACTTCTTGATTTGACCAATCGAGATGTTAAAATTTGTTGTGAGAATATGTAAGAACCGGGCTAGTATTGTCTCAGTCAACAATTGGAAAGAATTACATGAGGTTGTATGAATGAGAATGTAGTTCATATTATTGAGTGCAAATAAATAGGAAAATATTCATTGAAGGGTGTAGAGTTAAAGGACTTTAAAGTGACAGGTTAAGACCCCCAACTTGGTTTATTGTTTTTGGTTATGATGCGAGATGTAGCCCCCAAGTGGAGGGAATCGAGGGAACTCTAGAGTAAGAGTTGGTATCTTCCCTGCCTAGCCGGTCATTAGAACTATTCAAACTTTAAAGTATCCAATGTTCTTTATAGCATCTCTAGTAAGTGTAAAGAATATTATTGCTCCTATTTGACACAATAAAATTTGCATAAGTACACAACAGAATTCTTATACTTATTACTGATTCATGATAGGGATAAAGATATTTTTATTTTTAGTGCTTTTCTTCTACAAAAACTCAAGTTATCTTTTTAAGTTTTTACTGTTTTATCAAAATACCAAAAATATTTAAACTTTCGTTACTGCAAAAACATCTATAATTTGAATAATTGTCTTTTTAAATATAGAAAGTTTTCAAAAGTGCATATTGCATCATTTTCCTGGGGTTTGATATTTAGGTCTTAATCAGAAAAGACTTATATTACTTGATAACGATACATATACTTGCGTAGTTGACCAAAGGAAAATATGTTGAGATTTTCATACCTCTTTCATACTGTTTTTATGATATTGCACTTTAAAGAAAGGTATTTTTGATGTTTTGTTGCAGGAATGATGAATTAGGGTCAATGGAGCAAAAAGATGCAAAAAGGAGCGAATTTGGAGCAAAAAGGACCAAAATGTGGAGAATTGCACTAGGGCGCCGACGGTGCCATCGAGGCCGTCGATGACGAGCTTTTCCCGAGGCTACAGGACAAATTATCCAGAAGGCCGCCGACGGCGGGATCGACGGTTATGTGACATGTACAATGGATAAGGCCGGATTTTGGAAGGGTGCGTAAGCAACTCTTGGGAAAACTCATCCACATCTTTAAAGAGAATATTTTGGCCAAAAATAGAGAGTTTTGGAGTCCTGGAGGTTAGAAAAGATCCATTAGTATGTAGAAAGCTTGCTAGAGTGTATAACTGTGACGAATTCTTTGAGAAATTGTAAGAGTGGAGGGAAAGTGAGAGATTTCTTCCTCCTTACTAGTTCGAAGAGTAATTTTGTGTGCTGTAAAGAAAGGAAGAGATTCAGAGGAACTTCGAGGTGTGTTCTTGGGGAGAAATTTAGAGATAAGTTATTTACTTGTTATAGTTTGTATGCCTTTGATTTCATTTATGAATTCCAAGTTGTGTTGTGCTTTCCCCATGAGTTCTGAGTAGTTTTTCTATCTCTCCTTGTCTCAAGAATTGTGAAATGGTGATTTGAATCGGTGAAGCCATAAAAATGTTTAAGAAATTGTGATGATCTTTTCACTTNAAACTAGAGATAAGTTATTTACTTGTTGTAGTTTGTATGCATTTGATTTTATATATGAATTCCGAGTTTTGTTGTGTTTTCCACATGAGATCTGAGTAATTTTCTCTGTCTTTCTCCTTGTCTTGAGATTTGTGAAATGGTGATTTGAATTGGTGAAGTCATTTTTTAAGAAATTGTGATGATCTTTTCACTTCAATCTTAATTAACTTTCAATCTGGCCAATTGGTTTAAGAAATTATGATGATCTTTTCACTTCGATCTTAATTTACTTTCAATATGGCCAATTGATTTGTTAAANTTTACTATCGGGCGTAGAATTGGAGATTTTAGAGTGACAAACTAAAATCCCCTATTCGGTCCTATCCTTTGGGTGCTGATGTGTAGATGTTAGCCCTCAGGTGAGGGGAACGTGGGAGCTCCGAAGTGAGAGTCGGTATCCTCCCAGCTAGCCGCAGAATCAGTAACCAAGCATAGGATTTATCAATGTTTTTTATGTCTGGACCAAAGGGTGAAGAATAGGTATGCTCCTATTTGGCACAATATAAATTAAACTAATTCATTTTATCCATTCACTATGATTTCTTGGCAAAGAGAAGGATGTTTTCTTATATATTGACTATCACAATTAAACGTTATTTTCTATAATTAGCTATTATCCAAATTATCTACTTGCTTCAATTGCCTATTAGTGACAGATAAGCAACTTGAACGTCATTGTAGTTAAAGTATTACTTTTTATTAAATCTTAGTCCNTAACCTCCTTAAGAAAATGGCCGTAAGCTCACTCGAAGTTATCTGTTTAGTTTTAATAAGGGCGCCTAGTTCAAGAATCTGGGAAGACGCCATTAAACATATTAGTGTAAATGTTTTTTCTATTGCTTAAATGAAAAACTCATGATAAAGCTAGTAACCTACAGTCATGAAAGCAATATCCTCCTCCGCTTCTGGTCTCTTCACACCAGATAGATTGGGATAATTAAATTTAGGAGAATCATGGCTCTCATCTCTGACACCCCAAGATGAACCAAACACTAGAACTGAAGGGTTATGTAGCCCTCCGTCAACAGAAGCAACCAACTTGCGGTTCTCTCTGAACCCGGGTATATTGAACTCTTTTGCACCCTCAGCTATTTCACGCACCTAATTAAATTAAAAAGTGTTATGTCTAATCTAGTGCATTGAAGTGATAAGGAAGAGAGAAAGCGAATAAGTACTTTCGATTCATTGAAAAAATCGGCATCAAAATACTTAAGGGCATCCTTGAGTGCTGAAACGTCAGAAGCTTTTTCTCTTCCTTTTGAATCCACCAATGGAGGAATTTCTTTGATATCCTGAAGGAAGAGCAATCAGGAGCCATAATTAAAAAGAATGAACTTGAAAAAAGAAGCTGAGGACAGTCTCACCTTAGAAAACTTATGGTATCTGGAAACCTGCACATATAGATGAACAGAGTCTCTGAGACAACGTAAGTTCAAAGAATTTGTTTGGCACTAACCTATGTTGCGGAGTTCAACAACAAGAACAGAGCCAAATACTTCTGATTGAATATAAACTAATTCATTCGAGACTCATCCGACTTGGATTCAAGAAATTAATTCATTCTAGGAGTCCAAGTAACTCTCTTAACAAATCCACACAAACCAAAACATTGTGAAGGACTATACATCTATATATATATATCCAGTTTTTGGCATTTTAGTTTAAAATCCTTTCAGTTCTTGTTCGGTCACAACTATAAGCAACATAATATTGAATTACAATCCACTCCACCACAGTCAACTTCTTCTGTAGAAGAAGCAAAAAGACTTGACCAATTAAACGAAGCTCCTCATCCGAATCCATTCAAACCCAAAACAGAAAACAAAACTATATTCTCCTCCCGATCACATTTTCCCAGAAACAGACAATTCGAAACCTAATCCAATCCTTGAAGTATATAGAGCCTTGTAGAAGAAGTTATCGGAAAATGCAGTCAACTAAAATAGAGAGAGAGGAATCAAGAAAGGGTTTTACCATTCCATACAGATGTTCTCTGGCTGAATCCACCAACGCAGTAAGTTCTCGCGACGGAGCGGAAGAGAAGCAGGCGATCACCGCCGCCAAGACACAGACGAGCACCACTCCGATCGTCTTTAGCCGGCACATGATAGTTTGCAAGCTTCGCCTTCCCGCGAACCCACTCGAGTCGGGGAGACTTTTAAACCTCTATCTGCATTTACACACATACCACCCAGTTCTTTTGTTTTTTTACAAATCCAGCCCCCAAATTTTACATTTTTTCTTTCACATGTATATATTATAGCGCTTACATTTTTCATATATTGTAAATATGAATGTAGGCTATATTTAACCTTTGATATTTACACTTAACTTATAAATATAGTTGTTTAAGATTTAAATGGTATGTCTGTAAATATATGAATGTTTAGGTGTTAGATATGTAAATACAAAAAATTTAAAAAGTCATATATTGATAAGGTGTCGCATAAAATTGAAGTTTAGGTTATAGATATGTAAATAGATGAAAAATGAGTGGTATGAATGTAAATTTTTCTACTTTGTATTATGTTGCGTCGTATTTTCCAGCATGGGCAAGAAAGTAAAAGAAAGTTTGATGGGAGCGGATAATTTGATTATAAAATAATTAAAATAAATAAAATTAAAATAATATAAATAAATTTAAAAGATAAATATCATTAGATTATTAGATAATACAATTAAATTATCAGATACTATTAGATATTGTTAAATATAATCATGATGAAAAAAAATATAAGATTTATTGTTTGAAAGAAATTTTAAAATTGACTCTTGATAAAACAAAGGGTTTGTTTGGGGCCAACTATAGCTTATTAAAAAGCAGTTGTGAAGTTGCTCAATAATAATTTAATGTTGCAAAAAGCTGGCTTGGCTATTACTTTTTTTTTTTGTGAAAAAGTTAGACCGCACTTAGCCAAGACCGGTGGAAAAAGTTGATTTCAGCGTCAGCTTTTTGAAAAAACTTGCAAAACACAGTTTATACAAGAGAGCAAAACTACGATATGGTGCTGCACCTCCACCTCAACGCTGCCCCAAACCTTAAATGAAGCATATGATTTTACCAACACGTAAAATTAAAATTAAACCTAAAATAATACAAAACATATCAATTTATTACCATAATTTTTTTATTTTCTCAAATATACCTACAAAAAATAAAAAAATAATAATTAAATGAACATTTGATTATCCTTGAATTCATACCACCTAAGTGATTTATTTGCATAGGGGATTTTGTTATATATATATATATATATATATTATCTTGCTCCCTTTACATACATACCACAGTATTTTTTTTTTGTATTTACATATCAAACACATAAAAATTGATATTTACATTTATAACACTGACATCAAAACTTTATGCATGAGAAGGTGTATTTCATTTTTAAAAGTAATGCATAATGATATTTTTGATGTGGTATTGAACCTTTGAGTGTTATGCATATATAAATATGAAAGTTTGGGTGTCATATATATAAATACATAAGAATTGTGTGGTGTATCAAAATGCCCCTTGACAATTTATGTGCCTTCTTTTCTGCCATTTAAAATGTGTATAAGCCAAACAATTGATGCCATATTATACAACTTTCACCTCACATGGACTGTCCTTTTAATATGGAAATACATAATGAATGTTCATATTAACATAATACACTAAAGCAAATGATAATGGATTTCTGAAAAAGGTCTGCCAAGAGAAGTCTGATATTTCTTTGGATTTCTTAACAAGTCCTAAAATCTTGAAATGAGTTTCCTTAAACTATGGCNGTTTTATTTTTGAGGATTCTTCTTAAAATCTTTAGTTCTTGAATGATTCTTGCAACTTGTTCTCCTTCAATTCGATGAGCACTGCGTCACAGGTTGTCCCTTCTTTCCCAAGTAATGGGTGATTCAAGCGATTCCCATAGGATACTCCAGTGTTGGTTTGCTGCATTTTCAGAGCTAGCATCTTCTTCTCCTGGTGAGAAGAACTCAAAATGCTGTCATCCGAAGGAGTCATTGATGGGAACCCATTTTTGCTTTCTTGTGCTTCTGGGACCCATTCTATAATAAACTTGTTAATTTCCTTCTCTTCTGGTTTGGAACCTACACATAAAATAAATGTTAGTCTTGAAAGGTTGTCGGCGAGGACGTTGTTTTTCCCGTCTATATGCTCAAAATTGACAGTGATCCCCAAGCCATTAATGTATTCAGTAAATGCGAGCCATCGTACTCTCGATGGCTTATTATGGTCCATATTGTTGTAGAATGAAATGATGGCTTGAAAGTCGGTACGTAGCGTGATCTCGTTCTTGTCGAAGTAGTGGATTTTTAGGGCATTCAGAGTTTCCATGCAGGCGTGAATTTCTGCGTCTATCATTGACTTTATGTTGGGGAATTTAGGATCTCCCTTTTTATTCTTCCATTTGCAGACACCCCCCAATCCTTCCATGCATCCATCTGTTTTGAGGTTACGTAGGCTTTTTCTTGGGGTAGTTTGAGGTCAGGTAGATTCTGGACCAAAGTTTTGATTTTCCGCACAAGTTCCCAATTGTGAGCCTTCATCCTCTTATCTCCGTGTGGCGCAGTCTTTTGATAAAGGGGTCCTAGCAAAACCCCTAGGTTAGGGATATAAGTTCTGGCATAATTTAGAATTCCTAACCATGAACACAGTCCTTACTTCTCCTTTAGCTTGTCATCCGGGAAGTCAGCTATCTTCTTTATGATATGAGGTTGAAGCTTTATTTTAGAGTTCCCGATCACTACACCCAGGAACTCCATTCATTTTGGTTGCTGACAGAACTAGCCCTTCTTTTTCTACAATCTTCAGGAATTGCTCCAGATGTTCTTTATGCTCATATTCGTTGTCGGTGAAAATGAGTACGTCATCAATGTACACCGCGATGAATTTAGAATACTTACTAAAGCAGTTGTCAATCTTCTTTTGGAAGATTGCTGGTGCATTCTTTAACCCAAAGGGCATTACAAGCCACTTGTATAGGCCTGTTGGGATGACGAAAGCGGTCCATTTTATCGACTCTGGGTGCATGACGACTTGATGGAAGCCGCTTTTAAGATCAAACTTTGAATAGATTTTGCTGGTGCCTATCCTTTTGAGTAGTGTGTTGATCCCTGACTAGCTGTACTGATCTTTGTGTGTGTTGTCGTTGAGGGATCAGTAGTTGAACACCATCCTCTCTTTGCCTTTTGTCTCTTTTCCTGTAATTGGATCAACAGTCGTCCCTGAGTTTACCATTAGTGCCATTGTTCTATGGCAACTTTTGCTTGGTCTGATAACTTTTAGGGCAAGCAGGCTTTCTATATGTTTTCGAAACTGTTCCTGCATTAATGGTGTTACATGTTTGAGGGGTTTATCTTGGATGGTGAGGTCGGGATTAATTATTTTGATTTTGCAGACAACTCCATTCCTACTCCAGTGTTTTATGGGGTTTTGGCCAATGTACCCCTATTCTTGCAATTGCTGGAATAGTGTCCTGAACTTCTTTAGGAAGGGATTGTCTTGTATCCTCTGCGTGTACATCCACTCGGGTTGTAATTCTTGGTAGAATTTGTAACTGATCTCCATTTCTTGTAGTTGTTTGGTAGCTACTTCTACATCTGATGTGGTCTTGATTTGAGTTATCTCTTTGTAGAAGGTGACAGTATTTCCTTCTATGTGCATCCCTCCATTCAGACTTCAAATGAAGTTGCATCCCAGCAACATTTGGATGCCATCTTTGACGTCCATCTCTAGGCAGTAGATTAACGATTTCAAAAATTGTGGTCGTTGAGGGTCATCGTACCTGCTTTAATCTTTCGGTTGGCATTTGTTATGGAGTTGACTCCACTAAAGGAGACTTGGTAGGTTAGTTCTTTGATGGCTTCAGCGGGAATGTTCTTCGTGTTTGCACAACAAGAGGTTGCGCCAGTATCTACAATAACCTTTAGGCTGAAGATTTCTATTCCTGGTATTTTGAATTCTACTACCAGGTTGAACAATCTGTTGAGGATTCGCTTTGTCGTTGCATGCACCTGTTCTTTTGCATATTCATTGAAGAATTTTGCCACAGTGCTTTCCTCCATTCCTTCTTCTTTATTTATGCGGAGTCCTTTCATTCTATCATACTTAAGGAGTTCTTTTCTTTCTTCTTCTAGTTTCTCTGCGGTCATTTCCTGCAATTTTTGCTGGAGTCTTTTATTTTCTTCCTTCAGAAAGCTTGAGTAGCTCAGTAATTCTTGAATCAAAGTGTCCTTTGATTGGTATGTTTGTAGCATGACTTCCTTCTGAATGATAATTGTTAGGTAGAATTTTGCACACATCGGGCAAGCTATGAGTTTGCAATTGGTGCAGTGTATTCTCATCTGGGAATTAGTGGTTATTTGGCAATAAGAACAATGTATAAATGACCCTTGTATTTGCTTGTTTTGTTCCCAGTTGTGGGAGCACTTAGTTTGTTCTTCCGGTAACCGGATGAAAGAGCGCCACCCATAATCTTCTTCTTTCATCATGAATATGTAATCTTCGGGAGGTAAATTTTCTAGAGCATGTTTGACATGTGCGAGTGTGTTCATACCTTCCCCTTCAGAGATGCTGCAAATTGCGTTTGTTGCTTCTTCATCAAGGTCCACCAATAATACATCGTAGTCTTCGGGCAGGTCCAGATTGCTGAGGATGGCTTCTCGAGCCATGTTTCCTCGTTTGCTCCTGCATTCTCTTGCAAAATTTCCTTCTTCCCCACAAATGTAGCAACGACACTTTGAAGTTCTTGGTTTATTTTTGTTCTTTATGATACAGACATGCGTGTCATGAGGCTTCCCTTTGTAGTTCTTTGATTTACATAAACCATATTTCTTATGGTTGTTGTAGTAACCTGGAATGGGAATCTTTTTGCATATTGATAGATCTTTTATCCCCCTCTGGATTGCAGCCTTTTTGCATAGGTCTGCTAGGTATTGATATGCGAATCTAATTCTGGGAAGGATGCCTATTGTATTGAATGGGTGCTTGGCTTTGAATGCGGCTTCAACTTCATTGTCGATGATTGGAGGCATTTTCCTGAAGAATTTTTCTGATAGTTCGGAATTTATGTACATTCTACCTGATTTTGCAGCAAGTACCTTGTAGTCATTCATATATTCGAACATGTCTTTTATTTCGTGGCATGCTAGCCTTTCTAGATCCAGGAAGGCCCTATTTTGCTCATTTTTTGACCCTTGATATGGATCTTCGAGTAGTATGATGCATCTTATTTGGGAGATAACATTTTGGGGGTCATCTGCTATGTTGACGAGAGCCTCATATTCTTCTTCATAAGCCATCCTCCATTGGATCCAGATTTTCTTTTCTACTTCACCAAGTAGATTTTCAATAAACATGACTTTTGCTTTATTGTCCTGGAATTTTTTATCGTTCACTAAGTTCAAGGTGATGTATTCTCATCATGAGATGACATCATCATAGAGTGAGAAGTCATCTGGTAGTATCAGCAGGACCCCTTGTGAATTGTGGGCTGATGGGAGGGTCCACATGTTTTGTTGATAGCCCTTTCTGAAGTCCGAGGATCGACTTCTGAATTGGGGGAATGAATTAGATTGTGTGAATGAAGGTTCGACTTGTGAGCGGACGGTGGCCGGAGGATAAGAGACTGGTCCCATGACGGGTTCGTTGGGGGGGGAGATATGGGGATGATGATACTGTCGGCACTATTTTTGGTGTGGGATTTGCCCGAAGGAAGCTGTCGGTCATCGGAATTGAAATCCCGTTGCCCGCTTCGGAAGGACGTTTTTAAAAAAAATTAGTTNTAAAAACTAATGATATTAAAAGGTTATTTTGAGTGCTTTAAGAAAATTTTATTTGTTTTTAAAAATTAAAAATAAAAATCTATTAAAAACATATTAAATATGTTCTCAACAACAAAAGAGAACAAAAACATAAAAAACAAAATGATCTCAAACAAGTCCTTAGCAAATAAAAGATTTAAAATATTTGAAGTTGCTTAGAAACAAGCTCGATGCATGTATAATCAATTAACTATTTGATTGCACTACTTTTAAAGCAAATTTAAGAATTTTTGTAACTAATCCTGACCAAATTTGGCACAGAATATCCCGACCATTTTTTTCATTTGTTAGGGAAGCGATCGGTGCTAAATTTCATTAATTTCAAACACAAAGAGAAAGCCAAATAGTTAAAAATTCTAGGCCCTTCCGTATATAAAGTAGCTTTCCACTTTCCCCAACATTAGCCAGAGTGGCAGCACAGTTTTAAAATTTGATCTGCATGACGAACTCATCAACATTGGACATATATAAGTTTAAAAGAAACAAAAGGGAAGAAAATCAAAGGAGTCAACTTGTTTTCTTGAACATGATCAAAATGAGCCATGACATATGACTAAAATTTAGTCAAGATAAATCTTGAACCCTTAAATCTGCTTTGAGAAAAATACACTACATGAATAATCAACAAACTCTTCTATTGAGCTCATCTCACAAAAAATCCAAAATTTTAAATATATCCAAATCAAATTTTGGTTAGGACATTCTCACCAAATTTTATTTTCTAAAGAAAATATCAACTCCACTTCTATATATCTACAATTAATAAAATTTATGCTATTATCAAAAAGGTAACTTGGTATTTCACTAAAAAAAATCCCTAAATTTCACATTAAATTGGTTAATAATATGTAAAGATATTGATACCGGAGTTAACAAATAACAATGAGAAATATAAATTTTATTATTGAAATCAAATAAAGAGTACAATCAAATACATGGAAATAGAAAATAACAATAAACACGGCAATTAAACTAAAACTAGGGTTAGGTCTACGAATGGTGGTGATCAGCTATGGAGGTGGGATGGACAGTGCTGGAATGAGGATATAGGGGTGATGGTGTGAGGTAGCAGCACCACGAATAGGGAGTTGGGGAAAGGAGGTAAGTATGGAGGGGTTGGACTACAGAAAGGTGGTAAACAGCCTTTCCTCAGGATGATGGCAGCAAGTAGGGTTGGCGCCAAGGGTCAACAGATTGGGAAGGGTGTAGAGGAGGTAGGCGGCTGCAAAAAAACTATAAAGTGATTGTTTTCTGATAGCTGCAACAAATACTGTAACGACAACAGCGAAGGGAAGATTGTGGAGGAGTAAAAGGTCAAGGATAATCACAAAATCAAATAAAATACAGTCGAAGCACCACCTTTCGTCATATACAACCCTAGAAGGAGAAAGTTGAGATGCTGACAGTTATCCTTACAAAAAGTAAGAGAAAAACTATCCTAAAAATGACAAAGAAAACATATATACTAAATAATAAGAGGGGCCCACTCCTATTGAGTGACAACCCTAAACCACAAGGACGAACGGCTGGCCCCTCCATTCTCCCTTACGAAACAGTTCAGCCACCCAAATGGTCAAGTGTCCAATTCAGAGTAGAATGTTCACATCACATATTGTAGCGGGAGAGGTGCATCATGCAAAATCACAAGAGATGGAATGCATTAGTCCCTCGAGATTTGAGGATCCTCGACAACATTCCTTAAAGCTTTGTCTGTCCGTTGAAGGTGGCAACACTGTTGTAACCTCTAAAGATGAAGAATCTCCAACAGCAGCCCTAGAAACACCTGAACCCCAGTGAGGACTGCACAGTCCCCCGAAACACCGGAGCAATTTTCCCTACTTCAGAGCAAACGACCATATCGGTCCAACTTTCTAGGGATATACCCTTGAACAGATATGGAACTTCGTGCCCAATATATTATGTTGATTCCTCCAAAAGTAGCCCAAGGTTGGCTCAACCTGATCTGAAGTGAGGGCAATTTGAATCTCCTCGAACAGTGGTGGCCATGGAGGTGAGCATCGAACAGGATACACAGAAACTTACTCTGTACTGACTGCTCTGTGTCTGAAATAGCTCTTTTGTCTCCATGTTCTATGTCATCACCAAAACTGATCCTATTGGCGCTTCTTTGCATGCAATGGCACATGTAATCTCGAATTCCGCAAAGGTAGAAGTACAATGTGTTTGTCATATTTTTGGTGAAGGAGCATGTGTTCCAGAAACCGTCATGTTGAGTCTGGCGACCAAATTTCCATAGTCTCTCCAACAAAATGTGGCAGGCATCCATGGGAACCGTGTGGCACAAAATTTGATCTTACAGGTATTCTCAATAAAAAACTCCATGAGACCTCCTGTCAATGTTGGCTTTATTCTTCTTCCTCAACCACATAAGGGAGTCCGGCTAGGAGTGTCTCAAAGTCATGAGGCTCAACGTGTCCACCATATGTGTAAATGCGACATTCATGTTGCTCCCTCAAATGATGATGAGATTGCATTTTTTTTTTTTCACAGTGCAACGGATGTAGAATATGTTGTGGTAAAATCACTGTTGATCCTTTGTTGTCTCGGTATGTAAATCACAGTATCTTGCCCTCATCTGATAGGAGCTGGTACTCCGCACCCTTTTCTTCAACTATCTCTTCGTCGCTAACTTTCTCCTCTACACCCTTCTCGATGAAGGATACAACTCGGCTCGGTGGGCAACTGGAAGTGATGTGTCCAAAACCACGGCATCTAAAGCATTTTTTGGTTGGGACTATAGTGGCCATGTTACTCTTCTCACTTTGAGTGACCTAGTCCCGCTCCTAACCAGTCTTCACAACACCCTAAAGCATGCTCTTGCTGTTGTCTCCAACTACGAGTGATTGCCTGAATCACGGTGGATGTCTACTCTGCTTCTGCTATCTCTCCACAGTCAATTCCAAAATCCAAATATCACCCAATACCAGTAAAGTTGTAGTTGGACCACATTAGCAATGGCGAACTTCAAGCCTCCCAAATACTTAGCTATCATTCACTCCTTTGCTCCATCAGATCACATTTTAGATTAAGTTGCATAAATTCTAATGTGTACTCCACTGATAGATCCATCTGTTATAGGTAGTAGAGCCTCAAGAAAAGATCATGACAATAGCTTAGGGATACATGTTGCTACAATTCTCCCTTCATCTTTTCTCAGATAGTAATCTTGCTTTGTCCTTCTCTATTTCTCTCACTATTCAGATTCTCCCACCACAACGAAGTGGTGTTCTTCAACTTGATAGCAGCTAGTTTCACTGTTTGGTCATCATGCATCTCCTTGTATTCAAAAATCCTCTTGAAGGTCTGCAACCACTCTATGAAGTCATACGGATTCAACCTTCAATCGAAATTTAGTATGTCCATTTTTACTCTTGATTCTTTGTAGCCTCTAACAGGCATACCATCTTTGTATCCTCTAATAGACACTTCAAGTTCATTTATTTCGATTGTGGCTGTATAAAATCTTAGTTCAAAAGTTGTTTTGAAAAATCTGTCATTTAAAAGCGGTGTTCCAGAAGTCGTTGTTATGTTTGAAAAAATCATTATTAAAAATGGTCTCTAGATAAAAGTTTGGACTCATATTTAATTATATTATATTAAACAAGCAGGAATACAAAAGTAAACTCAATGATAAATTGTAGAAACAAGAGGTGCAAGATAAAATGAGCAAGAGAAAAATATCATCAAGAATAAAGTGATTTGACCATATAACAAAAACCTATGCGGCCTGGTTTTATACAAGAACAAGCTTATTTGTACTTACATGATAACATATACAGGAATACTAGTCGTTTCCACTACAGTTGAAAATTACTAACCGATAACCGCAACAATCCACAACCAAATGATCATCTTGTCCATCTCATGTAAATGATCAAACTATTTTTCGTTGAGATCTAAGAAAAAAAATTTCCATCCAAACCTTACTGCAATTAGATAGATTCCTCAATGAAACATCACCCATATTCAAGCTTCTTACCAACATCCAATAAGAAAAAAAAATTAATAAGGGAATCAAAATCTAGCAAAAAAAATAAATTTATGAAACAGGGAGGGAAGTGTACCTGGCGCGCCGGCGCCAATCTTGGTTATGAGGGTGTCGGTCTCTGGGCAGGGGCGCCCCAAAAAACAGTGCAAGGGCGCCATCAACTCAGTGTGGAGGCGCCTACGCGTTACGGGTGCGCCCATATGGACAAGGGCGCCTCACATCTGAAAGCGCAAGCAGAACACAAAATGAGAAACACTAGCCACAATCGTGATATTAGGGAAATATGCGTTGAGATTTTAATCATGATTTATCAAACACACAATCCCCCTACGTGATTCAGAACATTGGTAGAAAAGTCA
Organism: Phalaenopsis hybrid cultivar; assembly: GCA_002079205.1. Classification (NCBI taxonomy): domain Eukaryota; kingdom Viridiplantae; phylum Streptophyta; class Magnoliopsida; order Asparagales; family Orchidaceae; genus Phalaenopsis; species Phalaenopsis hybrid cultivar. The sequence goes on from JXCR01148433.1 coordinate 421,051, forward strand.
AAACAAGCGCACCCTTAATCTTTGTATCCTCTAATAGGCACTTCATCGCTTGGCCTCCTCTGATATTGTATCCCAAAGTGCCATGTTCTGTCTTCTTCTCGACTTGAATCATCCATACATAAGGGATTCAAATGTTCCCTTCTATCCTAATCGAATCTCGCTACTATGCTCAACATCAGCGAGCCATTGTACTTGTTGCATCTTATCCATGGTAAAATTTTGATCAGGTTCTAGAAATTGCCTCTTCGATGACATAATTAGGGTTTGGGAGTGGGTGGGTGAAAGGTGTGTAGAGGTGATGTAGAAATTTTTTGGGTGGAGGTAGATTTGGGTATGGTGGATGCTAAAAACCCTAGGATATGACTAGAGTTAGAGTAGCTCTGATATCAAAAGATATCGGAGTTAAACAAACAATAACAAAAAATACTAATTTTATAACTGAAATCAAACAAGGAGTACAACCAATAATGCAAAATAGGAAATAACAACAAAAACACACATAAACTAAAACTAGGGTTAGGTCTCGGGGCGGTGGTGATCGGCTACAGAGATGGGAAGGGGTTAAGAGTATTTGAATGAGGATATGAGGGTGTTGTTGTGAGGCAGTAGCACTATGAAGAGTTGCAGTTTAGGGGAAGGCAGCAAGTATGAAGAGGCTGGACTGCAGAAAAGCAGCAAGCAGCCTATCCTTGTGATGGTGGCAATGAGGAGGGTTGGTGGCAAGGAGCAGCACATTGGGAAAGGTGAAGAGGTGGTAGACGGTTGCAGGAAAACAGTAAAGTGGTTGTTTTCTAATGGTTGCAACAAATATTATGATGGTGGCAGCGGAGTGAAGGTTGCGCAGGAGTGGGAAAATCCAGGATAATCACCACCTCAGACGAAATATAGTCTGAGCACCACCCGTCATCGTATACATCCCTAGAAGGGAAATCCTGGATGTCGATGGCTTTCCTAACATAAAACAAGAAGAAAAACTACCCAAACACGACGAAACAACATATATATTGTACTCAATAACAAAAAGGGCGCCCACTTATATCGGGAAGTAGTCCTAGACCGCAAGGAGGGCCGGTCGGCCCCTCATTTCTCCCCTGTTGAACCAGTTGAGCTGCCCAGATGGTGCAAATTCTAGTTCAAAGCGGCACATCTGTGTCCCGCACTGTAGCGAGAGATTTGTGTCTCGTAAAATTGCAGAAAATGTCCAGCGTCAAATATTTACTGATTTATTATTTCAATGGTATCATTCACATCTAAAAATTTTAGAAATCGAATCCAAAAGAGGACAGTGGAAGAAATAAAAGCTAAAAGAACCAAAAACAAAGTCTAAAGGTAAGGAATAACCTCTATCTACTAAAACCATTTACAAGGCATGAGTTACATTCCCAACTCTCTCTTTTAAACATTTTCAAATAACAAGCACATCGACCAAAAGAGAAATTAGTTGCCACATAACTAACCAAAGCAAATGTTTCATACGTATCACATTAAAGTGAGGGCATAAATAATCACTAGTCTTTATGTCAAAGACTATCTAAGATGAATGAGCATTCACAATGTCATCCACCACCCAAAGAATGGGAGAGAATGCAAATTCAAGTTCAGTGTTCGAGTCCCCAATACTTCATTGAAACTCTTTGTATCTTTCTACAATGAGTAATGTGTCAAAATAGTTCTCTAACTATGTATATGGGTGATTTTAATCTTAGTCTATAAAAATGTCAAATTAGTCCCCATACTTATATAATATGAACTGAAAAAACCTTTTCGACCCCTATTAAAAGAGTATGGGGGCTAATTTGTCACTTTTAAAGACAATTAGACTAAAATAGCTCCCTGCAAAAAGTCAATGTACTACTTTGGCACTCACCTTTTTCAAAAAAAGGATTTGAAAAAAAGAGGAAATTGATGTGGGTGTAGCATTTCGTCCTCTTAAAAGAAATGATTTTAATCTGCACAAGCATTCAATTGTTGACTGAATGAATTGGCCAATGTTAGATAGATTTGGGACATAGAAATAAAGTGATATAAAAACTAAAAGGAGCTCATTTGGAATGCCTAGTTAGCTTAACTGCTCCTAGTGCAGCCTGACGCATCTAACCCGACACCAAAGGAGAGCCCCATAATGATGACAAGCTTGCCTCCACAACCCAAATACCTGGTGTTTCCGCTCAACTGAAGCTCAGCTCAACTCAAAAGGACTCAAGTGAAGATTGAAAACCAAATCCCTAAAAACCTGGCAAGATAAAGGATAGAGAAGGCCATGTGGAACAAATTTCAAGGTAATTTAGCACCTCATCAAACATTTAAAAAGGAAAATTATCACTTAAACTCTAATGTGTTTACATATCTAGCACCTAAACTGTAATTTTACTTTTATGGCACCATACCTATGCATGAAATCAATATCACTTTTGAAAAGTTAAAATAATGATATTTTTTATTTGATAAGAAAAACTTGGATGTCATAAACGTTAAAAATAAATTTAGGTGTTATATAAGTAAATAAATAATAACTGAGTGGTATTTATGTAAATGCCCCTTAAGGAAATGCATCCTCCATGAAAAGGAACAAATGCAAGAGCATCCCCATCAATGGACCACACAGACACTTGACAAATAAAAAAAGATCAAAAAAGCGATCTAATGAGACAACATTACATAACGAAATCTACGATGAGAACCACCAACCAAGACCTTGTCGGCACTATTTTTGGTGTGGAGTTTGCCCGTAAGAAGCTGTCGGTCATCGGAATTGAAATCCCGTNCCTTCTCTCCTAATCGAATCTCGCTACTATGCTCAACATCAACGAGCCATTGTACTTGTTGCATCTTATCCATGGTAAAATTTTGATCAGGTTCTAGAAATTGCCTCTTCGGTGNAGAGAACAAAAATCAAATGATTTTGATCTTTATATTCTCCTAACTAAACATTTTAAGCAAATTGATATTTGCTCAAAATAGTGATATTTTTATTTTTAAAAATCATAAAATCTTCCTAAGACTACTCTGGCCATAGGGAACTCACATGAATATTTGTAGAATTTTCTAAACCACATGCAATTAAACTCACATGAATATTTGTAGAATTTTCTAAACCCCATGCAATTTTCTATAATTATTTGAACAGAAAATGCATAAAAACTTAAAAAATTAAAATCTCTGTCTAGAGATCTCCTATGTCTTTGGAAAAATGCTTAAATTGTTCACCTAGACAGAGTTACAACATATAAAAGTTTGGAGTTAAGGTATTAATTCCATATGAATGGAGAAATGAAAAACCCCTCTGTAGAGATCTCCTATGTCTTTGGAAAAATGCTTAAATTGTTCACCTAGACAGAGGCTACAAGGTAGAGATCTCCTATGTCTTTGGAAAAATGCTTAAATTGTTCACCTAGACAGAGGCTACAACCTGTCTAGAGATCTCCTATGTCTTTGGAAAAATGTTTAAATTATTCACCTAGACAGAGGCTACAACATACTAGAAATCTCCTATGTCTTTGAAAAAATGCTCAAATTGTTCACCTAGATAGAGGCTACAACATATAAACAATTGGAGTTAAGATATTAATTCTATATAAATGGAGAATTAAAAAACCCCTAAACCTAATTTATTTTTTAAAAATAATTTATGCATCAAATTAATGTGAAAATAATTCCACATG
>JXCR01148433.1:434308-455040 GCA_002079205.1 Phalaenopsis hybrid cultivar
ATATTCCAATCGTTCATATGAGATTTTTGAGGGAGTAAACTATTAATGTTTAAAGGAACTATCCCAAAATCACCTTTCAGTCAATCTGTAATGGTTTGGTTCATATAACTCGTTTTCCCTTCATGACTGGCAGATACCTTTGAGATTATATTTCCTTATAGCAGACTTCTAGTACATCTATCACTTAAGATCACATAAATAAATAATATCTTTGGATTTTCAATTTAGATTTAAGACAGGTCCCTGAATGTAATTCAATCAGTTCCTTTTCAACCCTATGATTCCACAATCCCCTTACTTTTGGGGTTTCATAGTGGCACTTGGGTTTACTAACTGAACTGATTGGACACAGCATCCTGACTTATATCTAATCAGAATTCAAAAATAAAATTTATAATAGATCTACAGTGATAAACGCTATCAATTTTCGACCTCAAGAAATATAATTCAAACCTATACCGTCAGTATTTGTAACAAAGTTTCATTACCTTTGTTACTCAGAAAATTGAGATAATATGACCCAAATCAAGCACAGAACCTACTCAGATCCTTTGAGATAGTAAACAGAGGTTTTAGCTAGACATGGTTTCTCAAATCTAGCTCTGATACCTTATGGTGATGTGAATAAAGGATCGGTGGCTTGGGGTCACAAAGAACTTTAAGCCAAAATTATAATTAAACAACTAAAACAACTTTAATGAATTTTTTATTTAGCCTAAGTCACCACTAAGTCCTTAAGACCTAGGTGAGTGTCTTAATTAGTTTTGAAAAAGGTTAAGCTTCAAGTGGTCATGATTCATGATTTGGATTCTATTTGAAAATCAAAATAGGGGTATTAAAGTGATTAGTTATTGACTTCAAAAGTTATACCCCTAAGTCCAGGATCATTTAATTTTAATAAACTTCCAAATTTTAATAATTTAGAAATTTATTAACTTATCTTTTTAATGAGGAAAATGAAATTGGTTTCTACCAATTAACCCCATGCATTTCAAACATCAAATAAATTGATTAAGATCAGAGGTTACCCATTCTCCCTCCTTGAATTAAGCCTAAATGTTAATTAAGGCTAAATTTCCAAAATTACACATTTGCCCCTAAGGCTCTAACACCTCATAATTTGTCAAATTTAATTCAAATGACTTTGAAATTCTTATCCTACCTAATTCATGGGTCAATTAAGACATCAGAGGAGAAAATATGATTTTTTAAAATTTAATTTAATTTATGTAATTATTTTCATGTAAAGATAGGATTTTTCAAAGAAAACTCCTAACTTAACCAAGGTAAATTATAATCCATTCACATCTGTACTGGAGGTATACCTAGACAAGAGAAGCCTTTGGATCAAATTTTATAATTTTTTGAATTTTCTGTGATTTATTAGAATTATTTTAAGTTCTGGGCTATTTAATAAAAATAAAATATTTTAGGTAATGAAAATTAAGTTTTGTATTTTTGAAAAATCTCCCTAAGTCCAGAGAACTCAAAAAAGCAAATTTTATATTTTTTTGATTTTTCCTTGATTTATTGGAATTATTTTAGTGAAAAATTATTTTTAGCCTTTTAAAAATTATTTTTAAGCTTTAAAATTCAATATCTATATTTAGAAAATGAGGAAAAATATTATAATTGTTCCTAAGTAATTAGGAAATAATTTAGAACATCTTCATGAGTTTTATTATTTTTATAATTTTTATGAATTTTTAATTATTTAAATACTTAAAATNCTAAGTGATTATGAAATAATTTAGAACATTTTCATGAGTTTTATTATTTTTATAATTTTTATGAATTTTTAATTATTTAAATACTTAAAATAGTCCAAAAATTAAGTTTTTAATTTAAATATTATTTTATTTTTATAAAATATCCCTGATCATAGAGAACTAAAAAAACTAAGTTTCATAATTTTTTGAGTTATATTTTTATTTTTAAAAAATCATTTAAGTGTTAAGAGTGGNGTTTTGATTTTAAAAATCATTTAAATGTTAAGAGTGGTATTTATCTTTAAAAATCAATTTAAGTTATTAGTAAGAACTCAAAATCATTCAAGTGTTAAAAGTGGTATTTATCTTTAAAAATCAACTTAAGGTGTCAAATGAACTCAAAATATTTTAAAGTGTCAAAAGTGGTATTTATTTTTAAAAATCAACTTAAGTTATCAAATGAACTCAAAATATTTTGAAATTGAGTGGAATTTATCTTTAAAAATCAATTTAAGTTATTAAATGAACTCAAAATATTTTGAAACTTTTATGGATGAGTTCTCTAGATCATAAACCACAGTGGAGATTAAAAATCAAGTCATTTAAATGTTTATATTTTCCAAAATTAATTATTTTCAAGTTCTCTAGATCATAAATCACAGTGGAGATAAAAAATCAAGTCATTTAAATGTTTAAATTCAGTTTTTTGGATCATAAATCACAATGAAGATCAAAAATCAAGTCATTTAAATATTTATATTCTTCAAAATTAATTATTTGAGTGATTTAGTATTCGAAAAATTTAAGGATGTTTTAAATGACTTGACCCATGAAATTATTTCCAAAGGTTTCTCTAGTTATGGTAGATCTTCCAAAATTTTCTTAAGATTTTATAAACAATATGCTAATTTCCATGATTATTTCAAGGAAATAATGTGAAATAACTTTGTAAAATACGGATCTTCATATAGGAACCTCCTCTGATTTTGGAAAAATTAGAGAATATTTCTCCTTATAGAGGCTACAATATGTCAAAATTTCAAGCCAAGGTGATGTGTCAATATGCATGGTGAATCAACTTAAAAACAGTGTTTAATTAATTAAAAATAAAATATGCACCAAATGGACTTGAAAATTATTTCACATTATTCTCCTTTGTTCACAAAATAAGAGGGTATTTTTATTTTATTTTTGTAATTTTTCTTCACAAAGTTATGTATTTTCTAAGTTAAGGGTATTTAAATAAATAGGAAAAAGCCCTTTTTATCTATTTAAACAGCGCATGCTGACTAGATCCTAGGCAGCTCCGAAGGCATGCATGGCGGTTTAGGGTATTTAAATAAATAGGAAAAAGCCCTGATTATCTATTTAAACAGCGCGTGCTGACTAGATCCTAGGCAGCTCCGAAGGCATGCGTGGCGCACTCTGGTTGGACGTCGCCGTCCACGTAGCTGCTGACTCGGCCCGCTGTTTATGTCCCGAAGCGCTGTCCGGCTTGACAATCTCCCCCATCCATTTGATACACGCTTGATCGAACGGCTCCCCGTCATCATCCCCGATGGAATGATCCTGTGCTCGTCCACACCAAAACCTTAAGATCTTAGCCTAGACTCAACCAAATTACTTCGGGTTTGATCATATGGACTCGTCTAAGTGAGACGAACATATCCGTATGGTTAAGATGCCATGAAATAAGGCTTAAGTAAAAGGAGAATCAAAATAAGCTTGGGAGGAGGAGGGGTTTTATACCTTTGCTCTGAGAAGGGAGGCTTCGATCAGANAAGAGAAATGAAATCGGGAATATTTGGGATTTATTTGAATTTTCTAGGAATTTTTGGAATTTTTGGAATTTTGAGCCCAAGAGGGGTATTTTGGTAATTTGGGGGTGCTTTAGGGGTAAAAGGCCAAGATGGGTATTTTGATAGATTTGAGGTACTAATCATCACCAATAAGCCATGGACCAAAGGAAACCCCATTTTGGGTCCGTACATAGTGGTCTTAGCTAAATCATAGCCCTAGGGCTAGTAGATTTAGGGGATCATTTACATGAGTATCCCAAAAGATCAAGGGATCTAGGTTAGAAATTTGAGCTCAGGGTTGTGAGTGTATGTCGGTAAGATAAGTGTAGTGAGTGCCTTAGCTCCAGACCAACACCCAAGGTCAATCCTAAGGTCCAGCAATCCTAAGGGTGACTCGAATGCCTTAGCTCCAGACCAACACCCAAGGTCAACCCTAAGGTCGAGTAATCCTAAGGGTGACTCAAGTTGTGAATGCCTTAGCTCTAGACCAAGACCCAGGGTCAACCCTAAGGTTCAGCAACCCTAAGGGAGATGAGTGTAGTGAGTGCCTTAGCTCCAGACCAACACCCAAGGTCAACCCTAAATCCAGCAATCCTAAGGGTGACTCATCTTGAGTTTCCCCCACAGTGACCCCACCTACTAAGTACTTAGAGATAAGCAATCCTAAGGGTGACTCATCTTGAGTTTCCCCCATAGTGACCCCACCTACTAAGTACTGCAGCAATCCTAAGGGTGACTCATCTTGAGTTTCCCCCACAGTGACCCCACCTACTAAATATTTAGAGGATGAGAGCAATATGCAATCCTAGGGGTGACTCATCCTGAGTTTCCCCCATAGTGACCCCACCTACAAAGTACATAGAGGTTGGGAGCAATATGTGGAACTCCAGGTTGAGTACATAAGANGCACCCCATTTTGGGTCCTCTGCATAGTGGTCTTAGCGAAATCATAACCTTTGTGCTAGTTGGTTTAAGGGACCATCTACATGAGTATCCCAAAAGATCAAGGGATCTAGGCTAGAAATTTGAGTTCAGGGTTNCATAAGAGGGTAGAATTTCTAATGGTGAGGGTTCTAAGTCTAGTTTTATAAGAATAGTCAACAGGAAAAGTCCTATGGCTAGACCTTAGGCTACTAAAGAGGAAAAAAACTAAACCTCAACCAAAAACGAGGTCAACACCCAGGTTGGAAGAATCATCCAAATTTTAATTGGAATAACCATTCTTCTACAAATCAACATTNATGGAACTTCAAGTTGAGTGGAGAAGAGGGTAGAATTTTTGATGGTGAGGGTTCCATGTCTAGCTTTCTAGGAATAGTCAACAGGAAGAGTCCTATGGCTAGATTATAGGCTACTAAAGAGGAAAAACTAAACCTCAATAAAAAATGAGGTCAACATCCATCTTCTCGGCGTCGATTNTTAGTGACCCTACCTACTAAGTGCTAGAGGTTGAGAGCAATATGTGGAACTTCAACTTGAGTGGAGAAGAGTTTGGAATATGTAATGGTGAGGGTTCCATGTCTAGTTTTCTAGGAATAGTCAACTGGAAAAGTCCTATGACTAGACCCTAGGCTACTAAAGAGGAAAAAGACTAAACCTCAACCAAAATTGAGGTAAACACATTTCAAGTGGAAACACGGCTTCAGAACCATATACCAACGCAAACAATGTTAACCATGTCGGTGTTCAGTATGTAGTACGTTAAGCCCATAGAGCTTCTATCAATCATTCATGCCATTGTCTCAGACTATTAATCAACATCTTTTTTCAAAATTTGGACTAGTGTTTTGTTGAAAACTTCAGCCAAATCAATGGCTTTAGGGTAATAAATTGTTAAATATCTCTAGTGTATTCCATGTCTTTGGATGAATTTGTTCATTTTCGTATTTTTGAAGGCTAGTCTGTTGATTGTAAAATGGAACTATTTTTAGGTAATCATCCAGTTTGCAAACATTGAATAATTGGTTGTCACTAATCATCCTCTTCTTTGTTGATTAGTGTAACTATTGTCTCTTCAATAAATTTATTGAGACTATCATTGTCAACTTGGGAGAGAACTCATCGCTCTCTTATGGAAATTGGAACGTCATCCTCTCTAGACAAGAAAACGCTTTTGCGAGTTTAGCTAAAGCATCTGCTAGAGTGTTGTCTCATCTCAGAATTAGGAAAACTATTACATTTTGAATTTGTTGAAGCAATTTTAGAGTGTAATGGAAATAATGTTCAAGTCGTGGTTTTAATATTCTGTATTTTCCTATGATTTGATTGATGATCAATTAAGAGTTTTAGAGATGTTGATAATTTTTACTTCCATTAGTATTGTCAGTTTTAAACTAGTTATGAGTTCTTCATACTTAGCTTCATTGTTTGTTCATGGATTGGTCAAATGATAAGAAAATGACATCATTTGTTTATCTCGAGTTATGAAAATTAACCTATTCCTGCCTTATCAGGTATAACTATCTCCCTGTCTTTATCTTTTCCAGTAGATGAAGCTCCGTCAAAATATAATTCCCATCTTTGCATGTCATAATCTTTTATTTTGTAACACTTGCTCATCAGGAAAATCATCAATAAGAGGAGACTCTACTGGTATAGGGTGTGTTGTTAAAAAGTCCGCTAAAATTTGTCCTTTGACAGTGCATAGCGGTATAAATGCTATTTCAAATTGGAGTAATATCCTTGCCCATCTTACTAATTTTCCAGAAAGTGTCGGTCGAGTCGTTAGATGTTGCAAAGGGTTAACTCTTGAGATAAGAGTTACCTTATGAGATAACATATAATGTCTTAACTTTTGAATTGCAAAGATTAAAGCTAATCAATGCTTCTCAATTGTAGGATTTCTTATTTCAGTTGGGACCAAACAACATTTTAAAAAGTATAATGCCTTTTCTTTACCCTCATCATTAACTTGAGCAAGTAATGCTTTGATAAAATTGTTTAATGCTGCAGTATAAAGGATTAGGGGCCTTCCTAACATAGATGCTACTAGAATAGGAGGTGTTGTCAAATATTGTTTGATATTTTCAAATGCGTGTTGGCATTTTTCATCCCATACAAATTTGGTATCTTTTCTGGTTAAGTTAGTGAGATATTGACACCTAATTGATAGATTGGAAATGAAACATCAGATATATGTCAATTTTCCTTGGAAAGATCATAATTGAGTTAGATTTTTTAGAGGAGGCATGCTTAGAATGGCTTCACTTTTGAAATGGTCAATTTCAATCCCACAATGTTGAACAACAAATCCTAAAAACTTCCCTGAGGTGACACCAAAGATGCACTTTAAAGGATTCATTTTAAATTAAATTGTCATAATTATTTGAAAATGATTTTCAAATTGTACACATGATCATCTTTTTATTTATTATTGACAACCAAGTCATCCACATAACATTCAACTTGATTGTGGATAAGTTTGCCAAAAATTTGTGTCATAGCTCTTTGATAGGTAGCACCAGCATTTTTTAATCCGAACGACATTACTCTATAGCAGTATACTCCGATGGGTGTTATGAAAATTGTATTTGGTTTATCTTCTGGAGACATTTTGATTTGATTATATCCCGATGATCCATTCATAAAGGAGAATATTACATGTGTAGATGGAATTTTGACCATTATCTCTGGATATGTTAAAGAAAATTCATCCTTTGGACAAGCCTTGTTTACATCTCTGAAATCTACATAAACCCAAATTTGACCGTTTTTCTTTTTTACTAGCAGTATGTTAGCCAACTGTGTTGACTATTTTTCTTCTCGGATAAAATTGGCCTCGATAGTTTATTAACTTCGACAATGACTTGTTGTTTGATTTCAACATGCATCCTTCTTGGAGCTTGTCTAAAAGGAATCATAGTTTGGTTTATCCCAAGTTTATGGAACGCGACTTCTGGAGTGAGTCCAGGAATTTCGTCATAACTCCAAGCAAAAAAGTCTTTGTATTCATTCAACAAGTGAACTATTTCATTTGCTTTAATGTCATTAAGGAACAAACTAATAAAAGTTAGTTTTGGATTTTCTTCCATTCCTAAATTTATTTCTTTTAGTTCACCGACAATCAATTCAATTTCTTCTTCAAGTTTTGGCGGTGCATCTGTGATTGTAAGATCAAATGTTTGCTCAGAATCAATTCCTTTACTGACAACTAGGTGAGATTTTGTGTCATCTAGAGGTTCTAGGGTACCAAACCCAATACCTTCTTTAGAATTAGGATTTCATTTACTATTATTCCACAATTCTTCAAAAAGACATGATTGGTCTAATGACCATTGTTTAGGCATCGAACCATTTTAACTATGTTTTTGAACACACGGAGAATAAAACTCAAAAGGGATTTTCTTTGATTTCATAAGATTTTCTTCTTTTAGTTTTACATTTTTCTTGGAACTAGAAGAAGTAGAATCAAGTCAAAATTTTAGAGGTTTTCTATCCACATCATAAACTTCTTTGACCACTAAATTCTCAATTTTTCATGGAGAAATTGTAGTTAGGGTCATATCATGTATATAGTGATTAATTCATTGATACATAGACTTAAATTTTTTTTCTTTGTCTTCTTCTTCAAGAGATATCTTGATTTGTGGTTCTTTTGAAATTACCAACGTTGTATTTTATTTTTCTTTTTCTTTTTCAGAGTCCAGACAAATCTTGAACTTTGATGGTTTCTTAATGTCAATTGTTGGATTTTTTTTCTCTCGTCCTCGTCCTCAATCTGGACCTCATATGCAAGTCTCATGAAAGTTTTTATCCGTCGTGGGTGTTGAAGAAAAATCTCCATCAACTTGTTTTTCTTTGTAGTGATCTTTTTCACTCATTTTCTTGTCTTTATATTTTTTCTTCTATATTCATTACTACATCTCTAGAGAATATCATTTTCTCTTTTAGAGCGTAGAATACAACATCTTCATATGCACTGATTTCATGGATTGCGAATGGTTTTAGATCTCCTAAAATACAACACTCTTGTCCTTTTGTAGATACTTATTGCATTGATGTAATGAAGAGGGGACCATATTATGCTCATGGAAGTTTCAGAGTCGATGACGTGGAATTTTGTCATTGTCACCAAATTTTCCATCTTCAAAAGCAACGTTATTGACCCAACAACTCATTCTCGCTGTTGGTTGAATCCTCATAACATCATTTTATCTCTCATTAGTTGACAAGCGTCAATATTCAAATTTGTGAGAGTTCACAGGTTCATAATGTTAATTAAGGCACCGAGACAATAAGTACTCATGGAAGTGTAGTGTTATTAATACTTAGTGTGATGTATAATGGACGATTATGTTCGGTTATACCGAGAAACAAGTCATTGTTAGAGGAAGTTATTTTGGTATGTTCTTCCAATAAGTTAGCCTCAATTGAAGAAATACTAGCGAGTTGAGCTAAACAAATTTTTGTATCTAAAAGAGCTTTTATGAGTGACTCCTTCATTTCTTTAGAAAGGATATGGTCATCGTAGATGCTCAACTTTACTGGTAGTTTTCTTAAATGGGCTAATACATTATTGTCCACCTTGTTATGGGAACTGTCCTGGTTACCTTCAAATAATCATTCTTGTACTAGAGGAATGGCTTCTTTTGGTGCTAATATTGGTTTTTCTTTTTCTTTTGGAGTCATTCTTGGAGGTAGTACTCTTCGTTGACTTCAATTATTTCTTCTGGTGTATCATTTGAATCTTTTTTCCTTTGAGTTAGAGAGTTCCAATGCTATGGAAGTTGGTACTCCATGTAATTCAAGTGTAACTGTGTCATCTCTGTTTTTACTATTATTAAAATTGTCGTTGTCTTTATTGTCATTAGACTTATCAAGATTCAGTACGATTTGAGTATCATCTACAACATCAAATATGGATTGTTCATTTTCAAGGGTAGTATAAAAAAATAGACAAGATATAAGCAGAACTAGAAGTATTATTATTCACTATAGAGATAAATAAAAATTCATAGAAATTCAACAGCTCGAGGGATTTCCTCCCTTCGTCTGAGACAAATATTCTAGAAGAGTGTGGAGGAATATGGGTAGTGGAAGATACAAAAAGAACAATAGCCCCTATGTCTAAAAGTTCTATAACCCTTTTTAATTATATCTTTTTCTTTTTTCTTTTCTTTCTTAGAGGTAATGTTGTCGATGTCAAATCTTAAGTGTTTTGAAAGTCTGCAAAAGACTTCTCAAGAGATTTGCCTTGAGCAATATTTTCGTTGTCATCATTGTTGGAAGGATTGCTAGGAATAAGTTTATTAGACAAAAGCATATTAAATTAACCTTTTTTCAGGTTATTTTAGATATTCTTTCAAGATCACAATATCACCATCTTTGAAGTTACGTTCCAACCAATATTTGAAGACAACACATTCTTCAATTTTATGTCTGAGCATCCTATGGTAAGGACAATAATTGGGATTATCTTTCATATCAACTTCTCCCTGTCTTTTATTTTTAGGCAATTTGAATTCTGACACTTTCAACAAGCTACAAAATATGTCTTAACTATATTATGTTTTGAATGGATATTCTTTCAAATTCTTACAAAATATTATTTGAATTCTGACACTTTCACTATATTATGTTTTGAATGGATATTCTTTGTTTATTCTTCAGACATTGATTTCTTGTCAGTCGGTGATGAGATTGAATGTTGAAATTACAGCTGTGAAGATGACTGCGATTATAGTTGATTTATATTCTATCGTTGCTTCTTTTGCTAGAGTCGCACTTGCATTACTTGCTTACCCTTTTCCACTTCCATAACATTTCTTGATTTCTTTTCAAATGTATTAACCGAGTTTGTCTTCTCTATTTTTTCTGTTACACTCATGTGCTTAGCTTCCTCTTGAAGGTTGGCAGCTTCGCTGAGTCGTTTTTTTTCAAATGTCTTTACTGTAAATCCTTTAAGCATAAATGTTATAGGACCGTGGATATTTTTGACCAGTATTTAACTTTCATGTTGTTCCTGAAGTTGTGGTTCACATTTCATGCTGTGATTTCTCCAGCATAAAATATAATCCATAAGAGTTTCCTCTGGCTTTTGTTTCTCCACCACTAAATCTCCAGCTGTTATATGATGGTGTGCTCTGGTGAATCGTTGGATGAAGAGATTCTTGAGTTCAACAAATGTTTTAATAGAACTATTGGGAAGTTCTGCATACCAGTCAAAAGCAACTCTTGTAAGGTTATTGACTAATTGACAAAATATAAGAGCATCACTTCCTTTTGCATTGCAATAGCTTGCTCTGAAATGTGCTAGATGTTGACGAGGGTTACCGATTTCCTCAAACATCTTAAAGAGAGGTGGAACAATATTTTTAGGATATTGGACAAAAATAAATTCCTCCGGATAGAGTCTAACCTTTAGAATCAATGATTCAATCCTAACCCGAGCCATTGTTTTTTTACTTTTTGTTCCACAAGTTGCGTAATTTATTTTTTTGGGATTCCTCTTTGAGTGGAATCTTTTTTTTTTGAGTGCTTTCCTCAAACTATATTGGTTCTCTTTTGTCTTTGAGAATATTTTTTGCTTCAGGTTTAATGATTTTAATGGCTGGTCGAGTAGTTGTTTGTGGTGGATTTTGTAAAGCTGTCATCATTTCTTCAATCTTTTGTTCAAGTTTGCTCATCTTATTGTTGAATAATCGTTCTTAATCCTTTCACTATGTTTTCTTTGGTTGGTGGATGTAATTCTCGTGCTAAGGAAGTTGCTCGTGCTCTACCATGTCTATTTTTGCATTATCTTTACTTGGGCTTTGAAGAATTTTTCTTTCTCCATGTTGATAATTNATTTGGTTGGTGGAGGTAGTTCTCGTGCTAAGGAAGTTGCTCGTGTCTCTACCATGTCTATTTTTGCATTATCTTTACTTGGGCTTTGAAGAATTTTTCTTTCTCCATGTTGATAATTATTTGATGTCAGCTTTTAACTATTTCAATCTTTCCTCAAATGACATAACAAGATGTTTTTCACAAATCTTTTCCTGAGAAATGTTCATAGAAGTGTTCACAACATCATAAATTCCTTTTGATANCTATTTAAGGTCAGCTTTTAACTATTTCAATCTTTCCTCAAATGACTTAACAGGATGTTTTTCACAAATCTTTTCCTGAGAAATGTTCATAGAAGTGTTCACAACATCATAAATTCCTTTTGATATCTCACGTGTCCATACATTTTTCTTGAGTATGGGATGAGATGTTATAGAAAGTGTATCATCATGCTGTGAATAAGAATGATCCCCAACTTGTAACATTTGCACAAGAGCTTTCATTTTAGTAGATGTCTCTTATGCCTCTAAGATTAATTCAACATGGCTTGTTCTATCTTTTGAGATAGTTATATCTTCTACTTTTGGCCCTAAATGAAGTTCAACATGTACCCAAGTATATTGAATTTCCAATGGGAATTGTTGGTTCACTTTTTGATAAGTAGAATTTTATTGTGCAAGAAGTTTTATTTTCATGGATGTAGAAACGACACATCCCATTTTTTTGAGAGTCGAGATATTGAACATCTTTCTTTTCATGCAAGCCTTTTGAACACAGAATGTATAGTTCGTATTGCCAGATAATTTTGTCTTTGGAATGTATTATCTTCATACTCGATGGGTACTGAATAAAACTTATTCTTATTTGAAGAAGATGTGTTCCTAAAAACACTTTCATCAAATTGATATGATTCAAAGTTTTTGATTTCATTTATTTTCTTCTTTCTTTTAAGAGAACGAGTTTTATTTCTTCGTTGGGTACGCTCTAGCGGAACACTCTTGGATTGTGAGAAAATATCATCTTCAATACAAACTTTCTTTCCTTTTTAATTAATCTCTTCTTCCATTTTCTCAAAATTCCATTTTTCTACAGGAAAATCTTGAGGTAAATCTTCTTCAAAAAGAAGAAATTTTTTGTAGTTATCTAAGTTAAAATCCTTGATGGGTTTTGTAATGATTTGGGACAGACTATTCAGTACAAACTCAATTTCATCAAATATTCCAAAGTCATTCTAGTGAAAGCAAGCATCATTGCTAATTGGTGAATTAAGATCTTGAAAATAAGAAAAGACTTGGTCTAGATAATCCATTGCATTTTTCTAAAAATTCAAAAGAACGATATGTCATAATTTATTATAAACTTGTTTTATAAACGAGGAATTTATTATGTTGTCATTTTTGTCTTATCATTATGGAGTGTCTGTCATAAATAACTTTTAGAATCAAAGAGTTAAGATTAAGAAAGATGATTCTATCTGTCAAAAGATGGAACATATTTGAATGAAGAATGAATGATTTAACAAAAAATGAGGAGAAAGAAAAGAATCCCCAACAGAGTCGCCACTCTCTTATCATCGCCGAACCTGTCGCTGCCGCTGCCGACAATTACCTTTTTATCAAAATGTTGATAGCTTGTGTCTTTATTGTCGAGGAGTCGCCACTCTGTCTATCTATTTTATCGTTATGTTCTCTAAGTAACTTATTCTTTTGAATCATGTGAAGGATTCTTCGATTTTAAGAAACTTAGAGAAAGAAGGAAAAGGGCTAATAAAAATAGAAAACAATAGAAAAAGAAAATATGGAATGATTTTTATTGTGGTGAATATTAGAGAGAAAATTTGAGAATATTTAATTCCTGAGATTCTCGTATAAATAAAATTATATGAAAAACTCAATTACCAGAGATATATGTATATTACCTATTCTGTGTTCTTCATTTTCCTATAGGAGCAAGCTCCTATAGTTAGTTACATCTCATATAGTCAAAAATGTCTAAGAAAACTCCTTATTAACGTTAACACTCGTTCTCTAAGAAATTTAATGTTAAGATCAAGGAAAGAAACATCAACGTTTAAGCCTAGGGTAATAGATTTCTAAGAATTTGATTCTACCCTATAGGTTTTGTTTTGTTGTTTTGTTTTTTTAAATGTCATTTTTTTTGTTTTGTCATTGTATTTTGTTTATGCCTTATTTATGTCTTTTGATTTTTTTATTCAGTTGTTTTGTAGTTTTTTTATCATTGTTTTGTTATTTTGTTGTCATATTTTTGTTTATGTCATTTTACTCAATTTATGTTGTTTAGTTTAGTTGTTGTCATTTTGTCATTTTGTTGTTGTGTTGTTTTGAAGTTTACCTTTTCCACTTCAGAAAGTTGTTCTGCAAAATAGAGTTACACACTAATAACATGCAAAGTAACGTTAAAGCGTGGTTTGTATCATGCCTCCAATAAACCTGCAAAATAGAACACAATTAGCATAAAATCATGTTTAAAATTTTCAATTTATTTAATAAATTTTTAGATGACCCCGTCTAGATGCCAATGGCTCCATCGTCTCGAGGTTGTAAGGGTATTCAGATCTACTTAGTCCGAAAGATGCTTAAACCAGGACCAAAAGATTTTTATCAGCAATCATAAATTTCATCGTCCGAAAAGTTCTCGTAGATCTAAAAACTGGTGTTTAAGTTGTATTTTTAGGTTTAAGTGTAAGTTTTAATGCCTTTTAAAATGAGTTTTATGTCATTTGTCGATTAATTAATTATATTATATATTTTAGGTTTGATTGTTGATTATGCCTAAAAAAATTTTATTGAGTCCTAATAGATTAGATCTAAAACTTAAGTTCAATGTTGTTAGAACCTGAGGATTGAGATGATTTAGGTTCAGTTTAGGTAAAACCTAAGGTTAGAAATATTTTTAGGCCCAATTTAAGTAGAACCTAGGGCATGAAATGGTTTAGGTTCAATGTAGGTAGAACCTAAAATTTAAGATGATTTAAGTCCAATATAGGTAGGTCTTAAGATTTAATGTTACTTAGGTTCATTTTGGGTAGAACCTAAGGATTAGAGATAGTTTTAGATCCAATTTAGGTAGGACCCAAGGTATGAAGTGTTTTAGGATCAATTTAGGTAGAGCCTAAGGTTAAAGATGTTTAAAGTCCAGTGTAGGTAGGACATAAGATTTAATATTACTTAGGTTCAATATGGGAAAAACATAAGGCATGAAATGGTCTTAGGTCCAATTTAGGTAGGACCCAAGGTATGAAGTGGTATAGGTTCAATGCAGGTAGAACATAAGGATTTGAGATGGTTTTAAGTTCAATGTTGGTAGAACTTTAAATTTAGGATGATTTAACTTTAAGATTTAACATTATTGAGGTTCACTTTAGGTAAAACCTATGGATTTGAAATAGTTTTAAATCCAATTTAGGTAGAACCTAGATATGAAATGGTTTAGGTTCAATGTTGGTAGAACCTAAGGTTAAAGATGATTTAAGTCCAATATGCGTATGACTTAAGATTTAATTTTAATTAGGTTCAACTTGGGTAGAACCTAAGGCATGAAATGGTTTTAGGTCCAATCTAGGTAGGAACCAAGGTATGAAGCAGTTTAGGTTCAATGTAGGAGGAACAAAATAATTTAAGGTATTTTTAAGTTCAATGTTGATAGAACTTAAAGTTTAGATCCGATGTAAGTTGGATCTAAAGAAGTTTGGTTAAGTTTAGTATAAGTTTGACTTAAAATTTTGTTAAGTCTAATTTAGATTAGACTTAGAATTTACTTAGGTTCAATTTGGGTTGAACCGAAGGTTTAGGTTGACTTAGGTTGTTTAAACCTAATGTAAGTAAGGCTTAATTGGTTTGAATAGGTCCAATTAGGGTTAAACTAAGTTAGTTTTAATTTGTCTTAAACCTAATGTAATTAAGGTTTAAGAAGGTTACTTATGTCTAATAGAGGATTAAACCTAATTAGGGTTTAATTTAGCTTAAACGTAATGTAATTAAGGTTTAAGAAATTTAATTAAGTATAATAGAAGGTTAGACCTAATTAGGGTTTACTTTTAATTAAACCTAATGTAATAAGGTTTAATAAGGTTAATTACGTCTAATAGGTGTTAGACTTAATTAAGTTTTAATTTGACTTAAACCTAATGTAATTAAGGTTTAAGAATGCTAATTAGACCTAATTAGGATTTAATTTATCTTAAACCTAATGCAATTAAGGTTTAAGAAGGTTAATTAGGTCTAACAGGGGATTAGACCTTATTAAGATTTAGTTTTTCTTAAACCTAATGTAATTAAGGTTTAAGAAGATTAATTAGGCCTAATAAGGATTAGATCTAATTAAGGTTTAATTTATCTTAAACCTAATGCAATTAAGGTTTAAAAAGGTTACTTAGGTCTAACAGGCAATTAGACCTAATTAAGGCAAGTTTATCTTAAACATAATGTAATTAAGGTTTAAGAAGATTAATTAGGTCTAAGAGGGATTAGATCTAATTAGGGTTTAATTTATCTTAAAACTAATGTAATTAAGGTTTAAGAAGGTCAATTGGGTCTAATACAGATTAGACATAATTAGGGTTTAATTTGTCCTAAACCCAATGTAATTATGGTTTAAGGTTAATTAGGTTTAATAGAGGATTAGACCTAATTAGGGTGTAATTTAGCCTAAACCTAATTTAATTAAGGTTTAAGAAGATTAATTAGGTCTAATAGAGGATTATACCTAATTAAGGTTTAGTTTATATTAAACCCAATGTAATTAAGGTTTAAGAAGATTAATTAGGTCTAATTGGGATTATACCTAATTATGGTTTAATTTATCTTAAACCTAATGTAATTAAGGTTTAAGAAGGTTAATTAGGTCTAACAAGGGATTAAACCTAATTAGGGTTTTTTTATCTTAAACCTAATGTAATTAAGGTTTATGTAGACTAATTAGGCCTAACAGAGGATTAGACCTAATTAAGGTTTAATTTATCTTAAACCTAATGTAATTAATATTAAAGAAGATTAATTAGGTCTAATAGGGGTGAGACTTAATTAGGGATTAATTTATCGTAAACCTAATGTAATTAAGGTTTAAGAAGGTTATTTAGGTCTAATAGAGGATTAGACCTAATTAGAGTTTAATTTATCTTAAACTTAATGTCATTAAAGTTTAAGAAGGTTAATTAGGTCTAAAAGGAGATTAGACCAAATTAAGGTCTAGTTTATTTTAAACCTAATGCAATTAACATTTAAGAAGATAATTAGGTTTAATAGAGGATTAAACCTAATTAGAGTTTAATTTATCTTAATCCTAATACAATTAAGGTTTAAGAAGGTTAATTAGGTCTAACAGGGGATTGGACCTAACTAGGGTTTAATTTATCTTAAACCTAATGTAATTATGGTTAAAGAAGATTAATTATGTGTCATATGGGATTAAACCTAATTAGGGTTTTGGTTAAGTTTGGGTTCACTTTGATTGAACTTAGATGTCTAAGTTTGGTTTGAACCTATTTGGAATTGGATTCAAAGGTTTCTAGCTTTTAACTTAAGTTTATGTAGATTGGACTTAAGTGTAATGTGAGTTCATTTAGATTGAACTAAAAAATTGTGGTTTTGATTTTGAGCCTGTTTATGTTAGACCCAATATTTTTGAAGAGATGACTAAACCCAATGTTGGTTAGGGTTTAGGCTCACTTTAAGTCTAAATTAAAAATCAGAGTTAAAGACTAGGATTTGGTCAATCCTACTGATCATTCAAGGTCAAGGTTCAAGTATAAAGGATTCTAGTGTTTTAAATGTAAATTCAAAATTTGCAATAAAAAGTAAAAATGTCATTTTAAAATTGCCATTTTAGAGTAAAAATTCATCATCCTAAATTTTCTAGCCAATTTAAAATTAAATTTCCAATTTTCTGATTTTTATAATTACTTTTGGAAATAATTACAAAATTTTGTGACAATTAGTAAAATTGACTCTATGGATTTTTCCTAGCCTTAGAAAAATCAGGGAATGTTCACTAGGACATAAAGCTTGATCCCTGAAAATTTCATTATTTTTTTATTTATAAATTATTTTTAATAATTTAATTACTTTAAAGAGTAATTAATTAAATAAAAATTAATTATATATCATTAATTTCCAATTTCATTTTTAAAATTTTACTTTGTCTTTGCCGAGTTTCAAGATATTTTAATTTTAGTTTTAGGATTTTTATTTGTCAAGTTATTATTTTTTAAAGTTTAATAAGATTTTTTGAATTTAATTAAGTCCTAATTAAACTATTTTCCACGTTGCGTTGGCTCAAACCTCGGACACTTCGAAGTAAGGCGTGACAAGGTTTGATTAGAGAGGATTTCAATGCGAGTAGCCACGTGGCCCGTAGTTTCATTTGTTTCAATTGGATGAAATCACAGTTTAGCTAAATCACAACTGTCCATTTCCAATGCATGAAAATGGACGACATCTGACCATCGTCCCAAATTTGTTATAACCCTCAGACCATTCATTTTTAAACCCTATGTTGTTTGTCAAATCATAATTGATTTTAATGAAATTTGTTTCTAAAGCTTCATCTCAAAGAGAAGATCACATCTATACAGTAATGCAGACGTTTTGAAATGATCTTATTTACACATGTCTAAAATCGAGCCAATATTAAGGTTAGAGGCCATACCTTGGTCTTCAGAGATGAAGCTTCAATCCAACTTGATAGAATTGGTCACTAGGACCTTGTGAAGCTCTTCTTGAGTTCAATTTGGACTGAAATTGGGTCAGAGTTTCTTCTTGCTAAAATGGGTTCATGATTTCAGTTTAAAGTAGGTTAGAGCTTTTCAAGAGGGACAATTTGGATTGGAAACTTCTTTGTGAGGCTTGGGGAAGCTTTTGAGATATTTGAACTGGGGTTTTGGTAGGGTTTATGCTAACCTAAAAAAGTGTCATGATTTTGGAGCAGGAAATTGAAGATGCTTAGTGAGTTTTAAGGACTGAAACCATGGGGAATCATGTGCTTAGAGGATGAGGAATAATTTTTATGTAAGTGTTTTTAGATTGGAGCTCTATGGATAAGAATTTTTTTTGGTAGGCTTTGAGACTAGCCTATTTATAGTCATGGAGAATCCATGTATAAACCATTAATTGCTTGGGGAAGAAGGCAAGCAGTTTTATGATAGCTGGGATACGATTTTGGCTTGAGGATAGCTGTGGTTGAGCATTCATAAGTCCTCCATGATGAATTTCCATTAACGCAAGGATTTGGTTAAGGTTTTGGCTACCTTCCATTGGGGAGAAGTGAGGTGAAGAGGGGCCCATGAATGAGTTAGCTTGAACGTATCCTCCTCAGCTCAAAACATTGGATAGATATTTGGGGAAGAATGACACATAACCTCCTCTCATAATGGCTTCCTGATAACCTTTGAATCAGGTTAAAAGTTGTAGGCTTATAGGTTTCCAATAAGTCATTCATGTCCTGGCGAGTATTAATGGGTTGTGTATGACCCAATATTAATAGGCTATAAGTTAGTTTAGGGTTTAAGTATAAATCATGGATTTATGGTTGTCATGCTTTGGTGTTGCCATGAGCTTCAACCATGATTTTAGACTTAAATCCTAGGTTTCTTTAATTTCACTCTCTTTAATCAATTAAGTAATTAATCAATTAAGAGAATAAATTAATTTGATGAAAAGACCAAATTTCTGACCAAAAATGGTGAATTTGACCAAGTTTGACCATGATTGACCATGGTTGACCAATTTAAGTCCAAAGTTGATCAGGGAGACTGTCAGCGCTATTTTTGGTGTTGAGTGGGGTTTGTGGGGAGTTGCTCGTAAGAAACTGTCGGTCACCAGAATCGAAATCCTGTCACCCGCTTCGGAAGGACGTTGAAGTATGAAATTAAATTGAATATTTTTCATAGTTTAAAATGTAAGAGCACTGTATCTGAAATCCTGTATCTATCCCGGAGGATAAACACAAAACTTGAGGATGAGGCTCGATCAAATAAACTAAGGAAAGTATGACGTCCTTCTGGTCTGCGAAACCATTTGTATTTGTCGACAAGTTCCCTTATTTAATATAAAGGATTAAATAGGGTTTATATTAAGCTGAGCTTGAACATGCTTCCTATAAGGGCAAGCCCCTATAGTTAATTACCTCTTAAATGACCAAGGTCATCTAAGAAGTCTCTCGATAAAAATTAAAAATATTATCTTCAAGGAGTTTCAAATGATTAGACTTTTCAATGAGATCGGACATAGAGGTGTGAAAAGGGATTGGTTCAAATTTGGAACATTTTGTTATAGAATTCAAAGGAGGAAGGACTAGGGGATCTCATGAATCTAGAGGCACACCTTGGTGACTTTACAAGCTATCCTAATGTTTGGCTTCAATTTAGAGGAGAAATACTAAGGTGTTTCATCCTGCCAATTTTATTAGTTAGGGCTTACATTCGTGTGAAATGATCACACAAATAGCTTGGAAGATGTAAGGATTTAGGTCATGAAAAACGACAACCTCGGAATCCTAAGATGAGTTAGGGCTTATATTGTATAACAGGGTTATACAAAGGCCTAAAGATAAGGTGAGGATTTAGATAAGCAAGCAACCTTGAAGTCCTATGACTATGTTGTTTAAGTCTAAGGAAGGAAGATTGGTTTAGCTAGAGAAGATAGGTTTTTCTGCGTAAGATGGCCGTGCTATTCACCATGTTAGCTCCAAGTTCCGCACCGCGACGAGTTTGAGTTTTCTAATGTGTCAAGTTATAATATCAAATCAGGTGGCCCTATGGTTGAAGTTATTTAAATTTTATGAGGGCATATTAAAGTTGATTAGAGCAACACCGGTTATGATCCTACGGTTCCCTCGTTCCAGGACCACTATTTTCTATTTGATTCACTTAGTCCAAATGAACTTACTAAACTCAACTTAATGAGTTCCATAATTTCATTTGGCCCGTGGGAAGCCTCGTTAGCAACCGTAGGTTACCTCTTCCAAGGAATTCTCGATCATCTGATAGAGACGTCTTGATTTAGTTGAAGTTGTAGTTTTGAGTGATGTTTGTGATTAAATTTTGAGTTGTTTTATATTTTGAATGTTGTGGGGATAAATTTTGTCTTGGTTGATTTTAGTTTTGGTTTCAGTTTTAGTTTTGGTTAACATGCAAGTTTATGTTGTTTTCATACATGCAAGTTTATGTTATTTTCATACATGCAAGTATAAAAAGAAACAACATAAGCATAATGCATTTAAGGAAAAGGGCACAAGAAAGAAGGTGTTATAAACTGTAAAAGCGTACCTTATTCATGGGTCAATTAAGACATCTGAGGAGAAAATGTGATTTTTGAAAATTTAATTTAATTTATAAAATTATTTTCATGCAAAAATAAGATTTTTCAAAGAAAATTCCTAACTTGACNGGGTAATTATCACTTATCATTTAATTTGAAAAGTATGTGGGTGAAGACCCTTAAAG
>JXCR01148433.1:455154-466162 GCA_002079205.1 Phalaenopsis hybrid cultivar
ATTTAGCCTAAGTCACCACTAAGCCCTTAAGACCTAGATGAGTGTTTTGATTAGTTTTGAAAAGGGTTAAGCTTTAAGTGGTCATGATTCATGATTTGGATTTTATTTAAAATCAAAATAGGGGTATTAAATTGATTAATTATTGGTTTCCAAAGTCATACCCCTAAGTCCAGGATCATTTAATTATTAAACTAATAAATTAATAGCTTCAAAAGTCATACCCCAGTCCAGGATCGTTTAATTTTAATAAACTTCCAAATTTTAATAATTTAGAAATTTATTAACTTATCTAGGATCATCAATAAAGGGGTATTAAATTGATTAATTATTGACTTCAAAATTCATACCCCTAAGTCCAGGATCATTTGATTTTAATAAACTTCCAAATTTTAATAATTTAGAAATTTATTAACTTAATTAAGAAAGTGAAATTATAATATACTTACAAATTTTAATAATTTAGGAATTTATTAGTCTTAATTAAGAAAATAAGATTGGTTTCCCAAATTTTAATAATTTAGAAAGTTATTAACTTATCTTTTTAATGAGGAAAGTGAGATTGGTTTCTACCAATTAAAAATTTAGAAATTTATTAACTTATCTTTTTAATGAAGAAAGTAAGATTGGTTTCTACCAATTAACCCCTTGTGTTTCAAGAATTAAATAAATTGATTAAGATCAGAGGTTACCCATTTCCCCCCTTGACGTAAGCCTAAATGTTAATTAAGGCTAAATTCCCAAAATTACACATTTGCCCCTAAGACTCTAACACTTCATAATTTGTCAAATGCAATTCAAATGACTTTGAGATTTTTATCCTACCTTATTCATGGGTCAATTAAGACATCAGAGGAGAAAATGTGATTTTTGAAAATTTAATTTAATTTATAATATTGTTTTCATGCAAAAATAGGATTTTTCAAAGAAAATTCCTAACTTGACCAAGGTAAATTCTAATCCCTTGAAATTTTTAATGGAGGTAGACCTGGACTAGAGAAGCCTTTGAACCAAATTTCATTTATTTTTGAATTCTATGTGATTTATCAGAATTATCTTAATTTCTGAGTTATTTAATAAAAATAAAATATTTTAAATGATGAAAAAGAGAACCTAGAGGAGCAAATTTCATATTTTTCTGATTTTTCTTTGATTTATTGGAATTATTTTAGTGAAAACTCATTTTTAGCCTTAAAAAATTATTTTTAAGCTTTGAAATTCAATATCTTTATTTAGAAAATCATCAAAAAATATTATTATCATTTCTAAGTGATTAGGAAACAATTTAGAACATTTCCATGAGTTTTATTATTTTTGTGATTTTTATGAATTTNTGAAAGTCAGGAAAAATATTATAATCATTCCTAAGTGATTAGGAAGCCATTTAGAACATTTCCATGAGTTTTATTATTTTTGTGATTTTTATGAATTTTTAATTATTTTAATAATTAAAATAGGCCAAAAATTAAGTTTTTATTTTAAATATTATTTTATTTTTATAAAATATCCTAAAAAGGTTAAAAATCAAGTTTTTATCCTAAATACTATTTTATTTTTAGAAAATACCCCTCATCACAGAGGACTCAAAAAAACTAAATTTCATAATTTTTTGAGTTATATTTTGATTTTTAGAAAACATTTAAATGCCAAAAGTGGTATTTGTCTTTAAAAATCAACTTAAGTTGTCAAATGAACTCAAAATATTTTGAAAATTTTATGATGAGTCCTCTGGATCATAAATCACCGTGAAGATCAAAAATTAAATCATTGAAATGTTTTCATTTTCCAAAATTAATTATCTTAGTGATTTAGTGTTTGTAAAATTTAAGTGCATTTTAAATGACTTGACTCATGGAATTATTTCCAAAAGCTCCTCTAGCCATAGTGAACTTTCAAAAATTTTCTTAGAATTCTCTAATCAATATACTAATTTTCATGATTATTTTAAGGAAATAATGTGCAAAAACTTGAAAAATATGGATCTCTGTATAGGATCCTCCTCTAACTTTGGAAAAATCAGAGGATGTTTCTCTTGACAAAGGCTACAACATATCAAAATTTCAAGCCAAGGTGATGTATTAAAATGCATGGAGAATTAAATGATCCCAAACAATGTTTAATTAATTAAAAATGTTTTATGCATCAAATGGACTTGAAATTTATTCCACATTATTCTCTTCTGTTCACTGAGTAAGAGGGTATTTTTATTTTTTTTGTGATTTTTTCTACACAAAGTTATGGATTTTCTAAGTTAGGGGAGTTTAAATAAATAGAAAAGCCCTATTTTTCTACTTACCCACGCGGTGCCATGTAGATCTTAGGCAGCTCCGAAACTCCACGCAGCGCGCTCCTATTTGACGCCACCGTCCATGCCAGTAGCCACGCGTCCCGCTGCATATGTAAAGAAGCATTGTTCGGCTTCATCTTGGCCATCCATTTAATACATGCGGGATCGGACGACGCATGGTCATCGTCCCCAATGGCTTAGGCCGAGAGTCATCCACCTTTAAGGCTTAAGATCTCTCTCATTTATCAACCAAATTAATTGAATTTTTTTAAAAAGGTTCATCTTAGTGAGACGAACACATCCATATGGCTAATGTGTCATGAAATCAAGCCCAAGTAAATGGAGAATCAAAATAAGTTTGAGAGGAGGAGAAGTTTTATACCTTTGCTCTGAGAAGGGAGGCTCAATCAGAGGTGCTCGACACGTTTGTTGGGGTCCAAGGAGGCTAGGGATTGAGTCCCTCGTCTTGGTGTAAGGCCTAGGTATGAATTCGACCAAGCTCGACTTCGAATGTTGGTCTAGACCTATGGTGGAGGCTATTTCAGAGGGTAATTTGATGGGGCTTTGTCTTCTCTTGCTGTTGTGAAGGTGTGGGCACAAGCAATTGAGGTTTGGTGGAGTTTTGAGAGATATCCTGTTTCTGCCCTAATTTTTAAGCTCAAAATTAGGGTGGTACAAAGGGAAATCAAGGCAATGGAGTGATTGGAATGGCCTGTGGAGATCTCAAGGAAGCTTTATGAGTGATTTAGGAGGCTCTATTTGAGAAAGATTTAGCACACCTCCCATGGCCGTGGAGGTGGGTTTTTATAAAAATGGCCATGGGGTGGTTCTCAGGGCACAAGTTTGGGTGTATTGTGGTGCTTAGGTGGAAGACAGAGAAACACTTCAATTTGATTTCGATGAGCTGGCTTGTAGGTTTGATTTGGGTGAGGTGTCATGGGGGTGGCTCTCAATTTTGAGCTTTTCCGGCCACTAGGCCGGCCGGCCGGCCAGGGGGGGTGGCTAGGAGCTCAGGGAACCTAAAGGAATCCATCACAACTATTTAATGCAAATGTGCTTTGATTTGGCAAAGATATCTTAAACATGTGCATTTTTGGAAATAATATCCCTTANCACCCCTGATCAGAGGGAACTCAAAAAAACTAAATTTCATAATTTTTTGAGTTATATTTTGATTTTTAAAAAACATTTAAATGCCAAAAGTGGTATTTATCTTTAAAAATCAACTTAAGTTGTCAAATGAACTCAAAAAATTTTGAAAATTTTATGATGAGTTCTCTGGATCGTAAATCACAGCGAAGATAAAAAATCAAATCATTGAAATTTTTATATTTTCCAAAATTAATTATCTTAGTGATTTAATGTTTGTAAAATTTAAGTGTATTTTAAATGACTTGGCTCACTGAATTATTTCCAAAAGCTCCTCTAGTAATAGTGAACTTTCAAAAATTTTCTTAGAATCTTCTAATCAATATACTAATTTCCATGATTATTTTAAGGAAATAATGTGCAAAAACTTGAAAAATATGGATCTCTGTTCCTCCTCTGACTTTGGAAAAATCAGAGGATGTTTCCATTGACAGAGGCTACAACATGCCAAAATTTCAAGCCAAGGTGATGTATTAAAATGCATGGAGAATTAAATGATCTCAAATAGTGTTTAATTAATTAAAAATGTTTTATGCATCAAATGGACTTCAAATTTGTTCCACATTATTCTCCTCTATTCACTGAGCAAGAGGGTATTTTTATTTTATTTTTTTGATTTTTTTACACAAAGTTATGAATTTTATAAGTTAGGGGAGTTTAAATAAATAAAAAAGCCCTATTTTTCTACTTATCCACGCGGTGCCATGTAGATCATAGGCAGCTCCAAAACTCCACGCAGCACGCTCTTTTTTGACGTCGCCGTCCATGCCAGTAGCCACGCGTCCCACTGCTTATGTAAAGAAGCGTTGTTCGGCTTCATCTTGGCCATCCACTTGATACATGCGCGATCGGACGACACATGGTCATCGTCTCCAATGGCTTAGGCCGAGAGCCGTCCACCTTCAAGGCATAAGATCTCTCTCATTTCTCAACCAAATTAAGTGATTTTTTTTTAAAAATGTTCATTATAGTGAGACGAACACATCCATATGGCTAATGTGTCATTAAATCAAGCCCAAGTAAATGGAGAATCAAAATAAGCTCAAGAGGAGGAGAAGTTTTATACCTTTGATCTGAGAAGGGAGACTTCAATCAGAGGTGCTTGACACGTTCGTTGGGGTCCAAGGAGGCTAGGGATTGAGTCCCTCATCTTGGTGTAAGGCCTAGGTATGAATTCGACCAAGCTCGACTTCAGATGTTGGTCTAGACCTATGGTGGAGGCTATTTCAGAGGGTAATTTGATGGGGCTTTGTCTTCTCTTGCTATTGTGAAGGTGTGGGCACAAGCAATTGAAGTTTGGTGTAGTTTTGAGAGATGTCATGTTTCTGCCGTAATTTATAAGCTCAAAATTAGGGTGGTAAAGGGGGAATCAAGGCAGTAGAGTGATTGGAATGGGATGTGGAGATCTCAAGGAAGCTCTATGAGTGATTTAGGAGGCTCTCTTTAAGAAAGATTTAGCACACCTCCCATGGCCGTGGAGGTGAGTTCTTATAAAAATGGCAATGAGGTGGTTCTCAGGGCACAAGTTTGGATGCATTGTGGTGCTTAGGTGGAGGGCAGAGAAGCTCTTCAATTTGATTTCGATGAGCTGGCCTGTAGGTTTGATTTGGGTATGGTGTCATGGGGGTGGCTCTCAGTTTTGAGCTTTTCCGGCCACTAGGCCGGCCGGCTGGTCAGGGGGGTGGCTAGGAGCTCAGGGAGAGGAATTCATTACAACAATTTAATGCAAATGTGCTTTGATTTGGCAAAGATATCTTAAACATGTGCATTTTTGGAAATAATATCCCTTAATATTGGGGAACTTTGGTTCATGGCTCGATTTAGGTGGTTTCATGGTGTTTGGACTGGTCACTAAGTCCAAATAGGGGTTGTGATGGAGTTAATTTGGTGACTTTAGGATGGTCAGGTCACATTTAGTGCATGGGTCCAAGTGGGTGCAAATGACCAAGACGTGGGTTTGGGCTAGGTTAGCCATGTCAATTGGCCCAATTGATTGATCAAAATTTTGTAGATGATTTTTATGAAGGATTTTGGTGAAGGGTTGAGGTGATTTTGAATTCAATTGGTAGGCCAATTTGAGGGAATTTTGGTTTTTAGTCAATCTGGTCATGTTGGGCTAGACTTGGGTCTAGCTTGGGTTAACCTTGGGCTTGGGTTAACCTTGGGCTAAGTCCAAATTGATTGTTGTAAATGGTCAATGGTGACCCTATGAAGAGTTTTCAAGATGAATTGGATGCCAATTTGGAAGTTAAGGATATCAATTGGGTGAAATTTTGAGACTTAGCCAATTTGGGGCTAAATTTAGGAATTTTGGATTTAGGCCAGAATCAAGAGGATATGAGGCTTCACAAAGGCCAATTGATGGTTGATTTTTATGTATAGGAATGTTAGGAAGATTTTGAAACATTAATTGGGGCCAATTGACTAGGCTATAGGTTTTGGTAACAAGCCATGAACCAATGGAAACCCCATTTTGGGTCCTCTATATAGTCTGGTTTTAGCCAAACCATAACCCTAGGGCTGGTAGGTTTAGGGGACCATCTACATGAGTATCCCAAAAAGATCAAGGGATCTAGGCTCGAAATTTGAATTCAAGGCTGTGAGTGATTGTGAGTGTAGATGAGTGTGGTGAGTGAATTAGCTTGAGAACAACACCCAGGGTCAACCTTAAGGTCCAGCAGTCCTAAGGGTGACTCATCTTGAGTTTCTCCCATAGTGACCCCACTTACTAAGTACTTAAAGGTTGAGACCAACATGTGGATCTTCAAGTTGAGTAGAGAAGAGTTTGGAATTTCTAGTGGTGAGGGTGCCTTTTCTAGTTTTCTAAGAATGGTCAATAGGTAGAATTTCTAATGGTGAGGGTTCCTTGTCTAGTTTTCTAAGAATAGTCAATAGGAAAGTCGGGATTTCTAATGGTGAGGGTGCCTTTTCTAGTTTTCTAAGAATAGTCAATAGGAAAGTCCTATGCCTTAGGCTACTAAAAAGGAAGAACTAAACCTCAACCAAAAGTGAGGTCAACAAATGGACCCCCATTAGGCTACTAAAGAGGAAAAAATAAACCTCAACCAAAAGTGAGGTCAACAAATGGACCCCCAATAGATGGTGCCTTTTCTAGTTTTCTAAGAATAGTCAATAGGAAAGTCCTATGGCTAGACCTTAGGCTTCATGTCTAGTTTTCTAAGAATAGTCAATAGGAAAATCCTATGGCTAGACCTTAGGCTACTAACTTTTTCTAGTTTTCTAAGAATAGTCAATAGGAAAATCCTATGGCTAGACCTTAGGCTACTAAAGTCTATTTTTCTAAGAATAGTCAATAGGAAAGTCCTATGGCTAGACCTTAGGCTACTAAAGATAGTTTTCTAAGAATAGTCAATAGGAAAGTCCTATGGCTAGACCTTAGGCTACTAAAGAGGAACTAAACCTCAACCAAAAGTAGGTCTAACAAATGGACCCCCAATAGGTGTGGTGTGCTGGGTAAGCACACTGTGCGTATTGACGTTGATCGACGAGATCAACAAAAACCAATACAACTTCTAAGTCAACAGACCCAAAAATATGTGTAGGGTTGTTTGTGATTTGTTTCTGCTGAGGAATTAGCAGGTGAGTGTTTGATTAAGTCAAGAAGTAGGGACTCTTGCTGGGGACTGGAGTGTGGACTTTGAGTTATGAAATTTCAAAGATTTCTAAAGGACGGAAGTCAGTATGTAAGTGCTGACCCTGAGGTGAGAATTGAAGTTCAAATATCAATCCAAAAAGAGAGAGAGAGAGAGAGTCGAAATGTAAGGACCGACCTCGAATGTAATGAATCAGAAATGTAGGATTGATTCAGATATGAGAATTGAAATGTAGGTCAATTCTCAAAAGAGAGTGTCAAAATGTAAGGACCGACCTCGAATGTAATGAATCAGAAATGTAGGACTGATTCAGAAATGAGAAGAATGTAAGGACCGACCTCGAATGTAATGAATCAGAAATGTAGGACTGATTCGGAAATGAGAATGAAATATAGATCAACTTCCAAAAGAGAGTGTCGAAACGTAAGGACCGACCTTGAATGTAATGAATTAGAAATGTAGGACTGATTCAAAAATGAGAATTGAAATTTATATATTAATCCAAAGAGAGAGGGAGAGAGTTGGAATGTAAGGATCGACCTCAAATGTAATGAATCCGAAATGTAGGATTGATTCGGAAGTGAGAATTGAAATGTAGGTCAATTCTCAAAAGAGAGTGTCAGAACGTAAGGACCGACCTCGAATGTGATGAATTAGAAATGTAGGACTAATTCGAAAATGAGAATTGAAATGTAGGTCAATTCTCAAAAGAGAATGTCGGAATGTAAGGACCGACCTCGAATGAAATGAATCAGAAATTTAGGCCTGATTCAGAAGTGAGAATTGAAATTCAGATATCAATCCAAAAAGAGAGAGAGAGAGTTGGAATGTAAGGACCGACCTCGAATGTAATAAATTATAAATATAGGACTGATTCGGAAATGAGAATTAAAATTCAGATATCAATCCAAAAAGAGAGAGAGAGAGAGAGTCAGAATGTAAGGACCAACCTCGAATGTAATGAATAAAAAATGTAGGACTGATTTGAAAATGAGAATTGAAATGTAGTTCAATTCTCAAGGAGAAAGTCAGAATTTAGGTATCAAGCTTAAAATGTGAGAATCAGGATTTAGGTACTGACTCGAAGAAGAAAATTGAATTGTAAGTATCAATCCCAAGATGTGAGAATTGAAATGTAAGTATCAATTCGAAAATGTGAGGATCGAAATGTACAAAAAGATTGTGGTGTTGAAAAATTGTATCATGTGGAAAGGTTGATTCTGTTGAAGGAGATTTTTAAAGCTTTGTGAGTTTTTGGGCAAAATGTGAAATTCTGTGGGGATGTGCAGAGAGTTAGTGTAGATAACGATGGTTGTGCTGCGCACACAAAGAGTAGGAAATTCAGAAAACAAAAGCATCCACTCAACGAGTTTGTTTTATTTTCTTGTTGTTTTTATCACATTTAATTTTTCAAAATGTGTTATTAAAGTTTTAGTTTTAATTGGTTGATTTTCAAAAGAAATTTGTTTTATTTTTTATTTGTTGGTGATTATTTTTCATTTATGTTTTTTTTTATCATTGAAGGTTTGTTGTTTTGTTCTTTGTTCATTGAAATTCTGAATCATCGCATGGTCCGCGGCTTTCTTCAAGGTCAACAGGGGGATGAGACAAAGAGACCCTTTATCCCCAACCATATTCATCCTTGCACTGGATTACCTCTCTAAACTTATGGACAGGCCTTGCAATAGGAAAGGCTACAACATCTACCACAACAGATACAAAATGGATATTAGCGACCTCATTTATGCTGATGACATCCTGATATTTTCTAGAGCCAACAAAACAACTATCAAAACTCTCTATGAGTGTTTTCAGAAATTCCAACACACATTTGGCCTGGAAGTTAATATAGAGAAACACCAAGTCCACTTCAGCAAAAGAGCTTCTACTGCATGCAGACAGTGGACATTTGATCTCACAGGCTTCACTTCTATGACTACTCCTTTCAAATACTTGGGGTTTATTTAAAGAAGGGAAGAACTAAACAAACACAATTTGATGAGATTATGGATAAAAAAATACCACTCTTCAATGCTGGACAAATTATTTTTTGTCCAATGGAGGCAGAATAACTTTGTTGAAGAGCATTCTCACCACCTTCCCCATGTATATCCTATAAGTGGCTGTTATGAAGAAAAGCACTCAGTTGATGATGGAAAGAACCTTCAACAAATTCTTATGGGCTGGTAACAGGAAACATATGATTTTGGTAAGCTAGTAGAAGGTGGTAAAACCTTTATATGCTATGGGATTGGGATTCAAGAGACTCTAACAGTTGCAGAATATCAACATGTGTAAACTATGGCTAAAGTACAGACAAAATGAAAATCTTTGGGCTCAATTCATGCATTCCAAATACTGCAGAACTGAACATCCTAACATGATGGCTGACAAGCTAGGGGATTCAAGGATTTGGAAATAGATGTTGAAAGTGAAGGAGATGACTGAAAGACTGTATATATGGGAATTGGGTCTTGACAACATAAATTTCTGGCTGGACAAATGGTGCCCAGAGGACACCATTGCAGCTTTGGAAGAAAATCCAGACAAAAATCGGTTGATGAAGGATTGCTGGGTTGATCAATCATTGTCTAAGGAGCTACTCCAAACTGTGCTAAAGGAATATTCTGTGAGAAGTGTCACCAAAATTAAATTTAACAAAAATAGATAAGATAGAGTGGTTCTAAATTCAAGCTCCACTCAAAGTGCTACCAAAGCAATTTACACTCAGCCGCACACTTGGGAGAAGATTCCTTGGGGTGAGCAACTGTGGAACAAATTGTTAACTCCTTCTATGACATTCTTCTCTTGGAGAGTTCTTAATAACTTTATCCTAACAAGTGACATACTAAAGCTTAAAAGGTTGAAGGGACTTTCTATATCCCAGCTTTGCAAGCATGATGAGGAGTCCTCTAACCACTTCTTTTTCCAGTGTTTGTTCTCCTGAAATGTTTGGCAATCCTTGCTACCACATTTCCACATTAATTTTGTCAATCTAGGATGGGATAAGTTGAAGAATTGCTCAATTGACTGGCAAGGGATTAAGCTTGGAACAATTCCCTTCATTATTTCTTAGTTTTTTTGGGCTGCCAGAAATAAAATTAAACATGATGACACTAATGTAACTATAGGTAAGGTTGTGGTCAATTGCTTTGCTTTTATTAGGAAGTTGATCTATTGGAAAAATTTCCCCAAACCCTTGAAGATTAGCAAAAGTATCAAGAAAAACAAAAGAAGGGTTATCAAGGTCTATTGGGAGAAGCCTCCTTATCCTTTTATTAAAGTAAATACTGATGGAAGTTTCTCTTCTAACACAGCAGGCATAGGGAGGGTCTTCAGAGATTATAATGGAAACTGCAAGTTGTTTTTCAAATCCTCAATCATTGTTGAAGAAGTTATTGAAGCTGAGACTTTTGCCCTTTATTGAGCCCTTAAGATGGTAGTTATTAACAGATGGACCCCCCTTCAAGCTGAGGTGGACTCTTCATAGCTTGTAGATTACATGACAGAAAACACATCCCCCCTTGGCATATTCAGTAGTGGATATCCAAGATGCATTACCTCACTAAGGAGATAAGGGTCAATTACTATAACTATTGAGAGGGAAAAAAACCAGGTAATTATTTAGCTATTGATAGAGCTACATCTCTGTTGGTTGTTTTTTCTACAAACCCTCCCCTAATCTTAGCAGGTAAGCAACATGGGGACAAGCTTCATATCCTACACCTCAGAATTGTGAAAACTAATTAAACTTCTTCGGGATCTTTTTGTTTTTTTTTTCTGGGATACTTTTGGAGTCCTTTGACTTTGTTGTAAATTTTTTAGTAGGTTTTTCTTTCTTTTTCCTTTTTTCCTATCTCTTATGCTGTATCTTCTTCCCTTGGGCTGTACTGACTTTTGAGATTATCAACATGGAGGGAAACACAAGAAGCTCCTTTAACCATATATATATATATATATA
>JXCR01148433.1:466295-477977 GCA_002079205.1 Phalaenopsis hybrid cultivar
GGGCTTGTCTAAGTTTAAATTTTACTATTCCATTGGCTCGATTTTTGATTTTTTGTGGCTTGTCCTCTCCTTGCTCCTTCACTGAGAAGAAGATGGTTGAGTTTAATCCCATTGATGCAGACACTAACTCTCAATGGACCAAAGCCACCTATGCTGGTGTGGTGGGTAAAGGGCAGGAATCTCTACAAAATGTTGGAATTTTGGTTTTCCCTCAATCCTATCATGATGCAGCTGTGGGAAAGGAACCCCACTTTCTAATCAATCCCCTAGAGGTTAAAGAGGGTAAACCTACTATTTTCTACAATGATGATGATCTAATCTCTTTGAAGACTGGATGCAAGTTTAGCCTTTTCGCCAAATTCCAACTTGGGCATCCAGAAATGGAAATTATGAGAAGGTTCTTTGAGAACTTTCCCTTCGTTGGTGCTTGGCAGTTGGGGCTGGTGGATGGCCAACACATCATGATCAAGCTGGCTTTAGAGGAGGATTATGCTAGACTTTTTGGTAAGCAAACATTTTTTATGGAAGGTATCCCCATGAAGATAGTGAAATGGACACCCAAGTTTGAAGAACCTCCCATTGTTCCCATTTGGTTTAAATTACCAGGGCTTCCCTTGCATTTCTTTATTAATAAGGTCTTGTTTAATATTGTTCTTGCATTGAGAAGATCATTGAAGCAGGATTTCCCTACATTTAATCTCTCTAGACTATATGTGGCAAGAATTTTGGTAGAAAGGGATATCAATCTCCTTGAGGTTGAGGAAATATGGCTTGGGTCCAGACATGAAGGGCATTGGCAGAATATTGTTATGTAGTAAAAACCCTATCACTATCCTCACTGCAGAACATTTGGGCATACACCTAACAAATGTTATAGGTTGCATCCTACCACCAAAAAGAAAGCTACAAACTCTATGGTGAATGACACTGCTCTTCTCGTAGGGAACAGGACCTCTGGGAATCTTGTTGCAGTACCTCTTTCAGTTCAGCCAATTCAAGATAATGAAGGCCCATCTAGCCAACAGAGTATACTCATAGAATCCTTCAAAGGAACCACAACCCCAAGCCATACACCTCTTGTTGAATTTGAAGATGGGGAATGCAACATTGTGATTCCTTCTCAATCTACCAAAGTGGTTGTAAAACCTGTGCGTGAGCTTTTAGTCACCCCAAGGGAATCTCTAGTCCCAGCTGAGGACTTGATGGTGGAGATGAATCAAGCATTAGAAAAAGACTGGCAAGCTCCAAAAACAAAAAAAGAAAAAGAAATCCATAGTGGAAGAAAAGAATGTATTGAGATAAGAGTATGAGAAGGGCAGCTCCCAAACTTCTCATAAGAAGTCACCCATCCAAATTAATAAAGGGAGGACTAGATTATGATCTCAGCCTTCCCTACATCCACCTCTTTAACATGATTAATTTTCTTTGTTGGAATGTAAGGTGCATTTCCCACCCTTCTACCTTGAAAAGAATCAGACATCTCAACAAAAAGCATAAACTTTGGTGTATAGCCATCTTAGAACCTTTAGTTCAAAAATATCCACAACAAATCTTCTCTAAATTTGCTGGTTTTCACACTTTACTAATATCAATAATAAAATTTGGATCATTTGTAGAAAGGAGATCAATTGAGATGTCCTGGTTGATAACCCTCAATTTGTCCACTTCTCTTTTAATACTTGCAGACATATTGGTTTTGCCACTTTTGTGTATGTTGGATGCTCTAAAATTGATAGAAGGGATCTTTGGTATACTTGCATAATATCAGCCATACTATGAACTCTTGTTGGCTGGTAGGTAGTGATTTTAATTGTATTACTCAATCTAATAAAAATATTGGTGTGAGGTCCCACAATTTAGCTAAAATGAATCTTTTCTCTGATAAAATCTTGAAGGCTAGTCTTTTTGATATTGGCTACAAGGGGCCAGAGCTCACTTGGAAGAGAAGGGTTATCTGGGAAAGACTTGATAGGATTTTGGTTAATGACTTATGGTGTCAACACTTTCTGCACACTTTTGTTACTCACTTTAGTTATGCAGGTTCTAACCACAAACCTCTTCTAATTTCCATTACTGCTTCAGAACCTTACGAATCTCCCTCTCCTTTTAGATGCCTCAACATGTGGTCTAACCACCCTTCATTTCTTAATACTATGGTTGAAGCTTGGCATATCAATTTGAGGCTAGATCCCTGGTCAAAATTGGTCTTTCTACATGTTAAGGTTAGCAAAATTCTAAAAGCTTGGGGCTGGAGTTTTTCGGAGATGTTTTTAAAGTTGTGGATGCTATTGAAAAGGAGGTGTTGGAACTAGAGAGTTATGTTCTGACAGATAGAGGGGAGGATAGTTTGTTATTGGCTGCCCAAGAGAAATTACTCATTGCCATTGATAGACAAGAGAAATTTCTTAAGCAAAAAGCTTCCATCAACCATTTCAAATATGGGGATAGGAACACTAAGTTCTTTCATGCTTGCATTAAATATAGGAGACAATGCAATACAATTCATACCATCAAGAACTTTGAAGGAACTTGGCTTTCTGACAATGCTTCTATTGCCACTGATGTTGTAGCTCATTTCTAGTAGATTTTAACTCAACCTGACCTCCAAAGATCACCTATAAAGAATTTCTATTCCACTGAGGAGACTACTTATGCTTCCAATATAAACCTGGCTTTTCCTCCTATTGATCTTGAAATTTGGCAGGCGCTTCAAGACATCGATAGCTCTAAAACTATTGGGCTAGATGACTTTACTTTTGACTTTTATAAGAAAGCCTGGGAAATCATAAAAAATGAGGTGATTTCTGATATTCAAAGCTTATTTCAAGGCTTTTCCATCCCTCATTATTTCAATGCCATTAGTATTGTCCTAATCCCCAAATCTTCTATTTAGAAAACCTGGAATGATTTCAGGCAAATTAGTCTCACTTCTATCATCAATAAACTGATTAGCAAGATATTTGTTGGTAGACTCCAGCCTCATCTTAGTAAACTTTTTTGTGAAAACCAATCTACCTTTGTCAAGGGAAGATCTATCTCTGATAATATGCTCCTTGCTCAAGAGCTTCTGTTGGATTTTGACAGAACCTGCATAAATGGCAATCTAATTTATAAACTTTTTATCAAGAAATCTTATGATATAAGATGTTGAGAGTTTATTTTGGAGATCCTCTCTTCTAGAGGTTTTCCAACCAATTTTTGTAATCTCATACATAGGTGGCTTAAGGATAACACATACTCCCTCCTCATTAATTGCCAAGCTTGGGGTTCCTTTTCAGCTTCAAGTGGGCTTAAGCAAGGTGATCCCTTATCTCTAACTGACTTTATACTGGCTCTTGATCCCCTATTCAGAATGCTGAACAAAAGTTTCCTTCCCTACAACTATGCCAGGTACCACCATAAATCTAAAATGGTTGTTTTACATTTAGTTTATGCAGATGATAATATGGTGTTTTCCAGTACTAATAAAAATGTAGTGAAGAAAGTTCTTAAATGTCTATAGATTTTCCAAAGGCATTCTGATCTGACTATTAACCCAGATAAATGCAGTGTCTACTTTAATCAACATGCCCTTATGGTGCAAAGAAATTGGATCCTTGACTACCAAATTTACTAGCTCTACATTGCCCATCAAGTATCTTGGACTTCAGCTGATAAAAGGTAGATCTAAGTAGACTTAAGTTGAAGATGTGCTGGGGAAGATCTCTACCACTCTATCTAGCTGGACACATTCATTCCTCTCTAATGGGGGTAGAATTACATTGTTGAAGAGCATCCTTACAACTTTTCCCTCTTACATTCTCTAAATGACCAGTATAAAAAAACACTCAAATGCAATTGGAAAGGGAAATTTAATAGATTTCTATGGGTAGGTCAACAGAAACAACTCCATTGAGCTAGCTAGCAGAAATTTGCTAAACACACTGTGGTTGGGGGATTGGCTTTAAAGGCTAGCAGCACCTTCTTAAAGTCAACCTGTGAAAAATTTGGATCAAGTTCAGAGAGAAAAATTCTCTTTTGGAAAAATTCATGTTGGGAAAGTATTGTAAGGATTGTCACCCTAATACTGTAAAAAAAAAGCTTGAAGACTCCAAGTTATGGGTTAATATGCTGATAGTCAGACAACAGACTGAAGATCTATTTATATGGGATATTGACAATGATAAGATTAGTTTTTGGCTTCATTCATGGTGTCCTAAAGATATGCTCCAACCCATTATTGATCAGACTAATACCTATTTAACTGTTGCTGACTGTTGGGAGGGGAACCACTGGTCACTACCTTTACTCCAAACTATTCTACAATCTCAGTCTACTATCCAAGTTAACAGAATTCAATTTGATAGATCTAGAGCTGATAGATTGGTTTTACAAGGATGTAAGCTTCAGAGTCTCACTAATCGTGCGAAATTATGTAATGTGCTGTAGGAGAATTTATATCTCATCAAGTCTTAAACAGAGGTGGTACAAACCTTTATGGTATTAGACAATATCAAACTCTTCAGGATAAGGTCTACCCCATATAATCAATGCTCCTCCCTTTGAAAGGGCTAAGACCTCTCGCACCTGCTGCTCAATTACCAGCTTAGGTCCTTTTCCTGTATGAAACTTTGGATAGAATATTTCTTAAGTTGTTCCTCTTTGTTTGCGGAGTTGATTTCCTTCCTTCCTTTCATGATTTGGATGACTTCTGCATGCGACTCCTTTGGTGGTTGAGGCTAGCTCTGAAGTGTGGCTATGATGGACATCATCTCTTCTATCCTCTTTTCCATGCACTCAATCATCTCATCTCTCTACCGAAGGAGTCTCTGCAGTGCATCTCCCTCTACGAGTGCCCAGGCTTCTCATAGAGATGATGATGCTCGAGTCTCAACCACATTTACTTCGACATACTCTTCTTCCATGTAATCAACCAAGTTTTCCTCTTCATCTTCATCGGACTTATTCTTGCTTTTCTGGGACAACTAAATAAGATCTATCCTCAGCTTTTCAATTATCAGTTGAACTTCCTTTAATGGTCTTGAGATCCACGGGTGGCAGCTAGATCTTCACTGAGGTAATAATGATCTCCTCAGACTTGGGACCCTCCTCAAAACTTCTAACATCACTCCTACTGGTAGTTACCAGCCCAATAATCTTGGGTCACCACACCATATCTTTTGGTATCAATACGCTAGGGCCAGATGACCTATTAACGATACAAACACTTAGATGAGTGGTGTGAGCTCTGTCATGCAGACTAGACACTACAGTATATGATACATCATCTTTCCTTGATTCTATTCTTGGTGAACAGGGTTTCTCTTGCAAAACTATCCTCTGTCCAAGGTGCGCTTTAGCAGGTACTCCTTCCATCCTTCTTAGAATCTCATTAATTGAACAATTTTCTTTTAGTGCTAGTTTCTCAATTATAGTTCATAATCGAGCCATTGGCATAAATTTGGTTTTCTTATCCCTCCGACCACCGTAGTGGAAAGGTCGAGGTAGTATAGCAGTAGTTTTTCTGGCACCCTCCTCATCCAGGGAAGTAGTAGACAACATACAGAACCTGCTTTCTCATAATAGTGGTGAAGCCTCAGGTAATCCAAACTCATCCTCTACAACCTCTAGAGGGACAACATCCTCAGTAACTTTCATCCTATTTATCTTAGCAACCTTCCTATCCATGTTCCTCCTCTGTGCTTATGTCAGAGGTGTTCACCTCAAGCTACGTCCTACTTCAAACACAAAAGGCGCTGCAGGAAAAGTTGAACCCTCCGCTGTGACATGTTCTTCTTCCACTTGAACACCCTTTCCTTTGAATGGGGTAAAAATGGTGATAGGTGCATAGATGAGTAGATCGGTAGGGGTAGAAACAACCGTCCTGAGGGTATTTCCCATGGCTCTAATAGACTTAGTAGAAACAACAGAGTTCTTCTCAACTAACACCCGCTTCAGGGGCGAGAACTCCTGGGTTAACCTTAGGTTGAACTCCACTTTTGGCTCAACGGTCTCAGACATCCCAGTTCTCAACACGATGATATTAAAATCTCAAAACTTGATGTCGGTACTGTCAAACCCTTGTCCAAAATGAATGACTACTCCGTCAGGTAGATCACTCTTGTTCACAGCCAAGTCCATCCCAGTAGTAAAGAAGAAAATTAACTTTGGCGCAGACATCTTCTGCAAAAGGGATTCAAAATGTCAGTATCATCCTATGCTTCGTTCACTTATAGAGAGGATAGAAAGAACTTATCACCAGTGAAATAAGTTTTTCCAAACTCAGTGCTAAGAACCCATTGAAATAGGTTTGAGCATTATTGTGAAAAAACTTATCATCAGTGGCCATACCATTATTTCTACTCTCCGAGGAAGCAAGTGATTGGAAGTAAGATCTCAAATTGTCTCTATGTTTCTTTTCTCTGGTTTAATTTTTGAAGGCTTGATGACTGGAGATGAAGGTAAGCCAATTTAAAAGGAAAGAAATGGAAAAAATGGCTTAGGGACAATTTTCCCCACGTCCAAAAACTATGGCGCCTAGGCGTTGGATTCAAAGGACTCTGACGCTTAGGCACAAATTCTGGCACCTGGGTGCCAGTGTCATAGTGAACATCGATTCACCTATCATCAAATTTCTTCAGTTTCCACATGTTTAATACCTTAAATAGTGCTTAAAAATTATACTATAGAAAAGGATGGTCACGATGCTACAATAATAACAAACATGAATCAAATCACACAAATAGATTATGGGTTGTCTCCCACAAAGTGCTTGGTTTAACATCGTCAGCCCGACGTATCCAAATGGTTTACTCGGACTAATCCAACATCAAAATTACATTATAATAGGGCTTGTTTTCTCCAATGTAAGGTTTCAACCTATGTTCATTTACTTTAATTATGTGCTTAGTTTTTGGATCTTTAGTATCCACAACCCCATAAGGATAAACTTTTATCACAATAAATGGCTGCATCCACCTGGACTTAAGTTTTTCAAGAAATAATTTCAATCGAGTATTGTATAATAAAATTTCTTGACTATGCTCAAAATTCTTTCTTAAAAGTTTTCTATCATGCCAAATTTTCATCTTTTCTTTATAAATTCTAACATTTTTATAAGATTCATTCGTAATTTATTCGAGCTCATTTAATTGCTATAATTATTTTTTTAAAACATCCTTTAAATTATAATTAAATTCTTTTATCGCCTAGTAAGCTTTATGATCTAACTTAACTGGTAAATAATAAGCTTTTCCAAATATGAAATTATATGGAGATATTCCTATAAAAGTTTTACAAGAAGTCCTATAAGCCCATAATGCAGAATCATGTTTATTAGACCAATTAGTTTTATTAGGATATACAATTTTCTCCAAAAGTTTTTTAATTTCATGAGTTGATACTTCTGCTAATGCACTGGTTTGAGGGTTATAAGCTGTGGCTATCCTATATTTAATTCCATATTTTCTAAGTATTGTGTTAAATCTAATATTCTTAAAGTGACTTCCCTTATCCGTAATGATCACTCTTGGCAATCCAAATCTAGTAAAAATATTTTTGTTTAAAAATTTTGCAACACTCAGAGCATCTTAGCAACCTTCCT
The DNA here is from genome assembly GCA_002079205.1 of Phalaenopsis hybrid cultivar. NCBI lineage: Eukaryota > Viridiplantae > Streptophyta > Magnoliopsida > Asparagales > Orchidaceae > Phalaenopsis > Phalaenopsis hybrid cultivar. The sequence goes on from JXCR01148433.1 coordinate 473,878, forward strand.
ATTCTTGTTCCTCCTTTGTGCCTATGTCAGAGGTGTGCACCTTGAGCTAGATCTTACTTCAAACATAGAAGGCGCTACAGGAGAAGTTGAGCCCTCCGTGGTGACATGTTCATCATCCACTTGAACACCCTTTACTTTGAATGGGCAAGAATGGTGACAGGTGCATAGATAAGTAAACCGGCAGGAGCAGAAACAACCATCCTGAGGGTATTTCCCGTGAATCTAATAGACTTAGTAAAAACAACAGAGTTCTTCTCAACTGACACCCGCTTCAGGGGCGGGAACTTTTGGGCTAACCTTAGGTTGAACTCCACTATTGGCTCAACGGTCTTAGGCATCCTAGTTCTCAACACAACGACATTAACATCTCAAAACTTGATGTCGATATTGTTAAACCCTTGTCCAAAATGCATGACTGCTCTGTCGGGTAGCTCGCTCTTGTTCACAGTCAAGTCCATCCCAGTAGCAAATAAGAAAATTAGCTTTGGCGCAGACATCTTATGCAAAAGGGATTCAAAACTTGAGTATCATCCTATGCTTCCTTCACTTATAGCGAGGATAGAAAGGAAAGAAGTCGTGCAAAAAACATTGTTTGAAATGTATTATTTATGTTATAAAGCTTTTAAAATTATATCAAGCTTTAACTCATTTTTTGTTATAAGAAAAAGCCTTCAAAAGCAAAAAAATTGGCATAATTTGTTAAAAACAAATTAGCGATAGGGGAGGAAGAAGGAAAAGTAAAGGACCCAATCCAAACCAAAGGAGACGGGTGGACTTTGCACCGAAATTGCTTTGATAAATCCGCTCATAGGCTAACACCTATTGGGGATCCACCTCAATCCTAGGAGGCAGAAGGATCCCAGAACCTTTCTGTTTAAGGGTGTCTAAATAGTGGCTCCAGAATCCATGAGAAGTTGACTATACCTGCTCAAGATAGAAATGAATAAGGTATGTCAATGAAAGAATGACAGCTTAATCCATTAAGGACATGAGCACGCTATCGATTTATGACAACAAAACCATATTTTCATTGAAGGAGATACGAACTATTTCCTAATATATATATATTTGATTTTAGAAAGGTAGTGTGTTAATTTTGAATAATAATGTTTGAATTTTAAAAATATATGACCGAACTGATCTCCTATATACAATAGTTTAGTGAACGAGCATATCACTGCAAATGATTAACCTATATCGGGGAATTGACACATTACTTGATAATGAGACTCGATTAAATAAAATTTAGAAGTTATGAGATTTAAATTGGTTCGCAAAACCAATTTTCTTTTTCATAAGCTAAAAAGTTCCCCTATCTAATATGGAAGATTAGATAGAGTTTATATCCAAAGTTCCCTATAGAGATAAGTCCCTATAGTTAATTACATCTTAAGTGATTGAGGTCAATTAAAAATACTCTCAATTTAGATAAGTGGTTTCGCTATCAAAATTTCTCAAATTTAAGTTTTTCAAGACTGGACATTTAAAATCTACTTGGTTAGAGGAACTTCAAAAAAATAAAATCTAAGTTTAAATGTCTTTTTAATATAATTTCTTAATTTAAGTCATTAAAACACATAAAAATTAAAATACATAAAATATAATCTAAAAATTATAAAGATTGATGCTTGACCCAATTCACAATTACTCAGATATTTATGCTCTTTAATATGTGTGATGGCGCCTAGAAGATGGATGGATGGGTCTGCTCGCCAGCAATTCCCGTCAAGTCGTGATTTGGGTCTTTTGATTGAAAGGATTCACCACTCTATTTATCTATTTTTATTTCCCTAATCTCTGGTTAACTTGTTCTCTTGAATCATTTTAAGGATTCTAAGATTTTAAAAAATTCGGAGAAGGAAAAAAAAGGGCTAAACAAAATAAAAAACATGAGAAAAAGAGATTTTTTTAAAAAAAATCTCTGGTGAACATTAGAGAGAAATGGTTTCTAATATAAGGAAGGTCACATGAAAAATAAATAACCAGAGATTTTTGGTGTATCACCTATTCTGAGTTCTTAATTCTCCTATAGGAGCAAACTTCTATAGTTAATTACATTATAGATAGTTAGAACTGTCTAAGAAAACTCCTAAATCTTGTCACCACTTGTTCTCCTAAGAAATGTCAAAGTAAAGAAAACTCAAATGTTTTAATCCTAAAGTAATATGTTTTTAAGAATCCAATTCTACCCTGAAGGTTTTGTTTTATTTTGTTTGTTGGAGTCGTGTCATGTCAATTTGTTTTGTTTTGTTTGTTTTTATTGTCATTTTAATTTGTTATGTTTTTATCGAGTCGTTTTGTTTTGTTTTTGTTTGGTTTTTTTGTCTTAAGATTTCGCTTCTGGATGTCATCCTGCAAAACAAAGTTAGCATACCATATAACATGCGAAAAAAATCTAATGAGAATTTTGATTTCATGTCTCCAATAAACCTGCAAAACAGAACCCGATTAGCATAAAATCATGATTTCAGATTTTTTAGTTTTAGTTGGTTATTTAATTGGTTGAATAATTTTTAAACGACCCGGTCAAGATTTCTATGGGTCCATCGTCCCTGGGCCATAAAAAAATATTCAGATTTACTTAGTCTGAAAGGTGTTTAAACCAGGTCAAAAAGATTCTTGTCAGCAACCACGGATTGCGTCATCCAAGAAATCTTCGTAAATCTGAACACAGATGTTCAAGTTGTGTTCAGTGATCTTTTTGCATTAGGATTCAATTTAAGTTTTAATGTCTTATTTGGTTTTTAGGGGTTGTAATATTTTAGGTTGTTTACAATTTGTTAGCCGATTATTTGTTTTGTCATTTTTGTAATTTTTGTTTGGGATGACCCGATCAGGATCCCATGGTTCTGTCGTTTTGGGTCATTATGTTTGCAGTTTGATTAACCACAAGCATTTAGAAGGTATTTTTTAGCAACCATGGAATACTTCCTCCAAAATATCTTCTCAAACCTAGTTGCATTTTTAGGTTCAATTTTAACTTATAATGTCTTTTAAAATGAATTTTATGTTGGTGAGTTAAATTTTGTAGTGTCATCTGCTTAGGTCCGATGTCGATTCAACCTAAAGAAGTTTAATTGTGACCTAAGATTTAGGTTTAATGTTGTTGAAGATTTGAAGGTTAATGTCATTAAATTTGGATAGATCTTAAGTTATGAAGATAATTCAAGTTCAATGTAGGAAGAACCTATGGTTTTAAGATGGTTTAAGTCCATTGTAGGTAGGACTTGAGGTGTTTTAGGTTCAATGTAGGTAGACCCAAAAATTAAAATGGTTTTTAAGTCTAATTGAGGTAGGACTTAGATTGTTTTAGGTTTAATGTGAGTAGAACCTAATGGTTTAAGTTCAATGTTGGTAGGACTTAAGGTGTTTTAGGTTCAATGTAGGTAGATCCTAAAAGTTAAAGTGGTTCAAGTCCAATGTAGGTAGGACTCAAAATAATTTAGGTTCCATATAGTAGAACCTAAGGATTAAAAGTGGTTTAAGTCCAACGTACTTAGGACTTAAGATGTTTTACGTTCAATGTAGGTAGAACCTAAGGATTTAGAATGGTTACGGTCAATTGTAGGTAGAACATAAATTGTTATAGATTCAATGTAAGTAAAACCTAAGAATTAAAATGGTTCTAAGTCCAATGTAGGTAGACTTAAGGTGATTTAGGTTCAATGTAGGTAGTACCTAAAAGTTAAAGCGGTTCAAGTCTAATGTAGGTAGGACTCAAAATCATTTACTCAGACTAATCTAGCATCAAAGTTTCTTTATAATAGGGCTTATTTTCTCTAAAGTAAGGTTTCAACCTATGTCCATTTACTTTAATTATATGCTTAGTTTTTGAATCTTTAGTATCCAGAACCCCATAAGGATAAACTTTTATCACAATAAATGACAGCATCCACCTGGACTTAAGTTTTTCAAGAAATAATTTCTATCGAGTATTGTATAGTAAAATTTCTTGACCATGCTAAAAAATTTTTCTTAAAATCTTTATATCATGCCAAATTTTTATCTTTTCCTTATAAATTCTAGCATTTTCATAATATTCATTCATAATTTCTTTGAGCTCATTTAATTGCTATAATTATTTTTCTAAAACATCCTTT
>JXCR01148434.1:0-32117 GCA_002079205.1 Phalaenopsis hybrid cultivar
TCAAATTGATTGTTGTGTTTGATGTAAGACATCCTTATGAACAATTTTCATGAAGGATGAAAATTATTTTGGAGTTGATTTGATGGTTAATTTGAATGGATTTTGATAGGTTTGGGTTTAGACTTAAATTAAACNAAATAATAAGATTTAAATCTCGCCCCAACCTTAACATCCAACAACAGCTCGACCAAAAAGATGGCAGAGGAAACTCGGAATGGTGTCGATTAACACACATAAATATATTTATCAATTTTTCCTTCTATTGTAGTTTTTCAAAAAAAAGAAACTAACAAGTTAATCCTCATTAAGGGGAGAAGTTTTGTGGAGAAGTTCAAGGAATTAAATAACCTGATATATTTTGTAGAAAGACTTTCATTGAGCAATGACGAGAAATAGGAGATGGTTGGTGGAGAGGTAGCCAATGAAGAGGACTCAGTCTGTTAGAAGAAAAAGTTGAGGGTCTAGTCAACTAATCAACTAGCAGCACTGCTGATCAAATTTTCCACCACCTCCAAGACGAGTAGAGTTGTCAAAACAGTTCGTTGTACNGGCAATGACGAGAAATAGGAGATGGTTAGTGGAGAGGTGGCCAATGAAGAGGACTCGGTCTATTAGAAGAAAAAGTTGAGGGTCTGGTCAACTAATCCACTAGCAGCACTGCTGATCAAATTTTCCACCACCTCCAAGACGAGTAGAGTTGTCAAAACAGTTCGTTGTACGTGAATAGTTCATGTTTGTCTTATTAAGAAGCTTGTGTTCGATTCATTTGCTAAACGAACGAGCTTTTTTGAGCTCAATAAATAAACGAACTGAAGATGAACAAAGATTTTTTTTGTTCATGTTCGACTTGTTTTGACTTGAAAGAATTAAATATATATATATATATATATGGGGTTTAGGGTCGGTGCTTCATCGTTTCGTCGTCTGTGGAGGAGACTACTCGTCTACGGCGCTTCGCTTGATTGCTCCGCCAGAGTTCTGCTCGATTGCAATGCCAGAGTTTCTGCTCGACTGCCCGCGTCCCTTCGTAGGCGGCAGTCGCTGCAGTGCTTGTGTTAAGTACGCTTATGGCCTCAGGGCTTTCCTATGTAGTCGCCCTCGCCAATGATAACCCCGTCAAACTCTCATACGCTACAGTGGTTCACAAACGCGGCTCTCTTTTCCACCTCGCAGATAGTTCGATATTCCCGCAGATGTACCATAATTCTGTTACAGGACATGGAGATTGCAATCTCATAAAAAAAGTAGAGAAAAAAATAGGCAAACCAGCAATATTCTTCTCTGACGCTGAATTTTCAACTCGTGTAGGAAAATACAAATTTACACTAGTTGGAAAGTTCCAATTAGGTTGCCATAAGATGAAGATTATCAGAAAGATTTTTGAAGATTTCAAATTGGTTGGAGATTGACAGGTGGGTCATTTCGACGGAAGAAATGTTATGATACAGCTGAGCATAGAAGAAGATTACACAAGAATTTTCTCAAAGAAATTCATCACAATTGAGGGCAAACATATGAAATTGCTCAAATGGACCNACTGAGCATAGAAGAAGAATACACAAGAATTTTCTCAAAGAAATTCATCACAATCGAGGGAAAACATATGAAATTGCTCAAATGGACCCCTAATTTTGATCCCAGTCAAGAACCCCCAACTGTGCCTATATGGTTCTCATTACCTAAACTCAAGCTTCAATTCTTTGACCTACCTATCTTGTATGCAATTGGGACAATTCTTGGAAAAATTTTTCTGGTAAACTTACCTACAATTCATTTCTTAAGGCCCTCTATTGCAAGGATTTTGATTGAAAGAGATATCACACTATCAGATATAGAAGAAGTTTGGTTTGGCTCTGCTCACAATGATTATTGGCAAAAAATCATTATGGAACAAAAACCAGTTTTATGATCTGCATATAAACAATATCCTGATGCGTATAAACCAGTTTTATGATAATCAACACCTTATTTACATAATTTTTTTTAGTTTGGACTTTTATGCATTAAATATAGTCCTCCATTAATTTTTTTTAATGAAGCATTATTTTTCACAATAAAAAGCATAAGTGTGTTGGTGTCATTGAAACCTTTCAAATGGGTGTCTTTGTGCTTAAATTAAACTCAATTTAAGGGACTGTTAAGCATATGATAATTTAAACAATAATTTTGATAATAAAAATAATAATATGAATTATTCACACAAAATGTAGTCAAATCAAAACCAAACTTTAAAAAACGTAAGTTTGAGTTAAATATACTAAATTTAAGCAATCAAAACCGATTAAAAACTTTCATTCAACCACCAAAATTTTCTCGTCCATAAAATTGCTTAAAGTATCTTGAGATAGGGTCTACCTTGAGCAAAATCAACTTCACCAGTATGTTATTCTCATTTTTTGAATCAAATGAGTTATCAATTTTTTTCCCATAACCACCTCCAACCATCCATAACCACCTGACAACTTTGGATTGAAATATATTGAGATAGAGAGTACCACCTCAATCAAAATCCAAATTACACCACTAAATTATTTGAATTATTCTCTCCCAAAGGAGCTAGAGTTGTAAATTTGGACATAACTACCTCTAACTAGCCCCCTCCCAAATTCAAATTTTCCTCAAAAATTTCAAAATTTCCTCTCACTTTCTCATGACTTCTGCATCCACTATTTTCTTCCTTAAACTCCCTTGCATAGTCGAACCCNCCAATTGTGCCTATCTGATTCTCATTACCTGAACTCAGGCTTCAATTCTTTGACCTACCTATCTTATATGCAATTGGGACAATCCTTGGAAAACCTTTGCTGGTAAACTTACCTACAATTCATTTCTCAAGGCCCTCTATTGCAAGGATTTTGATTGAAAGAGGTATTACACTACTAGATACAGAAGAAGTCTGGTTTGGTTCTGCTCACAATGATTATTGGCAAAAAATCATTATGAAACAAAAACCTTACTATTGCAAGCACTGCAATGTTTAGAAACCCACATGAGAAATGTTTCAAATTGCACCCACAGTTGAGAACCAATAATCAAAAGCAGAAACATGTTATTAGTGTACCACACGTGTCTGAACGCGCTCCCAGTAAACCTGATGGCAGCCAACCTGAGGAGGGAATCACCACAAGATAAGAGTTGGTGTCTGCCCCAGGGATCGCTTCTCCTGACCATACTGCAACGGATAATGTTCGAACCAAAAATCAGGATAGGGATAGCCCCGCAGCTCCTATTCAGAAAACATCAGGTGCAGATGTGACAATTCACACTTCACATAAACTAGAATCTATCGTTGTGGCAACGACTGTCTTTCCTTCTACTGTGGTTGTAATATCAAATCAGACCGATGATCAAATGAGTCAGTCTTCAGATGAAGAATGACATATTTACACTTCTCGGCGAAAGAAGAAGGTTGGGGGCACACTTCAACTTAGAAACTTAATGGATGATACTTTGGTTACTCATGACAATGACACGACTCTTCAAAGTTTGTTATCTGATTCCGCTTCAAAAACTAGAGGAAGAGGCAGGACTAAACTGGTTCGTCCCTAGCTACTTGTTTTCTGCATGTTTTAAATTTGTTTTAAATTTTTATTGAGCATATCTGTAACTTTTTTGTTGGGGATGTACTGCACTTGGTATCGTGCAGGTAGAGTGCCTTTGTTGGGCCCTCTCATACAACCTCTATGCATCCTTTCTATTTCAATAAAATTAGCCCTCAGGCTTTTAAAAAAAGTAGTATTTTTCAATAATTTAATTAACAACAAAACAAAAAAATTATAAACAATTAAGCATATTAATTTAAAAATAGAATAAAAACATATTAAATAATATTTAAATGACATGTTAATATAAATAATAAGATTTAAATCTCACCCCAACATTAACATCCAACAGCAGTGCGACTAGGATTGTCAGAATGGCTCTTTGTTCGTGAATAACTCGTTTTTGACTCGCTAAGTAAATAAGTCGAACAAGAACAAATTTTTTGTGTTCAAAATATAAACGAGCCGAACACAAAGTATGATATTTTTTAATGAACTGAACACAAGGTGAGTTTGAGCTCGCTCGTATTCGGCTCGTTTACACCCCAAGGGGTGAGTGATTGATGATTTTAAAGATGGAGAACATGCTATCGTCTGGTAGATGACAATTAAAGGTGGAGGGATGAGCCACTGGATGAGGAAGAGGTCTTAGAGTTAGTGTGTTAGAGAGCAAAATGCAAGGGAAAGGGATAGACGGTCCTAAAGGATGAGCTTCCTCTAAAACAAAGCAAGTTTTTTTTATCAATTTCTGAAAAATTTAGTCAAGCTATATCCCTTTTATGAATGTGACATTATATGGTAAAGTTGAGTGAGGATAAATAGTATGTCTTTATCGACCTATGGAAGGATTGCAATTTTATCACATCAAGTAGGGCTCAACATTCACACCGCCTAGGTGCCACCGTTTCTTCTTCTTCTACGGTTGAGCCCTTTATTGGCATGGATAGGGGCAACTCCTTGCTAGAAGTCAATCGCCTCTAACCGATTGGGCAATTCAATAATGTCTTAGTCACCTCATATGGGTGCCTTCTCAATACATATAAGAACAATAAGTAGAAAATAAGGAGCTTGAGTAAGTTATTGAGCTTACTTTCAGTTAACTATTTACCTTGATTTATATCTAACTTCATCAGGGCATAAGACTTTCCTCCTAGTGTCTTCAGATGATAGAACTAAACTCATATAAGTTATAACTTTATCCTAACCTTAATTTAATCTAAAATTAAAATTTAAATGAAGAGAAATTAAAATTAACTAAAATAAAATAGAACCAAACATATCCTACTTTAGTTAAACATTAAAATTGAACTAAAAAATCAATTTAAACTAATATGACCACTGAAATTATCATTTTTCCATAAATCATCATAAAGCTTAAAAACTTCATTCTAAAAATTGCATGATGTTTATTTTCTTATATAAAAATTATGCAAATAAGTTTGATGATTATAAGACATAATTTTTATGTCTTTTCACTTTGAGTTTTTATGCATTAATAGTGCTTACATCATCCCAAAATTATAATTTTCTCCACAAACTGATGTAGTGATCATAATTTAATTTTGTAAGTTACATGATATGCATTATCATATATCAGAAGCATATAAACCAATTTTATGATAATCAACACCTTATTTACATAATTTTTTTTAGTTTGGATTTTTATGCATTAAATATAGTCCATTAATTTTTTTTTAATGAAGCATTATTTTTCACAATAAAGTGTATAAGTGTGTCAGTGTCATTGAAACCTTCAAATGGGTGTCTTTGTGCTTAAATTAAACTCAATTTAAGGGACTATTAAGCATATGATAATTTAAACAATAATTTTGATAATAAAAATAATAATATGAATTATTCACGCAAAATGTAGTCAAATCAAAACCAAACTTTAAAAAACGTAAGTGTGAGTTAAATATACTAAATTTAAGCAATCAAAACCGATTAAAAACTTTCATTCAACCAATAAAATTTTCTCGTCCATAAAATTGCTTAAAGTATCTTGAGATAGGGTCCACCTTGAGCAAAATCAACTTCACCAGTATGTTATTCTCATTTTTTGAATCAAATGAGTTATCAAAATTTTTCCCATAACCACCTGATAACTTTGGATTGAAATATATTGAGATAGAGAGTACCACCTCAATCAAAATATAAATTACACCACTAAATTATTGGAATTATTCTCTCCCAAAGGAGCTAGAGTTGTAAATTTGGACATAACTACCTCCAACTAGCCCCCTCCTAAATTCAAATTTTCCTCAAAAATTTCAAAATTTTCTCTCACTTTCTCATGACTTCTGCCTCCACTATTTTCTTCCTTAAACTCCCTTGCATATTCGAACCCCCCCCCCAATTCCATTCCCTCTCCTCTCTCCATCNAGTTATGCTTGATATTTATCCCATGGGTAAATTTTTGAAAAAAAGCTTTTAAAGAGATAATAAAAAGGTTAAATCAATGTACTTGCCCCAACACATGTCCATACCCTATGGTGCCATTTTTACTGAATGCCATACCACATGTCCATACCCTATGGTGCCATTTTTACTGAGCATCATAAGCTTTAACCAGAGGTTAAATCAATGTACTTTCCATACCACATGTCCATACCCTATGGTGCCATTTTTACTGAGCATCATAAGCTTTAACCATGGAGGTTAAATCAATGTACTTGCTATACCACATGTCCATACTCTATGGTGCCATTTTTACTGATCATCATAAGCTTTAACCATGGCCTAAGCCTTGGTTAGCCACCTTAACCCAAGCTAAAGCCCAAAACCATGAGCCCGCACATGGTTAAAACCCTTGGTTCCCTATGATGCCATTTTTACTGAGCATCATAAGCTTTAACCATGGTCCAAGCCTTGGTTAACCATCATTTTTACTGAGCATCATAAGCCTTAACCATGGTCCAAGCCTTGGTTAACCACCTTAACCCTCCAAAACCGTGAGCCCCCACATGGTTAAAACCCAAACTCATGCCAAGAGGCCACCTCAGCACAGCTGCCCATCATAAGCTTTAACCATGGTCCAAACCATGGGTTAGCTACCTTAACCCAAGCCAAAAGCCCCAAAAAGCCGTAAGCCCCCACATGGCTAAAACCCAAACCCACGCCAAGAGGCCACCTCAGCCCAAATTGAGTTGTGAGCTCTAACCATCGTTCAAGCCTTGGTTAACCACCTTAACCCAAGCTAAAGCCCAAAACCGTTGAACATGGTTAAAACTCAAATTCATGCCAAGAGGCCACCTAAGCTCAAATTGAGCTGAGGACCCCTCTGCTTGACACCTAAGCAGTGGGGCTACGCTCTCAATTGGCCAGCTAAGCTCCCCATTGGTCAATTTCTATAAAATCTACCCCTCACGGCCATGGAGGGGTGTGGTAAAAAAATTTTCACTGAGTCCTTCTAAACTCTTCAGGGAGCTTCCCTAGGAGACCCTTAGCTCATTTCAATCCATTTCCCCCTCTCAATTCCATCACAGGAAAGCCAATTTGGAGCTCAAATCCCTGCCAAAATCAGGACAAATCCCAATCCCAACTTACACAGGACCAAACTCCAAATTAATTGGTCCTAGACCTTCACAACAGTGAGAGAAACTAAACCCCCATCTTTCTAATTGATTGGCTCTACACCTTCACAAGAGTGAAAGAAGCCAAAGCCCCATCAAATCCCCCTTCCACAGAGCCNTCACCAAGGAAAGCAAAGAGAGTTCACTTCATTCAAACAACACAACTAAGAATTTCCATCAATGTGAGGTAATTGTTCTTTCTCTTCATTTTAATGTGTCATGCTTGAAATTTTTTTTTTTTTTGTGAATATGTGACGTTAAATTCATTTTTCTTCTTCATTATTCTCCTTCTTCTACCGTGGCCAAAGTCCATTTTTCTTCTCCATTTATTTTCCTCCCTCACTACTTACCTGAAAGCCCATCCAAGCCTTTCCTCCTCTCTCTCTCTCTCTCTTGCCTATACTTCTAGCCACCTTCCCTTAAATCCTAAACCCTAAGCCTTACAAGCTTGGCCACTAATGTGTTGTCTCATGTGCTCTAAAACTATACAAGGAAAATGAATGTTTTACTTGGATAAAATAATACTCTCAGTGCATAAAGGTGCATAATATGTAAATCAAGTGCATGGATCCCAAAAATCACAACACTTGAAGTCATTATGACATGAGAAATGCAACAAAAGTAGATCGATGTGTTTAAGGCATCAAATAAGTGAAAGTGATAGATGCAAACTTCAAACCGACATGCAATGAATCGTACAATATATGCATAATGCAACATTGAATCAAAAGGGTGGCATTATTGGGTCCTGTAAATTATCATAAGGTACCTGCCTTCTATCCTTGAAAGGAATTCTAGTACATCAGTGATAAAACACCAAGCATGCCCCAAAGGCATATCAATTATGTAATATAATAAATGTAAAATGACATGCAAAAGATAAGTCAAAGACATCAAACACATAGAAGTTTGCTTTTAAGTAGTGGCCAGGGTTCAATACTTTTCTACATGCCTCACCAGATAATGAATAAAAGGTGAAAATGGAAGAGAATGAGCTTATGAAGGGTCATATCGAAGAGCAAAATAACCAACACAAGCATTATGGATTAGTGAAACTAAGCACATCCACCACCTATGCTGAAGGGTGTATCAACAGTTCAGAAGAGAAAGTTCCTGGTCAACTATTTATAAAGATAGAAGGTCCACTCGTTTGAGATAACTGATCTCAAACAAAATGTGGCCAAACAAGATAAAGTATGCCACCACTCATACAGAGGGGTGTATCAATGAATAAAAGGGAGATCATCGTGTTTCTTGACTTCCAAAAGTTAGGATATAATAGACTCTAACGTAGTGAAAACTGGTGTCGGCTAATCAACATGTGTCATGCATTCGTTGCACTAAGCATGAAGTAGTGTAGCAACTACTCAATGCGATGTGAAAAAAAAGAATAAATGTCTGATTAACTCCTAATGTCATAATGCTACAGTTTGACATTAAAACTCACACGAGAAGACCATAGAACATATTATCATCTACAATGAAACGACACTAAACCATAGAGCAGTGGCTGACGTTGTGATACCCTAAGGTTGGCATCATGACTCTAAGCCCTAGTGGAAGTAAAGCCCACTTTAGGTTGTAAATGCTAAAATAGTGTTGTGATTCGATCTTACGAATCTGTCATTATGTTGCCAAAAAAGGTAACATCTAGTGTCAGTTAAAACTAAGCTAGGCGGTCTCGCACCACCACAAAAGCACTGACATGTAGGACCATGTGAGGTGAAATGGTGGCCAAGCACCAAAAGACAATACTAATCCCTTTCATGCCCAAAAAGGGGAATAACTGTACACAATTTTCAATGAGCGACCTCGTAGCATTGGGGCAAAATAAGACACTATGCACATAGCTATGCTCAAACATGTTACGACTAAGGGAGGGAAGTAACCTAGGTATCCCTTAACAATAGCCTATTTTAGCTTCTCTGTCACATAACTTAATACTTTTCTGTAAAAGGAAATATTGTTAATAAGAGAGACGTCTCACCTACATTAAGGTTTCATGTCGTTTTGAGCTTAAAAGTATTAAAAGAATGCTCCAACGCCTTCCATGTCCATTGTGGACTACAAAAATTGCTCATGGATTCTGCTGAGTGGGATGCAGTGACCATGGTAAGGAAGAAATCATTCTTATAGTATTTTGGGTAGAAAACCAATCAGAAATCTCTTTGCAACTATAAGAAGAACTCTTTGATCTCCAAAAACCTAATCTTAAAATAAAAAAGTCTCACCACCACCATTTCAACTCCGAAATTTGAGATGTTGGGAAAACCAAGAGCAACCCCATTTATAGAGCTCGTAAAGTGGTGCAACACTATGGTGTTGTTGACATGACAGATGTCCTGTTGGTAAAAAGACATGGTGTGGCTTGAGATTTTATATATGAAAACCATTGCACTCCATTAATGACATCGTGGCTCAGGTGACATGTCATATCCCACATTAGCAGGCCATCGTGATAATTGTTTAATCAGGTGTCGTCCTCAGGACTTAAATCTTCGGATGCTGTGGAGCTCAACTTGGCACTGCAATGTCATTGAAATGCCACACATTAGATCAGCTCTGTAATGATGCTTATGTAATTAAAAGTCACCAGAAAACTAACTATGGTAAGGTGCTGCAGCACCGTGCTTAAAGCCATAGTGCTATCACAACACTTGCTATCTACTACACCTCGGTGTTCGTGTGAGCTGCATGAAAGCTATCAAATTAGCATCAAGGCACTACAGAGAGCCCTAGGAACTCTTGAAACAAAAAAAGTAACACATAACATAAATAATAGATAGTGCATCAAATGAATACATAACAAAAAGTATGCATTGTTTCTTTAAAACTAAAGATGAGAATTACTGAGACTCATCAATAAACATATCACATGATACATCCTTTGTATTCATATGGAAAATAAAAATACTTATATGATAATATCAAAAAGGGTGAAGCATTTTCATTATCTCTAAGGTTTGGGCAGCAATCCGCCTTTAGACTTGTCATCACTCGCCTTTTCCCTTGTACCTCTAAATGAACTATAGTCTCAAGGGGAATGCTGGAGCCCGGAGCACTTGTTCTAACCTTTCATACACATTTACATGACAATCGGCTAGCATATCCTTTTGTCGCTTGATATGCTTGAGCCATCTCAAAATGCAGTCAAGCCAACATGTGAAATTGCGTAATCTATTGTTGACACTAGCAATGCAATCCATTAACCAATAGAGGTGCTAGAACATGGGAGCGTGGTGAGATTCTTCCCTGCAGGAGAGTCAGACGTGTACACCTATAGACCTCTGAAACATGGGGGCTACCGATGGAGGTTTAGCTTTGGAAGCCTCATCACTAAATTCACTTTCTTGAGATTGGGCAAGGAGCACGGCCAGTCCCTGGCTCAATTTCATGGGTGTGTTGGAGCAACATCTTCAATAAAGTATTATTGGAAAGGAAAGACAAATGGTGGGGCCCCATTGTTGGAAATTGACATTACAAAACATTGTTGACCTCATTTTTATGAGGTATTCCTTTTTCTCTTATGAGAGCCTAGGACTAGCTTTAGGATTTCCTTTAAACTTTCTTAGAGGACTAGTATACAATATTTAGAAGATAGAGTTATTTTTTTTACTTGTTGCGGTTTCATATTGGTGGTTTCAAATCCTCAATGTTTAGTTGAATCGACTGAAACCAACATATTGAAACCCAAGTTGAGTTCCCACATGGATTGGGGATGTTTTAGGGATATCTTTTGGAACTTAGGGAGTTTTGACCTTTGAAACTGCACACAAACACCACATATATATACACCACAATGCATACACAACACTTTTGCATGTCCACATGTACAACACATAAAATCACCACAATTTATACACAATTCACTAATTGACACCAGAATTAAATTTAAACAATATGAAAACCTCATGACACAAATTTGAGACCCTTCAGCTCGGGTCAAGTGACCCGCCAATGCAAGCATTCTGCTTGAAGTTGGTTCTCGCTGAAGTGAAGATTGGGTGACATTTTGCTCATCGGGCGGCTAAGATTAGATCGATGAATATTATCGACGTGCCACACGTGAATTGGACTTAGGCTCGTTTGGGAGGGCGGGGTGTCCGTGACACAGTCATTTACCGCGGCTATTTGGTAAAGTTTGTTGTTTGGTTCGTAGATTCGCGGCACAACTTCGACGAAGCTTAGAGAAAGCGGACCACGGGATTAACCCTGCGGCCCAGCTTTCTCCCCAATGTTTTTACCCTTTACCCCGCATTCTTTCTCCTCTACCCTAGCTGCTTCCCCGCTGCCTCACTCGCAAATCCCCCGCGTCTTCTTCTTTCCTAACCTCAAATGACCGATCTCAGGTATGACGAACCATTCTCTTCAATTATTTTTTGTGGATCCGAGGAAGGTTATGCATCTTTGCGGCTCTGATGGCTTCTCCTCCTTATCTCTTTCCTGTTTCTGCCATTTTCATTCTTTCCTCTTTTTTGTGGTGGATCTGGAGTTTCACGTTGGGTAGCTAAGTGATCATTTTGGTTACTTGTTAATATTGTTCCAGCTCTTGGTTTGTCACCTCTTTGATATTTCCTGTTGAATGCTTTGATCCTGACACATTAGTGTTTTATGTTTAATGCTTTGAAGAGTTCCTGACACATTGGTATTCCGATGATCTTATGGTATTCGTTGGCTTTGGATTGGTATTATGGTATTTGTGATGCCATGATTCTGGTACCTTAGCATTGCGATGATTTTTGAAGCTATAATATGTGGTTGTGGGGAGTGAAATATTCATACATGTATTTCTAGATGGGCGTGCATGCATCTTCTTGAAGGTTTTGGTTGAAGAACAAGTAAAGTGGCAATGCTCCAATTTTATTCATATAACATCCATATGATTTGGGCCTATTAAAATCCCTCCCAATCTCTGTTTAATAGCTGGAGAGGATCAAGGGACCAAGGTCATATGTAACTGAATTCAATTCTCCTTTTGGGGCAAGTGGATCCACATTGAAGTCAACAATTGTTATATTTTTTTCTCTTTTTGATGGAAAAAGCTGCCATGTTGGCGTCTTTGCAATTTGAAATTTCAAAAACATGATAAGGTTGCATCACTAATTTTCTTTTTCGTTTCATTTTTCTTGCAACTTTTGGAGTTGTTTTTTGTATAACAAATTTTGGAATTATTTTTATGATGGACGAACATGCTCAAGGTCCTTTAACATAACTATACTTGTAGAATCACTTGAAATTGTTGGGTCAACTACTTGAGCATTGCCAACTTATGCAAGGGTAACATCTCAAAAGTTGTGGTCTCTACCATCGAACTTCTACTTGATGCGACCTTAATTGTAATCACTGAAGTTGAGGCTATCGTCACGACTGAAGTCATCATTTAAACATTTGCCCTCACTATTGTAGTTGAAGTTAAAGGTGACACATTTGGATGACTTGATATTATGAACTTCAAAGAAATACTCTTTTCAATTTCTTTCTCCTCTCTCTCATTTTCTTTCTCCTCTCAAAGAAATACCATGCAATTTTGGAGTTTGGTAATGAACTCCACTGTTTTTTTAATGTTACAATTGAAATTGGTCAACTATTGATGGAAGATTTCCATTTTAGCAGTCCTATTAATTAATTTATATATGCACAGTTTAGTTTGCACACTTTAGGTGTTATGTTGTGATAAACTAAATTTATATATGCACAATTTACTTTGCATTGGTGCATTTACATACATTGCACACAATTCTTATGTATTTATATCTCTCGCACCTAAAGTTTTATACTTACGAGCATATCATTTAATCCTTAACATCACATAAGAATCGAGTGATGTGTATGGATTGGTGGAATATTGAACTGTCATTAGGGGAGATTCTAGGGTCTTCTTCTGTTGCTATTACTTGAATACCTATTCGCTAGGAGAAGAAGGATTCTTTACTCCTAAAAATACCTGTTAAGGTTTTGATCTCTAACTTTAAATATGAGTAGCAATTCTCTTATAAAAATTTGATATGGGGAGCACATTTGGGGTAAGGGGCTTCGAGTGGCCTCTCAATGTTGCAGCTATAAAACCGTTGAGGAAAGTTCTAACCCTTTATACCTAACTTGTTTTGCATTGCTCCAGTACTTGGCAAGCTGGCATTGGTCATCGCAGCAATTTTTTTTTTTTTTGCTTCGGGTTGCCTCTTTATTGGATATGCTGTCAGTTTTCTATTATGCCCGATTACTGTATGCAGGCTTCAAAGGGCTGTCTGGGAGGGAGTAATGTATTATGCATCTGGGAGAGATTAATGTATGAATCATTGTGGGAGTAATGTAATGTGCTTCTATTATGCCAGATTCCTGGGATGGGATCCATCTGACAACACTTGGTTTTCTATATATGCTGCTGGTTTTTTTTATGCTTCGGGTAGGGAGTAATGCATGAATCAAAGCTTTGTATCTTCCACTTGGTTTCCTCTTTCACATGACAACAGAATTTTTAAGAGTGCAACACAAAATCCGCATTATAGTTATCCCCATCCTCCGCAAGGTATGCTGCGCCACGAAATATTTATTGTATTTTTTTTTAAATGTGAAACTGAGGTTCAACACCTTACAGGAAAGTATTATTTGGTGGATGCTGGTTATCCGTTGCAGCGAGGGTATCTCAAACCATATCTTGATACTATATATCATATACCTGATTTTGAATGAGCAAGTAATGTTACATGAAACAAAAAGAAGATGTTCAACAAAAGACATTCCTCTTTGCGAGGCGTCATCGAGAGGACATTTGGTGTCTGGAAGAAGAGATATGTGATATTACGTGATATGTCTTCTTACACATTTCCAAAACATGTTCAGATCGTGATAGCGACGATGACAATACACAATTATATTAGGCGACACCCGTCTCGATATGACGTTGATTTCCTCAATGCTGAAACAAATCAACAGGAAGTAGTTGAAGACCTATCTGAAAACCAAATTGGTAGTTCTATGTTACGAGATGATAACGAACAATCAACCATTTGTACTAAGGAAGGAGAAGGTGCAACTGAGATGACAGCCATTCGAGAACAAATTACTAATGCGTTGGTTAATATGTGATTGATTTGTAATTTGTTAGAAAGACGAAACAATTGTAACTTATGAGTGTTTGGTATGAGAAGTTACTTTATGTGCACTAGTGATGTAATAAATAACTTTATTAAGGATTAAAATTTTTTATAAATGGTTATGGAAGATCATTTTACGGATTACAATGTTCTATATTATTTGCATTTAGCTGGAAGCTGTTTAGATTACAATTCCTTATATCTAAGTTTAGGTGTCTAATATGTTGAGACAAGAATTATGTGGTATTTATGTAAATGTCCTAAGTTATATCAATNTTGCTTCTATTATGCCAGATTCCTGGGATGGGATCCATCATGGCAACACTTGGTTTTCTATATATGCTGCTGGTTTTTTTTATGCTTCGGGTAGGAAGTAATGCATAAATCAAAGCTTTGTATCTTTCACTCGGTTTCCTCTTTCACAGAATAGTAGAATGTTTAAGAGTGCAACACGGAATCCGCATTATAGCTATCCCCATCCTCCTCAAGGTATGTTGCGCCACGAAATATTTATTGTATTTTTTTAAATGTGAAACTGGAGGTTCAACATCTTGCAGGAAAGTATTATTTGGTGGATGCTGGTTATCCGTTGCAGCGAGAGTATCTCAAACCATATCCTGATACCATATATCATATACCTGATTTTGAACGAGCAAGTAATGTTACACGAAACAGAAATGAGGTGTTCAACAAAAAACATTTCTCTTTGCGAGGCGTCATCGAGAGGACATTTGGTGTCTAGAAGAAGAAATATGTGATATTACGTGATATGTCTTCTTACCCATTTCCAAAACAGGTTCAGATTGTGATAGCGACGATGACAATACACAATTATATTAGGCGACACCCGTCTCGATATGACGTTGATTTCTTCAATGCTGAAGCAAATCAACAGGAAATAGTTGAAGATCTATCTGAAAACTAAATTGGTAGTTTTATGTTACGAGATGACAACGAACAATTAATCATTTGTACTAAGGAAGGAGAATGTGCAACTGAAATGGCGGCCATTCGAAAACAAATTACTAATGCGTGATTGATTTGTCATTTGTTAGAAAGGCGAAACAATTGTAACTTATGAGTGTTTGGTAGGAGAAGTTACTTTATGTGCACTTGTGATGTAATAAATAACTTTATTAAGGATTAAAACTTTTTATAAATGGTTATGGAAGATCATTTTACGGATTACAATGCCCTATATTATTTGCATTTAACTGGAAGTTGTTTAGATTACAATGTCTTATATCTAAGTTTAGGTGTCTAATATGTTGAGATAAGAATTATGTGGTATTTATGTAAATGCCTTAAGTTATATCAACTTTTGAAAAATTTAAAAGAGAGAATTAGCATAACGTGACATCCTTTAAATGTACCATAAAGTGATTAAAAATCAAAATCATATAACATATATTTTAATTTCTTACTTAAAATCATAATATATATATATATATATATATATACTAAATACTTAAATTTACACCATAATTATAGTTAGTTTTATATATTCACATATATTAATCAATTTAATATATAAATATATAAATTTATAAATAATTTTAACAAATAGGGATAATATAGTCATTTCTCCAANGTTTTAACAAACAGAGACAATATGATCATTTTTCCATAAACAATTACTCCACAGCTTATTTCACACAGCTGCATTAAACATATTGCTAGCTTCCCCACAACGGCTTCCCCGCAACAGTTTTTTGGAGCAGCATGGCTGCAGCTGAAAAACTGAGAAGCTTCAGCTGTGCTAAACAGACCCTTAAATTGGTTTTATCATTGACGATTCTGGATGACGAAATGAATCGTATAAGTGCGTTCGTAACATCAATTTTGCATAAACAAGGCAATCATATTGCTGTGATTTCACTTAGGAACAAATTACACATAAATTGATGAAATTTAAATAAAATAATAAAATAATAATAAATCCTATATTTAAACTCTCACGAAAGCCTTCCCTAAACCCTAGCCTAGTGCGGTCTTCAACCTGCGCTTCTCCTCGAAGCAGGACACCTTCTCGTGCCGTAGTCGGTTACCTTTCTACTTGTTGCGCCTCTCCTCACCGCCGCTTCTCGCCGCGGGTTACTTCTCCGTTACGAGCAAAGGATCTCTCTCCAATAGTGAGCAAGGATCTTCTCCTTCCTCTGACCATTTAATGAACAGAGATTTTTTTCTTTTCCTCTTAATCAGACCACAAGAAACATTTCATTGGTAAACTTAAATCCTTATTTCCATATATGATGGCATATACCTGTTGGTGATTCTTTTACACATCTCTTGTGTGTAGATCATATGTGATAAAGTTGAGATTCATTTCCTTATTTTATTTTGTTATTTATACAGAAGAGAGATTATGTTTGTCTTGCTTTCTATATCGTTGCATGTATATGGAATTTGATTCCCTCCTGAGTTTCCCATTAAATCTTCTTTCTCATAAATGTCATGTATCCATTCTTCTGATGCCTTTGTGATTTTATCATCAACTAAGCTAATAGATTGTTTGTTCCATTTACTTCATAACTTATAGATTTTATGTGAGAAATTCTAATGGCCTTCTCTGCCATTCATTATTCACTGTTGGTTTTTAAGGATGCACGAATTCAAATTGTTTATCCTTATCCGATTTTTATTAGTCATTCTTAATTTGTGCTTGCACAAAGGAAATCGTGGTTGCTTCTTATATTTTAATGCTCATTATTTTCCTTAATCGAAATCTATATTTACTCTCTAAATCGCATGTTTTTATTTTGAATTTTTGTTCAGTTATCTAGAGTTTAAAATAAATACTTTAGATCACATGTTTTAAATAGTATTTATGATTTGAGAGAATGCATTGAGGCCTTCAGGTTTCTCGTACTGTTGATGGTTCCTGAGAGCATGTTCAAGATTTCCCTAATTGTTTAAGCTATATGTGGTGATGGGTTGCCGCTGTCTTGATAATCATTAAGTCATATCTTCTTCTAAATACTTTTCTCATCCAAAGTTAACAACCTATTGTTCGGTTCTACATTAAGTCTCATCTTAACTATATATGTCATTTTCTTCTCACATCTCATTCTATGAGGTATTGATTTACCGGATCAGCTGGTCTCTATAATCCACAAGAGATTCTTATGATCAGAATAACTAATAAAATTAGAAGAAAATCCTGCTTTACACTAAAACAAGCTTTGATCTGCTTCATGCTACACTAATCTTCATCGCTGCCCCTCTGTTATAACACAAATCAGCACACAGTTGCAATTTAAAGTGCTGCACTTTTGAATTGTTCAATCTAATTTTAGACTTGCTTTTCATTTTAGAAATATTTACATAAGTATCACATAATTTTTATGTGTTTACGTATCTAACACCCTCAATCTGATTTTTTTTTTCTTACATATATGCATTGCATTGCTTGTGTGTGAAATGCTATCTGGTTGGTCTTTTGATATGCTACAAAGGGTAAAACTTGGGTGTGCTATGTGTAAACATATGAAGAATTCCATAATATTATTGAGGAGGTAACATGCATGTATAAATTAAAATGTTAGATATGCAAATACATGAAAGTTATTTACTATGGATGTAAATGTGAATGCTCATTATGTATGCCTAGTGACCCTGTAAGCTTGGGATTCTAGAGGTGGGGTGATTTACAAGTTGGTTATTCCATGCGATACATATATATGTGGTGTGATGATATGTGTGAGATAAAAAATATATATACTTTTCAATTCTTGTGTAGTTACATATATAACTATTAAAATTCAATTTTTACCACTCTACCCATGCCTATAAGGGCTTATTTGACATTCAATTTGTGATTATAATATAAAAGATTTGGGTGGAATAAATATTAAAAGTAAAATTTAGGTGTTAGATATGTGATTATATAAGAATTGTGTGGCATGTGTGTAAATTTTCCATAAATTTAACTGTCGTTATTTTCATTACACTTGTTAAATATGCATTTACATTATGATATATATATAACAATTAAAACCCATGTATTCACACATCTAAAACCCCAAACATGACATTTTATATTTCATATCAATTATTTAGTTATCATCTCTTATGCTTACATGAATGTTCGTTGCCGTGCATGTTACTTATTGCAGTTATACTTTTATAATTCGTATCTTCAAATTAAGCCAATTCTCATACTGACCAGACTAAGGGTTACCCTCTCGCGATTGCTTTGAGGTTGACAACATTTTACCCTATATCGAGTCTCACATACATGAGGCTGACGGTTGCCTATAGATGTCCCTCGATATATATGTCAAATAAANGATGTTCGTCACTGTGCATGTTACTTATTGCAGTTATACTTTTATAATTTGTATCTTCAAATTAAACCAGTTCTCATACTGACCAGGCTATTCTGACAAATTAAGCATGTTACTTATTGCATGTTACAAATTAAGTATGTTAATTATTGCAGTTTTCACACTGACCAGGCTGAGGGTTACCCTCTCGTGATTGCTTTGTTGACAACATCTTATCCTATATCGAGTCTCACATACATGAGGCTGACGGTTGCCTATAGATGTCCCTCGATATATATGTCAAATAAACCCACCCCACTCAAACCTTTCATATATATGTCACTTGATCTTTTATGTACACATATGCACATGTCTTTTGTGTTTGACCTTCTGTAATATTTGCGTGCTTTACCCGTGAGTTTAACTCTTTAGCAGCAGCGTCTGAGACGGCATGTACGTGTTATCACTCTCTTTTTTTGTTGCACTTTCTCTTTTACTACACTTTACTGTATATATTTATTTGTTTACACATGCAATATTACTATTCAGTTACTTACTATACCTGTAAAAGACCCCTACAACAGAGAACAATATGCAAATTGTTTAGGAGGGTCCCTGCAACAAAACTTTGCGACCCAACAATATCCAACAGTCACCAGTTCAAACATACTTCTTAAAACCCAAATCAATCTCNGTAAACCCACCCCACTCAAACCTTTCATATATACGTCACTTAACCTTTTATATACACATATGCTCATGTCTTTTGTGTTTTACCTTCTGTAATATTTGCATGTTTTACCCGTGAGTTTAACTCTTTAGCAGTAGCGTATGAGGCGGCTTGACGTGCTATCACTCTCTTTTTTTGTTGCACTTTATCTTTTACTACACTTTATTGTATTTATTTGTTTGTTTACACATGCAATATTACTATTCTGTTACTTACTATACTTGTAAAAGACCCCTATGGCAGAAAACAATATGCCATTTGTTTAGGAGGGTTCCTGCAGCAAAACTTTGCGACCCAACAATATCCAACAGTCACCAGTTCAAACATACTTCTTAAAACCCAAAGCCATCTCAGTAAGGAGCTTGGAGCGAGCTTTTTGGGAAGCAAGATGAGGATGCAACCGGACGGCGACAAACTTCAGAAGACTAAAACATGAAGTGAATGATGATCCTCAACTAAATTTTTGTAGTCTTGAACAAGTTAAAACCCTATGACTTTGAGATCATAAATCCTCATGCTCTCTTTTAAGAATTTGTATGATTTATGTCGTGCGATATAAGCTCTAACTCTGTTTAAGATTCCGATGGTGCTTGTTCGGTAAGACGTAAATCCTTCTATCTTCTTGGGTTGTTTACTTGGAAAGTCACTAAGGTTCTCCTTAGAATATGTGACATCCCCTATATTTTGCTCATTTGGATTCTCAAAATAACTATTCCACAATGATACATTCCCACTTGAATTTTTTATAAACAATCATGAATATTAAACGTTGAATTCTTGAAAACGAACCATTGATCTTAATTGAGAATTTTCATAAGTGATAAATAACTTCAAAAGACCCAAACATGAAGTGAGGGATGATCCCCAACTAAACTTTATGTAGTCTTAAACGACATAAACCCCTAGAATATCAAGGTTGTTCATCTGACACGACGTAAATTCTCACGCTATCTTTTAGGCATTCGTACGATTGTATGTCGTGCGATATAAGCCATAACTCTTTTTAGAATTTCGATGTTGTTCGTTCGGTATGACGTAAATCCTCATATCTTCTTGGGTCGTTTGCATGATTGTATATCATGCAGATATATGTCTTAAATTCTAATAAATGACACAAGTAAATATTAAATAACATCATTTTCAAAATGTAAAACCATACAATAGGATAACTTGGGAAGTCACTAAGGTTCTCCCTAGAATCTATGACATCCCATATCTTTTGCTCTTTTGGATTCCTAATATAATTGTTTCACATTGAGACATTCCCACTTGAAATTTCTATAAACATTCATGAATAATAAACGTTGAATTCTTGAAGACGAAACCCCTGATCTTAATTGAGAGTTTTTTTATGTGACTTTAGTTGTCTAAGATTAAATTAACTATAAGGGCTTGCGTTTATAGGAGAATTAGTATTCCAGATAATATAAACCCTATCTAGTCTTTTTTATATTAAATATAAGAATTGTCGGTTATAACTTTCGCAGACTAAACGAATGTCATAAATTTGTTTATATAATCAAGTCCACTGTCAAGTGGTACACTTGTCTTTCGAGACAGTATATTGTTTGTAGGGTTCTGCTCGATTATTTAAACTATCAAATATATGAGATCTATACGGTCTCTTCGTTCAAAATTAAAACACTATTTAAAAATTTATATATATATATATATATATATATCAATTAAAGCAACCGACAAATTTCAAAAGGTAACAGATANTAAACAAGGACAATATGATCATTTTTCCATAAACAGTTACCCCACAGCTTATTTCACACAGCTGCACCAAACATATTGCTAGCTTCCCCACAGCGACTTCTCCGCAGGAGCTTTCTGAGGCAGCGTAACTGCAGTTGAAAAACTGAGAAGCTGCGCCTGCGCCCAAACAGACCCTTAAATTGGTCATATCATTAACGATTCTGGATGACGAAATGAATCATATGAGTGCGTTTGCATAAGGAGGGCAATCATATTGCTGTGATTTCACTCATGAACAAATCACACACAAATTGATGAAATTTAAATAAAATAATAATAAATCCTCCATTTAAACACACAAATTGATGAAATTTAAATAAAATAATAATAAATCCTCCATTTAAACTCTCAAGAAAGCCTTCCCTAAACCCTAGCCTAGTGCGGTCGTCCACTTGCGCTTCTACGTCGAAGCAGGACACCTTCTCGTGCCGTAGTCGGTTACCTTTCTCCTTGTTGCGCCTCTCCTCACAGCCGGTTCTCGCCGCCGGTTACTTCTCCGTTTCGAGCAAAGGATCTCTCTCCAATAGTGAGCAAGGATCTTCCCCTTCCTCTGACCATTTAATGAACTGAGATTTTTTTCTTTTCCTCTTAATCAGACCACAAGAAACATTTCATTGGTAAACCCAAATCCTTATTTCCATATATGATGGCCTATACCTGTTGGTGATTCTTTTACACATCTCTTGTGTGTAGATCATATGTGATAAAGTTGAGATTCATTTCCTTATTTTATTTTGTTATTTATACAGAAGAGAGATTATGTTTGTCTTGCTTTCTATATCGTTGCATGTATATGGAATTTGATTCCCTCCTGAGTTTCCCATTAAATCTTCTTTCTCATAAATGTCATGTATCCATTCTTCTGATGCCTTTGTGATTTTATCATCAACTAAGCTAATAGATTGTTTGTTCCATTTACTTCATAACTTATAGATTTTATGTGAGAAATTCTAATGGCCTTCTCTGCCATTCATTATTCACTGTTGGTTTTTAAGGATGCACGAATTCAAATTGTTTATCCTTATCCGATTTTTATTAGTCATTCTTAATTTGTGCTTGCACAAAGGAAATCGTGGTTGCTTCTTATATTTTAATGCTCATTATTTTCCTTAATCGAAATCTATATTTACTCTCTAAATCGCATGTTTTTATTTTGAATTTTTGTTCAGTTATCTAGAGTTTAAAATAAATACTTTAGATCACATGTTTTAAATAGTATTTATGATTTGAGAGAATGCATTGAGGCCTTCAGGTTTCTCGTACTGTTGATGGTTCCTGAGAGCATGCTCAAGATTTCCCTAATTGTTTAAGCTATATGTGGTGATGGGTTGTCGCTGTCTTGCTGATAATCATTAAGTCATATCTTCTTCTAAATACTTTTCTCATCCAAAGTTAACAACCTATTGTTCGGTTCTACATTAAGTCTCATCTTAACTATATATATCATTTTCTTCTCACATCTCATTCTATGAGGTATTGATTTACTGGATCAGCTGGTCTCTATAATCCACAAGAGATTCTTATGATCAGAATAACTAATAAAAATTGAAGAAAATCCTGCTTTACACTAAAACAAGCTTTGATCTGCTTCATGCTACACTAATCTTCATCGCTGCCCCTCTGTTATAACACAAATCAGCACACAGTTGCAATTTAAAGTGCTGCACTTTTGAATTGTTCAATCTAAATTTAGACTTGCTTTTCATTTTAGAAATATTTACATACGTATCACATAATTTTTATGTGTTTACGTATCTAACACCCTCAATCTGATTTTTTTTTTTCTTACATATATGCATTGCATTGCTTGTGTGTGAAATGCTATCTGGTTGGTCATTTGATATGCTACGATGGGTTTAGATTCTATAAATGTAAAACTTGGGTGTGCTATGTGTAAACATATGAAGAATTCAATAATATTATTGAGGAGGTAACATACATGTATAAATTAAAATGTTAGATATGCAAATACATGAAAGGTATTTACTATGGTTGTAAATGTGAATACTTATTATTTATGCGTAGTGTCCCTGTAAGCTTGGGATTCTAGAGGTGGGGCGATTTACAAGTTGGTTATTCCATGCGATACATATATATGTGGTGTGATGATATGTGTGAGATATAAAAATATACGTACTTTTCAATTCTTGTGTATTTACATATATAACTATTAAAATTCAATTTTTACCACTCTACCCATGCCTATAAGGGCTTATTTGACATTCAAATTGTGATTATAATATAAAAGATTTGGGTGGAATAAATATGAAAAGTAAAATTTAGTTGTTAGATATGTAATTATATAAGAATTGTATCGCATGTATGTAAATTTTTCATAAATTTAACCGTTGTTATTTTCATGACACTTGTTAAATATGCATTTACATTATGATATATATATATATATATATATATATATAACAATTAAAACCCATGTATTCACACATCTAAAACCCCAAACATGACATTTTATATTTCATATCAATTATTTAGTTATCATCTCTTATGCTTACATGAATGTTCGTTGCCGTGCATGTTACTTATTGCAGTTATACTTTTATAATTCGTATCTTCAAATTAAGCCAATTCTCATACTGACCAGACTAAGGGTTACCCTCTCGCGATTGCTTTGAGGTTGACAACATTTTACCCTATATCGAGTCTCACATACATGAGGCTGACGGTTGCCTATAGATGTCCCTCGATATATATGTCAAATAAACCCACCCCACTCAAACCTTTCATATATATGTCACTTGATCTTTTATGTACACATATGCACATGTCTTTTGTGTTTGACCTTCTGTAATATTTGCGTGCTTTACCCGTGAGTTTAACTCTTTAGCAGCAGCGTCTGAGACGGCATGTACGTGTTATCACTCTCTTTTTTTGTTGCACTTTCTCTTTTACTACACTTTACTGTATATATTTATTTGTTTACACATGCAATATTACTATTCAGTTACTTACTATACCTGTAAAAGACCCCTACAACAGAGAACAATATGCAAATTGTTTAGGAGGGTCCCNGCACTGTGGCATTATAACCATATTAGATTTTGTTGAGAACGGGTGGTGTTGTCTAACTCCAGTGTCACAACACCATAAATTATGTTAATTGATTTTATATACACGTCTTTTCTTGTGCAGGGCCACGGTGACCAACACCATGGCTGCACTACCGCGCCCTAATCAGATTCTTTGCTTATAGCTTGGATGACTGTGCATGTATGTAATTCCAAAATTACTTCAAAAATGACCTAATTACTTCAGAATGAGCCAAAACTGGTGGAATCAGAAGGTAGATGATAATGATGATAGGGTCCATGAAGAANACACTAGGGCATTATAACCATATTAGATTTTTTTGAGAATGGGTGGTGTTGTTTAACTCCAGCGTCACAACACCATAAATTACGTTAATTGATTTTATATACACGTCTTTTCATGTGCAGGGCCACGGTGACCAACACCGTGGCTGCACTACCGCGCCCTAATCGGATTCTTTGCTTCTAGCTTGGATGACTCTGCATGAATGTAATTCCAAAATTACTTCAAAAATGACCAAATTACTTCAGAATGAGCCAAAACTGGTGGAATCAGAAGGTAGATGATAATGATGATAGGGTCCATGAAGAATATATATGTATATAATTTGTATACTTACAAAAAATTAAACCAATTCGTAAAAGCTTTTGTTATAACTTGCTATCTACAAACACTATCAAACTTTTGTCTATTTAAGTTTCTCCATAAATAAGTAGTTAATGCAAAACTTGAATTTTTTTTTTTACAGGGTCATCATTCTTAGGTTTGAGGGAAGTTGTAAAACTCTAAAACAATTTTTTTAATAAAGNTGCTATCTACAAACACTATCAAACTTTTGTCTATTAAAGTTTCTCCATAAATAAGTAGTTAATGCAAAACTTAAATTTTTTTTACAGGGTCATCATTCTTAGGTTTGAGGGAAGTTGTAAAACTCTAAAACAATTTTTTTAATAAAGTTATAAAACAACCATTTGAATGGTGCTCCTTATGTGTTTCTAGTTTTATTATACATGGTTTAATACCATCCATTTAATTTAAAGATGAGCTCAAAATGTTGAAGAATTATGAAAAAGTAATTATAAGAAGTGAAAACTAAAAGCAAGTGTTGGCTTCAATACTGTTGAACCAAAGAAAGATGTATATTGCCTTTTTATAACTAATAATTTGGACTGTGATATTTTATTTAGTAAAATTATTAAGTAATTTAATCAAACATATCTTTAAATTTTAGATGATTTAGTTGATTTCTAGGTTNGTATAAGAAGTGAAAACTAAAAGCAAGTGTTGGCTTAAATACTGTTGAACCAAATAAAGATGAATATTGCCTTTTTATAACTAATAATTTGGACTGTGATAATTTCTTTAGTAAAATTATTAAGTAATTTAATCAAACATATCTTTAAATTTTAGATGATTTAGTTGATTTGTAGGTTAGGAAAACACCTCCTAAACTTTTAGAAGAAATCAACTCAATGGTGAAAAAACTAGAAGAAATTAGGATAGGCATCAAAGAAGATTATTGACCTAATTTTATAAGCTCCTTATTAAGTGGGGTGATGTTAATGGCTTGATCAAGTTACTTTTGGAGTTGAAGGACTATTATTTTGGACATATGATAAAATATTGATCGATCTCCCAAAACAGTGATCCATAAATTTGAAGTTCAATCTAATTTTATTTAGTGAAATAAGCTTCTCAATGGATGCAATTGAAAGTTGAACAATATATCATTATTGAGGGGCATGAAATAAACTAGCTTTATTCAAGAGGGGAAATATTAAATGTTGTTAGCTAACATAATCCTGGATAAGAAAAAGAAGGTCAAATCTACATATATGTTGATTTCATAAATGTAAATAAGGCATGCTGTGGGTTTTTTTATATAACCGCCATAGATCTCAAAATGTTTCTATTTGAATGATCATATACGACATTTAAATAATAATATACTACTTGAGGGATAAAAGTATTACCATATAATGGATCTAATCACCCGGATGATGAATATCTTTGAGATTTAGAGGTTTACAGAATCGGGGGTTCCCTTAGCTTACAGGTGTAAGATAGGATTAATTTTATTCCGGGGTTCAGTATCTCTATTAAGGGGTTCCCACATGCCAAATTACATCTCAAGAATGGATCTTAAGAATATTCATTAAAGTTGTGCCTTATATTTTTCCCGATTATCGGTAAGTGTCTATAAGTTGATAGATGTTGAAGACTTTGATAAAAAGATTGGAATTAGAAGATTTGGATAGACATGGATAAAGATTGATTTCACTTGAGCTTAGACTTGAGTTTGTTGAGTTAATTTCATTTTAAGAGTTTGCTTTGGGTTGACTTTTTAGTTTGATTTTATTTAAGTAGGTTGTTAAATTTTGGAAATGATGTCGATTTGTTGATTTTAAAATTTGTTTGAATATTATTAAAGTTTAATTAATAATTTTAAAAACTTTTATGACTTTTTGAAATGAATTAAAATTTATTAAAGTTTGTTGAATTCAATTTTTAAGATTGGTTTAAACTTTTAGTGGTTTATTAAGGTTTGTTAAAGTTTTTGAAGTTCATTTAAGTTTATTAAAGTTTGTTTTAAATTCATTAAGTTTGTTAAAATTTTTTAAAGTTGATTAAGTTTTTTTTTAATTTAATTAAGTTTGATTTATTAAACTTCTGTTAGGACTTATTAAAGATCATTTAAATTTATTAAATTTTATT
Source organism: Phalaenopsis hybrid cultivar (assembly GCA_002079205.1). Classification (NCBI taxonomy): domain Eukaryota; kingdom Viridiplantae; phylum Streptophyta; class Magnoliopsida; order Asparagales; family Orchidaceae; genus Phalaenopsis; species Phalaenopsis hybrid cultivar. The sequence goes on from JXCR01148434.1 coordinate 26,728, forward strand.
AAAGTTTATTACAGTTTGTTTGGTCTTGTTATTATGGGCTTTATTTAAGATTAAGAATTGGTTGAAGTTAATTAAATTTAGATTAAATTTTTGAAATCTCTTTATCCATAGGGTTCAACTCAACAGTTGTACGTCAGAGCGATAATATTGAGCTCAATTTTGAAATTCAAGTTTAGGTGCAGAGTTGAGCTGAACTGAAATGAGCTGAATTGGGTTTGAAATTGAGATTAAATTGAGTTGAATAGGTTTCAAGTGGACTTGGGTTGATTTGAATTGACATTAAATTGGGTTTGAATTTGAATCTGAATTGATTTGGATTTTATTAAGTTGAGTTTAGGTTAAGCTGAGTTAGGTGTGAGATTGAGTTGCCATAAATTTGATATTGAGCTGGATTGGGCTTGAAATTAGGGTGAGTTGGAATTGAATTAAACTTTCGGCTAAGGGGTATGTAAGGTAGAGGATTTTTAGATGAATATGTGGATTAATCAAAATTTTTGAAATAACGCTCTCTGTCAATATGCCTATGACTTTCCATCATCCTAAGTGTATTGACATGCTTAAATTATTAACCAATAAAATAACATGAGGTCTCCCTTGTCGGCATAACAATGACATAAGGCAGATTATCCTATTATTAAATGGTTTAGGGTAGCTTCATTAGTAACCATGCGGTACTTGGCAGATCATTTGTTTTAGTGGTCTTAGTCATTAATTTTATCTATTAGGTACCTATTAATTTAACTAATGCTTCTAGTCTCGACTACTTTAGGGTGTGTGTGGACCAGAGTAATCTTCTAAGTTGGCTAACAAAGGGTTCAAAGTTTTGAGTTATCCGAGACTGTGGTTGTGAAAACTAGAGTTGGTTATTTTTAGTTATGTTTAGGGTTTACTATTTAAATGATGAGTTGTTTGATTAATAATTTTATCAGTTTTGGTGACCAATCAAATTTTTTCCAAGGCTTTGAAGTTTTAGTTTTCCTAGGTTGTCGGTCGATGTCAAAAATCAAGTTTTTTACTATTTTTGAATTTAATTTTCTATCCTAGTGTTATTGATCTTCATTCCTAATATTTTAACATGTGTGGTTGTGACTTATATTCAAAACAATTTAACTTAAACACCTTAATTCTATATTCTTCATATTTAATGATCACTTATATTCTCATTAAAAATATTTTATTTTTCCTGCAAAAAATTTTCTTTGAGAGATGATTTTGTCATCCAAAAGGTGTGAGTGGTATAAAGTTACTTATATATGAATTATTTAGATTTAGAATGACCCAAAACTTATAGAATCAAAGGTTATGCTAATGAATACATACATCTTGCCTGGGCTGAGCAATTGGGAGAGCCTGACAAATCTTGAAAATTCTTTTATTTTTATTTCCTAAGCCCAATAGGAGTCTTAAAAAGATTTTTTCTAAGTTCGTTTGAATATTAGTTACAAGATTTTATTTAAAGTTTTTTTAAGCTAAAAGGGTTCTTGGATTTTTGAAAAATTTAAATGTTAGAAGTCTTTTAAATTTTGAATTTTGAAAATTGCTTTTAACTCTTAATTTTGAAATGATCTTTTAATTATAAATTTTTAAAAGAACTTTAAATTTTTTAATTTTGAAAAGATCTTTTAACTTTGATTTTTTAAAAAAAGCTTTGAATTTTTTAATAGAGTCTTGAATCTTTTGATTTGTGAAAAGAGACTTAAAATTTAGTTTTAAGAGATTTTAAAGGAGTAAAATATCTTTGAATTTTGATTATTTTAAAAGAGTTGAATTTGAAAATCAATTTTAAAATGATTATTTAGAGAGATCTCTTTTTGAGCTCGATGTCACGGATTAACTTCCCTCATGTCACCCGTGCGGTTTTAGCGTTTTTTGTTGGTACTAAATCAGCCTAACTCTCACAACACTTGAACTTGAAAGCACAAAATACTTTAAGAAGAAGAGTAGAGAGAAAGAGCCACTTCACACTTGAATACTTGAAAGCTTTGATTGAATGCTTAGGTGATTATAAATGATGGGAGGAACTCTTATTTATAGCCCTCTCTAAGCCCAAGGGAACATTCTAGAATACATGAGAATATCCTAGTTTCTAGAGTATTCTCCATTATTCATAAATTACATACATAGCCCTAGAATTTTCTAGGTTATTCTTGAGTTCTCCTTGGAGCATGTCCTCCTCATCTTCCCTAGAAGTGGGTAGAATCTTCTAGAACCCCTTGGATGACTCTCTTCATTCTGACATTCTCTAGAATCTTCCGTCCCATGCTTGCCTTGCCAATTTTCTTGAATATGGCGGAGAGTGATACTCCCTCACACTTAAGCTCGCAATGCCCTCATTGCGACTTCCCCTTGGTACTCAGACCTGTTTTCTTTGTTTGCTCTTGGCGAACTTGAGTTCTTCCTTCTTGGTTGGGGTAGATTTGTAGCAGGTCTCCTCCCTGGCTTGATCCTAACCTTCTCCATCCTTAACATAGATAGTCACCTTATCTTTAAGTTTTGCAGACTCCTTTAAGCAATCAATTAAGCTTTCTGCAACGACGATGACAAGATCTCCACGCCTCCTAAGCTTAGTCTTAGCCCACTGTTGGAGTCCATTCATGAAGTTAAAAAGAATGTCATTGTCAGACATGTCGGAATTTCAAGAACCAAGCATGTGAATTCCCTATTATACTCCCGAATCGATCCCTCTTGCTTGAGCCTTTGCAATCGGGCTCTAGCCTCATCCTTCTCATTCACAGGATAGAACTGCCTCTTTAACTCCCTCTTGAAGTCATCGAATATAGATATGGTGCACCTTTTTTTCTCAATTTCTCCACGCTTTCTTCTCTACCATAGCATAGCGATGTCCGAGATATAGAGAACAACGAATTGTCTCCTTGCCTCTTTATCTGTAATCTCCATCGCTCCAAAGTATTGCTCAAGTCTCCACAAGATGTCGTACACTTCTTTTGCATTGCAAGCTCCTCCAAAACTCTTTGCTTTTGGAACTTCAATCCTCTTGGCTTCGAAGGTGTGATGGTTGGTGGATGTCGCTAGTGCCCTCTTGCAAAGCGAGATGTCTCCACTCATTTCTTCCAACCTAGCACCTACACCGCTTATCTTGTTCTTATGGGCTCTTCGTACCTCTAGGAGCTCCCCCATCAAGTCCTCCCACATCTTAGCCATTTGTTCCATTAAGGATTCCTCTAATTGGAGCATCATACACCTGATCGTTGAATGAATGGTGATGTCCTCCTCCTTTAGTCAATAAACCTTTTGGCCAAGATCCTCTATCTTGGCCTCCACACCATTCATTGCCCCCTCCACCCGAGTAAGACACGATTCAAAACCATGCATGATCTCCTTGGACCTCTAATGTGGCTTCGATGTAGCTGGATCTCGTTGCTTCTGACGGCCACGCCTTTGTTGAGATGATTCCACATTTGTGGCTTTGGACTCCATTACGCGCTCTTTGACGCTCTCTGCCATACCTTCAAATTGAGGCTCTGATACCAACTGTCACAGATTAACTTGTCTCAAGTCATCTGTGCGACTTTAGCGCTTTTCCTCGGCACTAAATTAGCCTAACCCTCACAACGCTTGGACTTGAAAGCACAAAATGCTCTAAGAAGAAGAGTAGAAAGAAAGCGACACTTCACACTTGAATACTTGGAAGCTTTAATTAATGTTTAGGTGACTACAAATGATGGGAGGGGTTCTTATTTATAGCCCCTCCAAGACCAAAGGAATATTCTAGAATACATGAGAATATCCTAGTTTCTAGAATATTCTCCATTATTCATATATTACATACATAGCCCTGTAATTTTTCTAGGTTATTCTTGAGTTCTCTTTGGAGCCTTTCCTCCTTATCTTCTCAAGAATTGGGTGAAATCTTCCAGAACCTCTTGGATGACTCTCTACATTCTGTCCTTCTCTAGAATCTTCTGTCCCATGCTTGTCTTGCCAATTTCTTGAATAAGGCGGAGCGTGACATTGAGCTTTCTTAAATTTCAAAAATTTAGAATTTTTAGAGCACATTTAGTTGATTTACAAAAGGTTTTGATGAGTTGTACTATATTTGAAAAAAAAAGAAGAAGAACATAGAGCACATTTAATTTACTTATATAAAATATTCTTTTTATTAACTAAGATCACTATACTCTCTCTTTTACTTGGCCTAGGAAGTTTAATTCTTCCTCATGTACATAATACATTCATCAACCATACAGATTTTGGTTTAACCTAAAGTCACATCTAGCGGATCTTCCTGACATTCCAACTTGCATGAAAAAATAAATTCTTCCCACTTGCAATAAAGGTAAAGACACTATCAAATCATGCATGCATACAAGCAAACCCTTCACATACACTATCACAACGCAAAGCATACAATCATACAATCACACACATCACATTTTCAGCTATTTTTCCTCTATTTTTTTTTCATTTCTTTGTACATGTACATACATATCACTTCGTGCTACATGAGTTGACAAATTAAACATGAAATAATATATACCACATAAGTTACATTTAAATTCATAGAGCTTATACATATATCTTAAGTATACACATTCAAACCTACTCACACCTGCTTACACCATTTATATTCTTATGCATACACACACACACACATAATTATACTGATATTTAAACACAGACACACACACATATATTGTCATCATTGAGAGCAAGCTAACTAAAGTTATTTTAGGAAAAATAAGAAGCCCTCNCATATATTGTCATCATTGAGAGCAAGCTAACTAAAGTTATTTTAGGAAAAATAAGAAGCCCTCAAACGCGCTCGCTGCAAAGTTCACCTAGTTGCGCAAGTTTCTGATTTGTCAAATGGCGTCTGGTTCACAAAGTTACACTCCTGAATTACCTGTGGTACCAAGCGAAAAGGATGACAGTAATAAGAGAGCTAGTGGAACAGGAAGAGTACCGCAAACTGTTAAATCTGTTTTAACATCAGCTCCTGCAGTACAGGATGTTCCTGAAACGTCAGCATCGAGATCACGACCATTGACTATCCAGGAGAGGGTAACTGTTGCACAGGAAGAATCAATGAAGAAGCTTCAAGGCCAGAAAAAAATGACATCTGTTGGACAAATCGTATCTGAAAAAATACTAGAAAAATACGAACATTTGTCATACATAGGTAGTGTTAAAAAACAGAGAGATGAGTGGGTTGGCTCTTATTTGACATCAAAGGATTATGTTACCACAAGAAGAATTAATGAAGAAGCTTCAAGGCCAATAAAAATGACACCTGTTGGACAATTCATATCTGAAAAAATACAAGAAAAATACAAAAAATTGTCCTATATAGGTACTGGTAAGAAACAGAGAGATGAGTGGCTTGACTCTTATTTGACATCAAAGGATTATGTTGATGTCACAGCCTGGTT
>JXCR01148436.1:0-28632 GCA_002079205.1 Phalaenopsis hybrid cultivar
TGAGTGATTGTGGGTGCAGATAAGTGTAGTGAGTGCCTTAGCTCCAGGCCAACACCCAAGGTTAACCCTAAGGTCCAGCAGTCCTAAGGGTGACTCATCTTGAGTTTCCCACAGTGACCCCACCTACTAAGTGCTTAGAGGTTGAGACCAACATGTTGAACTTCAAGCTAAGTAAAGAAGAGGGTAGAATTTCTAATGGCGAGGGTTCCAAGTCTAATTTTCTAGGAATAGTCAACAGGAAAAGTCCTATGGCTAGACCCTAGGCTATTAAAGAGGAGAACTAAACCTCAACAAAAATTGAGGTCAACAAGACGTTTGATGAAGTGTGTATCAAATAGACGGAGAAGATCTAGCCGGACGACGCTTCGGGACATTAACAGCGGGCCGAGTCAGTGCTGAGGTGGATGGCGGTGTCAAATGGAAGCGCGCTGCGTGGAGCTTCGGAGTCGTCGTATGCTGAGGTGGCACGCACTGTTTAAATAGAAAAATTGGGCTTTTTTTATTTCTTTAAATACCCCTAACTTAGAAAATCCATAACTTTATGTAGAAAAATCATAAATAAAATAAATAAAAATACCCTCTCGCTTAGTGAATACAGAAGAATAATGTGAAATAAATTCCAAGTCCATTTCATGCATAAAATATTTTTAATTAATTAAACACTGTTTTGGATCATTTGATTCCCCATGCATATTGATACATCACCGTAGCTTGAAATTTTGGCATGTTGTAGCCTCTGTCAAGGGAAACATCCTCTGATTTTTCCAAAGTCAGAGGAGGTTTCTATACATAGAGCCATATTTTTCAAGATCTTGCACATTATTTCCTTAAAATAATCATGGAAATTAGCATATTGAAAAAATTCTAAGAAAATTTTGGAAGGCCCACCATGTCTAGAGAAGCTTTTAGAAATAATTCCATGGGTCAAGTCATTTAAAATGCACTTAAATTTAACAAACACTAAATAACTAAGACAATTAATTTTAGAAAATATAAACATTTAAATGACTTGATTTTTGATCTTCACTGTGGTTTATGATCCAGAGAACCCACTAAAAAAAGTTCAAAATATTTTGAGTTCATTTGATAACTTAAGTTGATTTTTAAAGATAAATACNGTTGATTTTTAAAGATAAATACCACTTTTGACACTTAAATGATTTTTAAAAATCAAAATAAAACTCAAAAAATTATGAAACTTAAGTTTTTGAGTTCTCTGTGATCGGGGTTATTTTATAAAATTAAAATAATATTTAGAATAAAAATTTGATTTTTAACCTATTTTAAATATTTAAAATAATTAAAAATTGATTAAAAACACAAACATAATAAAATTCATGGAAATGTTCTAATTTGTTTTCTAAGCACTTAGAAATAATTAGAATATTTTTCCTGATTTTCTAAATAAATATATTGAATTTCAAAGGTTAAAAATAATTTTTAAAGGCTAAAAATGAGTTTTCACTAAAATAATTCCAGTAAATCAAAGAAAAATAAAAAAATATATAAAATTTACTCCTTTAGGTTCTCTAACCATAGAGAGATTTTTCAAAGACACAAAACTTAATTTTCATCATTCAAAATTTTTATTTTTATTAAATAACCTAGAATTTAAAATAATTCTGATAAATCATAGAGAATTCAAAAAATCATGAAATTTTGTCCAAAGATTTCTTTGGTCTAGGTATACCTCCAGTAAAAATTTCAATAGATTAGGATTTACCTTGGTCAAGCTAGGAATTTTCTTTGAAAAATCCTATTTTTTCATGAAAATAATTATATAAAATAAATTAAATTCTAAAAAATCACATTTTCTCCTCTGATGTCTTAATTGACCCATGAATGAGGTAGTATAAAAATTTCAAAGTCATTTGAGTTGAATTTGACAAATTATGAAGTGTTAGAGCCTTAGGGGCAAATGTATAATTTTGGAAATTTAGCCTAAATTAACATTTAGGCTTAATTTAAGGAGGGATATGGGTTACCTCTTATCTTAATCAATTTATTTGATCCTTGAAACACAAGGGGTTAATTAGTAGAAACCAATCTCACTTTCCTCATTAAAAAGATAAGTTAATAAATTTCTAAATTATTAAAATTTGGAAGTTTATTAAAATTAAATGATCCTGGACTTATAGGTATGAATTTTGAAGTCAATAATCAATCAATTTAATACCCCTATTTTGTTGTTCAAATAAAATCCAAATCACGAATCATGACCACTTAAGGCTTAACATTTTCAAAACTAATTAAGACACTCACCTAGGTCTTAAGGGCTTAGTGGTGACTTAGGGTCCAAAAAAAAATGACTAAAAGAGGATTAGAGAAATAAACATAACAAAATCAAACATCCTTGAAACATCTAATTAAACAAGGATTAGAGAAATAAACATAATTATATCAAACATCCTTGGAACACCACTAAGCCCAATTACTAAGACACTCACCTAGGTCTTAAGGGCTTAGTGGTGACTTAGGCTAAATCAAAATTGACTAAAATTAGAGAAAAAACATAACATAATCAAACATCCTTGAAACACCACTAAGCCTAAATAAAAAATTGACTAAGTGTTCAGGTTACACCAACTTGCCCTTTAAGGAAAATCACTCATATAATTTTTAAATTAAATAAGAAATGATAATTACCCCTTTCTTAGGGATAACTAAGACATCAACGTTCACTGAGCATTAGAAGTATTTACAGGATGAACCATTAAGCAACATAATAGGTTTAAATGAACTCGAGGCTTTTCACCAGTTGGTGAGAGGGAGATATGGACCTGCTTCCTTCTCCTAACTTATTGGCTACCTCAGAGGTCTATTAAACTTAATATGTTTTGCTTGACAAAATCATCCTTAATTAAACTCCTAAGGACCCACCAAGATATGACATAGGGTTAGAAAAACTATCAAAATTTTACTTCCCTATTTCATATAAACTACCTTAACATGCATTTTGACTTTCAGGTGGTGGAATGAGAAGACCTGCGATGTACGCTTTGTACTGTTTTCAGCATTGTCTTTCTTGTACTTTCATACTATGTTTTTCATACTGTGCTTTCATACCTGCAAATTAAACAACGATGTCACCCTGCATGGAAAACCAAAACTATCAGGATAGCCACAAAACCAAAACCAAAATTAAAATCAACCAAGATAAAATCCACCGCCGCAACATTCAAAATATAAAACAACTCAAAATTTAATCGCAAACATCACACAAAACTACAATTGCAACTAAATTAAGATGTCTCTATTGGATGATCGGGAATCCCTTAGAGGAGGTAACCTACAGTTGCTAACAAGGCTTCCCACGGTTTAAATTAAATTATGGAACTCAGGAAACCTACGGTTGCTAACGAGGCTTCCCACGGTTTAAATGAAATTATGGAGCTGATTAAGTTGGGTTTAGTAAGTTCATTTGGACTGAGTGAATCCCACAACTTCAACTAAATTAAGATGTCTCTATCGGATGATCGGGAATCCCTCGGAGGAGGTAATTGATAATTAGGCTTCCCACGGTCTAAATGAAATTATGGAACTCATTAAGTTGAGTTTAGTAAGTTCATTTGGACATAGTGATTCCAATAGAAAATAGTGGTGCCGGGACGATGAAACCGTGGGATCTTGACCGGTGTCTTTTCCCACGATCTAAATGAAATTATGGAACTCATTAAGTTGAGTTTAGTAAGTTCATTTGGACTAAGCTATGGTCTAAATGAAATTATGGAACTCATTAAGTTGAGTTTAGTAAATTCATTTGGACTAAAGTCGGTCTAAATGAAATTATGGAACTCATTAAGTTGAGTTTAGTAAATTCATTTGGACTAAGTGTAACGAGGCTTCCCAAGGTCTAAATGAAATTATGGAACTCATTAAGTTGAGTTTAGTAAATTCATTTGGACTAAGTGAATCCGAAAATGGGTGTCAGAACGAGGGACCCAAACCGGTGTCGCTCTAATCAACTTTAATATGCCCTCATAAAATTTAAAGAACTTCAAACATAGCCACCTAATTTGACATTATACCTTGACACACTAGAAAACTCAAACTCGTTGCGGTGAGGAACTTGGAGCTTGCATGATGGGCAGGAAGGCCAATTTCTACAGCAAAACCTGTCTTCTCCAGCTAAACCAATTTTCCTTCCTTAGACTTAAACAATAAAGTCATAGGACTTTGAGGTTGCTTGCTTATGCAAGATAAATCCTCACCTTATCCTTAGGCCTTTGTATAGCCCCGTTATACAATTTAAGCCCTAACTTATCTTAGGATTCTGAGGTTGTCGTTTGTCACGACCTAAATCTTCACATCTTCCAGGCTATTTGTGTGATCATTTCACACCAATGTAAGCCCTAACTAATAAAATATTTCCACATTATTCTCCACTGTTCAATGAGTAAGAGGGTATTTTTATTTTATTTTTGTGATTTTTCTACACAAAGTTATGAACTTTTGAAGTTAAGGGAGTTTAAATAAATAGAAAAATCCTATTTTTCTACTTATCCACGCGACACCTCGTCAACATACGACGGCTCCGAAGCTCCACGTGGCGCGCTCCCATTTGACACTACCATCCATGCCAGCAGACATGCATCCTGCTGTTTGTGTAAAGAAGAGTTGTTTGGCTTCATCTTGGTCATTCATTCGATACACGCTTGATCAAACGGCTCCCCATCATCAACACCGATAGAGTGATCTCATGACCGTCCACACTAAAACCCTAAGATCTCAGCCTACACTCAACCAAATCACTTTGGGTTTGATCATATGGACTCGTCTAAGTAAGACGAACACATTCATACGGTAATCATGCAATTAAATTAAGCTTAACCAAATAGAGAATCAAAATAGGCTCGGGAGGGGAGAAGTTTTATACCTTTGCTCTGAGAAGTGAAGCTTCAATTAGAGGGTCTTAGCATGTTTGTTGGGGTCCAAGGAGGCTAGGGATTAAGCCTCTTACCTTGGTGTAAGGCCTAGGTATGATTTCAATCAAGCCCAATTTCAGGTGTTAGTCTAAAGCTATGTTAGAGGCTCTGTGAGAGGGAGATTTGATGGGGCTTTGGCTTCTTTTTTGGTTGAGAAGGTATGGGCACAAGTAATTGAAGTTTGGTGGATTTTGGAAGTGTAAGGAGTTCTGTCCTGGTTTTTGGTAGAGGTTTGAGCTAAAAATTAAGCTTCCACAGTGGAATTCAGTGGGGGAGGAGGGTTGGATTGCACTGAGGGGATCTCAGGGAGGCTCTGTGAGAATTTTGGGAGGCTCTCTCTAAGAAATTTTCAGCACTTAGTTTAACGGCCATGGAGGAATCCTTTTATAAAAATGGGGTTATGGTGGCTGTCATGGCCAATTATGAGGTGTAATGTGGTGCTTAGGTGGGGGGCAAAGGAGCTCTACAATTCAATTTGGCTGAACTGGCCTCTAGGTTTGATTTGGGTGAAGTCCCATGGGGGTGGTTCTCGGTTTTAAGCTTTTCCGGTGATTAGGCCAGCCAACCATGGTGGAGGGAGGTGGCTAGGTGGTCAAGGCATCCATAGGAATCTATCACAACATATTAATGCAAATGCGATTTAATTTGGCAAGGATACCTTAAGCATCTATATTTTTTGGAATAAGATCCCTTAATTTGGGGGACTTTTGGTCCATAGATCATCTAGCTTGGGTTATATGTGCTTTGGCTCAGCCTTAAGGGTCAACTAATGGCTGAGGTGGAGTTAATTTGGTTGTTTTAGGGTGGTTAGATCACATTTAGTGCATGGGTCCAAGTGGGTGAAAATGACCAAATCTTGTGTTTGGTCTAGGCTAGCCATGTCAATTAGCCCAAATAAATGTTGCATTTGGTGTAGATGATCATAAGGAACAACTTTGGGGAAGGATGGAAGTGGTTTTGAGCTCAATTTAAGGGTCAATTTGAGGGAATTTTGAATTTTAATCAATTTGGTTATGTTGGGCTAGGCTTGGGTCTGCTTGGGCTAGGCTTGGGTCTAGCTTGGGCTAGCCTTGGGTTAATTCGAAATTTATTATTGTAAATGGTCAATAAGGACCCCATGAAGAGTTCTCAACATGAATTGGATGCCAATTTGGAGGTTAAAGCAATGAATTGGGTGAAATTTTGGGACTTAGCATGTTTGGGCCTAAATTTGGGAATTTTGGATTTAAGCCAAAATCAAATAGATTTGAGGCTTCACCAAGGCCAATTGATGGTTGATTTTGATGTATAAGAATGTTATAAATATTTTGCAACATTAATTGGGGCCAATTGAATAGGCTATGGGTTCAATTTGGTGAGATTAGGTCATGTGACCAAAATTGGAGGTTTGACCTACACCAAAACTGGGCTCAAATCATGGGTCAATTAAGCTTGGATTTTGTCTATTTTGGCCATATCAAAAGTGAATTTGAGTTTAGGATTGTAATTAGGGTCAATTGAGATCAAATTGATGGACATTTGAGTTGAATTTAGGGAATTTGGGCTTTTAAAGGCAAATTTGAGGGTTTTGATCAAAGATGGTCAAATTGGCCAAATTGGGTCATGTGATAGTTGAGAAAAATGAAATTGGGTATGATCTAAGGTACAGCACTGACGGCGCCCATGACCAGAAATGGTTACCGAGTTTGAATTTTCAATTTTTGGCAGAATTTAGGGGGACTTGTACCCCTATAACTGCCTAAACTCGATTTTTAAACCCTTGTACTCCAGAAAAATGATAGGATAGATCCAAAAGTTGCATCACTGCCAAGATTGATAGCACGGGGGTTAGGATAGGGGCTACTTCTACTAGATTGGTTGTCTCGGATTTGGGGAAGAAAATCCTCGAACCCTTGACTTTGTATGATTATCTTTTTGTCCCTCCGGGATCTTATGAATATAATGATTGTGATTTCGGCTACGTTTTGACTGTTTCTGGTGATAACGTAACTGATTATGACCGATCTAGCTGTGATCTTGATCCACAAAATGATCCTCAAATCGTACTCGAGTCTGATGAACTCGTTATCAAGTCCAAAGATGACATCAATAATACCGCTTATGACAGCACCAATAACGAAGAACCAATTCTCGAGCATCATGGTACACCGCTCGCCATCAACTTAGATCTTTCTAACGGAGAGGAAGAGACATTCGAAGATTCAACAATGATATCTCAAGAAGAAGAAGTCACAGAAGTTAACTTAAGGAGCGAAAAAGTGTTACCACCAAGAATAGCTCCAACAGATAAAGGAAAACATATAATGACTCGATAAGAGATACCCCCACCTCCACCAATGGAAGAACCGCATGATCAAGATAAAATTGTAGGATCATACAAAGTAGACTACAACATGCTAGCTCATCTTAGGAAGTTTCCTGCCCGACTAAGCATCTACGACGCTCTGATCCTGTCAAGATAGCTCATCTTAGGAAGTTGCCTGCTCGACTAAGCATCTACGACGCTCTGATCCTGTCAAAGAGTTATAGCTTTGCTTAAGCCAGAAATTTGCTTAGCTTAGTTGGCTAGCACATCCTCAGATGAAGTTTGCTCGTTGAGAGAACAGTCAGGGGTAACCTTTACAGATGATATGAAGTTTGCTCATTGAGAGAACAGTCAGGGGTAACCTTTACAGACAAAGACTTGCTGCTCGGTACCGCCGACCACAATCGTCCGCTCTACATCTTAGTCAACATTGGCAGATTTGTGTTATCTAGAATTTTAGTGGATTCTAGAGCATCTCTTAACTTGATGAGCCTACGGACATTGACCTACTTGGATATTGAAGCTCAAGAGCTTACGGCCGATAAGATGATGTTAAGAGGATTCAACCAAAAGGGAGAAAGAGCCCTTGGATCAATTACATTACTTATGAAGGTTGGAGAACTCGTAACAACCGCTAAATTTCATATCATCGACACCGAGACTTCTTTTAACGCTCTATTGGGTCGACCATGAATTCATGAGAATAATATGGTTCCATCATCTCTACACCAGTGCATCAAATACCACAAAGAAGGTGAAGAGAATTACATCAAGAAAGACCTACAACCATTTTTAGTGCACGAAGTTGGTATCCATGAAGATGCTACCTACTACGCGCCTCCAAAGAAGACTGTCTTCTCGCACGAGATTTTGACAAACAAAGATGAAGATTCAGAAGAATCACAAAAAGGAGGCCATACAACTCCGCTTCAACAACCTGCTACCACTCCCTTACAACGACTTGGTGGAAGTTTTTCTAGTTCACACATCCGAGGTCGAGGCCGGGGACGCGGACGAGGAAAGATCAATTTAATTGTTGAACAAACTAGGCTAACCATCAACATTGGTGATGAAGACAGTTCTGAAAACTAAATAATGATGACAAAGCAGAAAAGACCTCAGTACGACATATCCCTAGAAGATGCACAAAAGAATGAATATGAAATAATGTTTGATCGGATAAACCACTATGTGAATACTATGACCCTTACTTAGATTCTCCCGCAAAAGGTCAAGAGTTTAGAGGTCAAGGAAGTCCATAGTGTTGGTTCAAAGACAATCAAATTTTACTGTGCTTCTACCTCTACTGAGCTTGAAAAACATGTAAATTTGGATGTTGATTCTAATGAATTAATGGAATTGCCTTTTGGTTACTTCTCACCTTGTGTCCAAAAGTTAATTCAACAGGGACACTTACCAAAATAATTGCCAAAAGATAAATTTCAACTTTTCAAAAAACTATGGAATGTTAAAAGTCGAGCTCCCAATTCAAAAGAAGGTCTCGGATTTGGTACAGTTGGACTAGTCGATTATTCTGAATTTTGCATGGTTGTTACTAGTGAGTCTGAAGAGGACTGCCTTAATGTAGAGGATGACTCTACTGATGAACCAATAGAAGATGCTCTGCCAGAATTTGAGGAAGAAATTAAATCTACCATTGATGAATTGAAAGAGATTAACCTCGGGACTGAAGAATGACCCCGGCCTACGTTTATAATTTCTCTTCTTGATGATGAAGAATCTGCAAAATTTGTAAACTATTAACAGAATGTAAAGATTGGTTTGCATGGAGCTACTATGAAATGATAGGACTGTCCGCAGAAGTTGCAGTCCATAAACTCGGGGTGGACAAGAATATAACCCCAGTAAAACAAGCTCCCGAGAGAATGCGCCTTCAAATAGAACAACAAGTCATTGCCGAAGTGAAAAAGTTGATAGAGGCCAAATTTGTTAAAGAAGAGAAATACCCCATGTGGTTAGCCAATATTGTACCTGTTAAGAAGAAAAATGGACAGATTTGCGTTTGTGTCGACTTCAGAGATTTGAACAAGGCATGTCCAAAAGACGAGTTTCCACTACCTATACTAGAGATGATGGTGGACATGTCCAAAAGATGAGTTCCCACTACCTATACCGGAAATGATGGTGGACATCGCTTCAACACATGTGCCTTCATGGACGGATCGTCGGGATACAACCAAATCAAGATGGCTCCTGAGGATGCATCGCTACATGAGTTCCCACTACCTATACCGGAGATGATGGTGGACATCGCTTCAACACATGAAATTTTCTCTGTGGATGGATCGTCGGGATGCTACCAAATCAAGATGGCTCCCGAGGATGCAGCACTTACAGCCTTCAGAACACCGATTAGAATTTTTTGCTACGCAATGATGTCATTTGGCCTAAAGAATGTCGGAGCAACATATTAGTGTGCAATGACATAGGATTTTGACGACCTCATTCACAACCAAGTAGAATGCTACGTGGATGATTTGATCATCAAAAGTAAATAGAAATAGACCATTTATACGATTTGAGGATCGTATTTGAACGGTTACGACGATATGACCTTAAAATGAATCCCTTAAAGTGCGCCTTTGGCGTTACCTCCGAGAAATTTCTAGAATTTGTTGTCCTTCATCGAGGAATCGATATCGACCCGGATAAGATTAAAGCTATCTTGGAAATGCCTCCCCCTAAAACGTTGAAACAGCTACATTCCTTCCAGGGGAAGTTGGCATATCTGAGACGCTTTATTTCTAATATCTCAGGTAGGTGTCAGTCTTTCTCGGCATTAATTAAAAAGGACGCCAAATTTATTTGGGAATCAGCGGACCTTTGAGGACGTTAAACAATATTTAATGACACCTCCTGTTTTGGCAGCCCCTATCCCTGGGCCTTTGAGGATGTTAAACAATATTTAATGACACCTCCTGTCTTGGCAGCCCCTATCCCAGGAGGCCTTTGAGGACGTTAAACAGTATTTAATGACACCACCTATTTTGGCAGCCCCTATCCCAGGGAAACCGTTGAAGGATGTTAAACAATATTTAATGACACCTTATTTTTGGCAGCCCCTATCCCAGGAAATCGTTGACACTTTATACCGCGGCTTTAGAAGACTCTCTCGGAGCCCTCTTAGCCAAAGTCAACGATGAGGGTAAAGAAAATGCACTTTACTACTTGAGACGTCGTTTAATACGGACGGAGATAAGGTATCTACCTTTTGAGAAGCATTGTCTGGCGTTGATTTTCGCTGCTCAAAAGCTTAGACATTACATGCTTTCTCATAAGATTACCATAATCTCGAAAGTTAATCAATGGCAATATCTGATGACCTGACCAACACTCTTCGGACGTTTAGCAAAATGATCAATGATCTTATTATAATTTGATATAACTTTCATTCCCCTCCGTACTATCAAGGGACAGATACTAGCAGACTTTCTCGCTGCACACCAACTGCCAGCTGGGTCCTCTCTCAACGACGAGTTACCAGACGAGAAAATACTACAAATGGAATTTTCCAATGCGCAGCGCTGGGAAATGTATTTTGATGGTGCTTCATCAGCTAGGAAAGACAAAGGATTAGGCACACTTATACGAGGCAAAGCATGGATCAGTTTGATATTTATTACGCCAGATATGGGTATGTTGAGGTTCTCATACCACCTGACAGAGCCATGCACCAACAATGAAGCAGAATTATGAAGCTTTAATCATCAGATTGGAATTGGCAATCTCAATGGATATAACAAACATTGCCATTTATGGTGACTCTCAACTTTCAGCAGGTCAACAGAATTCTGAAACCAAGATTAGCAGAATACTATCAGTACACGATGAAGCTCCTGGAGCAGATTCCTAAGGCAATTTTCTACCGGATTCCTCGGGAAGATAATGCCCATGCCGACGCTCTAGCAAAACTTGCTAAGGAAATGGCGTGTCCCCCGGAGGATTCCATCGAAGTCACGGTGCAAGGAAGACGAGTCCTATCTCGAAACGGCTTCGAAACTCTACACAAACTCAGAAAAGAAGAAACAATAAATACAGTTGCAGACATCAATGAAAATTGGAGCAAGCTATTAATAGAATATTTGTCAGGAGACAAGTCTGAGGCGCACCACATCACAAGAAGGGTCATGTCTTACACCCTGGTGGGAAATGTTCTTTATAGAAGATCATTCGACCATATGTGGTTACGGTGTTTGAGCAGAGCCGAAGCACAGAATATTATTAAAGAGGTACATGTCGGATTGTGTGGAGCTCACCAGTCAGGACCAAAAAAGAAAATGAAGATCAAAAGACTCGAGTATTATTGGCCAGCAATGATGTCTGGTTGCATGGATACAGCCAGAAGATGTCACCAATGCCAAGTGCATGAAGTGGTCTTACACCAGCCTCCAAATGTGCTAAACCCAACTGTTGCCTCGTGGCCATTCGAGTGTTGGGGCACGAGCATAATAGGTCACATCACCCTCCATCTTCTAAGGGACATAAGTTTATACTTGCCGCTACAGATTACTTCTCCAAATGGGCAGAGGCAGTAACGTTATGTGAGGTTACGGCACAGCATGTCCTTAAATTTTTTTAAAAGCCAAATTGTCTACCGTTTTGGAGTACCGCGAAGAATAATCTCTGACAATGGGATAGCTTTTACAATTACAAAGATCAACAATTTTGTCAAAAGACATGGGATAGATTGGAGATACTCTAAAATTTACTATCCCATAGTAAATGGTCTGTCGAAGCTTTCAACAAGACACTGGTACAGATTTTGAAGAAAACACTAGATGAAAACCAAAGAGATTGGCATAACACACTGTTAGAAGCCTTGTGGGCCTACCAAATGACTTTCATGACTCCCACTCAGTGTACACCCTATATGCTCGTGTATGGGACCGAGGTCGTGCTACCACTAGAAATCCAAACACCATCTCTCAGAGTCATCGTTGCCAACCAACTCACAACGGAAGAAAGTGCAAAACTCAGACTTGAAGTGCTGGAGAGTCTCGAGGGAAAACGATTGGAAGCACAACAACATTTGGAGCTCTACCAGGCAATGGTACAAGCCCATGATAAACTGGTTCGCCCAAGGACATTTAAAGTTGGTGAACTCGTGCTTGTGCTCAAAAGACCTATTCTTGCATGGCGCAAAATAGGTGGGAAATTCAAGCCAACTTGGGAGGGACCATTTGTCATTGAGAAGGTCTATACAAGAGGACCCTACCAATTAGTGGACTTCCGGGGCAAAAGACCCATGTTACCGATAAATGGACGAAACCTGAAAACCTATTACGCAACCTGATGTTGCTCAATGCCGCTTACCTCTGCTTTCTTTGAAACTTTAAAACTTTGATTATTTTAGGGTTATCTATGTGGCCAAACTTCTATAATTGGGTCCAAATTTTGTAATTAACCTCATTATAATGAAAATTTTGAGAAAAGTTTTGAACTTCACACGTTCTCTTTTCTACTTTCAAATTAAAACACCCTACTAAATTAAAACAAAACTCACACATAAAATGAATAATCCTCTTTACCAAAATAAACTAAAATTCACTTTAATAAATACTTTGTTTTGTTCTTGTTCATGCCAAGTTTTGGCCCACTGACATTTTTCTTGTCGTATGCAGAAAAATGTCAGGACAGAGGCTGATCTTTGCCTTTCAGGACTGCTGGAACCTCGCACTGAATGAAGAGATGGCGCCGCAAGGAGGTGTCATAGATTTCAACGTGGATTTCAACCAAGTTGATATGGACTATGAGGGTCCTCTAATGGACGTAGTCAACAGTAAAGAAAAGGAGGGACGGCCTTTACTGTTTAGGGTAACCACTCAAGATAATGTGTCGCGCAAAGGTAAAAATGTGATAGCGGAACAAGATCCAATGGAGGGGCCCAGCCGTCTGCCCTCCATGGTAGCTACTTCAGCAAGGGACCTGATAGCCACCCATAATGAACGATTACCGAATACTCCGCTCCGCAGGACGCAGCGCAGAAATGCAAGTCGAAAGAAGCAGAGAGCCTTCCTGTAACAAGAACGCAAATGCCAGAGAGACATGAACAGTTTTCTTACCCCCATTCCTGAGGGACATATTTACGACCCAGATCTGAGAGAAACTTCTGTCAGCCTGCTCACCACAGCTGAAGAGTCAAGATTTGTGATAGAATCATATGTGCTCCCTCCCAGTTCTAGATATCTTATGTAGGGGTTTCCCAACATGTAACGTTGAGGTACCAGCAAGGAAATCAGTCGCGAGCGCATTTGTAGAATGCTCAGATTGCAACATTCTGCATCTACAGCGTTTCAGTACATTAGAAGAATACACTTCAAGCATCAACGAGTCTCAGACTCTAGACATCGCGACAAATGAACCATATGTCCCACTGAGAACGGATCAGCACGCTCCATTGAGCCCAGGGTCATACATCCCACTATAGGCTGGATCAACCAACACTAGTTTTGGTCCCCGCCGAGGCCCGAAGGAAGGAACGCTCGTGACAGTTGCCAAGTCCTGGTATGGTAGAATACTACAAGATAAGCAGAGTAAATAAAAGAGAATTTGAGTTCTATGAAGAAGTTCAGGGAAAGTTTGTCAATATATTGGAAGGCCTGGAACTGTACACCAAGGTTTTCTTTGAGACTGATGAAAAGAGTATTATGGACTGCTTCTTCGATTTAAGAGACAGAGGTTGAGCTGGACTTCTCATGGAGAGGACATATTCCGAGCCAAAGAAATGGATGAGGGGAAAGGAAAGAATTACCATCCAATGCGGATGTTGCTACAACTTCACGAACAATAGACAGAGGAATCCGCCTAGGATCCTCAAATACAACCAAGTGGATCTGTTGCCACCAATGATAAAATGGATGATCAAGAGAATGGTCAAGTGAAATATTCTACCTGCTACTCGCATTCCCAATAGTTGCATCATTAACATTTATGAAGAAGGTGATTACAATCCCCCACACATTGATCATCATGATTTTGTGAGGCCTTTCTGCATGGTCTCGTTCACAAGTAAAAGCAATATTCTATTTCGAAAAGAAGTCGATATAGTCGGCCCTGAAAAATTCATAGGAGCTGTGGAGATTCCTTTTCCAGTTGGTTCAACACTTCTCCTGAAGAGCAATGGTGCAGACATTGCCAAGCACCGCATTCCAGGAGTGCGACACCATAGGGTGTCTGTAACCTTCCGCAGAATGGACGACAGTAAACTACCATATGGATTCCAACGAGACCCAGAATTGGAGGAGTTATTTCCATATGAGCTATGAGAAGGTTGTACCTCTAAGTACATGCAAAAGGAACTCTTATCCTCGAGCATGACTTAGAAGGTGTGCTTGATCAAGAGCTCAACATGCCCAGTACAGAGGGTTCAATTTCTTTCTTTTAACAACATGACATGTAACTGATGTATTCAGTCTACAATGTATTCATAGCATGACATGTTCTCGATGTATTTCGACAAGAACTACATGATTTACCTTTTGAGGCATTAGCCTATGTCTGATTTATGGCATCCTTTTTTGGAGCAAATTAATGAAAATTTCTCTCAAATTGTGCCTTTTTGTCAGTTGCCTTTTTGTGCGATGGATAAAAGCCGCGAACCATGCGATGGTTCAGAATTTCAATGAACAAAGAAAGAAACAACAAATCTTCAACAATAAATAAGACATAAATGAAAAATAATCACCAACAAATAAACAATAAAAAAATTTCTTTTGAAAATCAACCAATTAAAATTAAAACTTTAAAAACATATTTTGAAAAATTAAATGTGATAAAAATAACAAGAAAATAAAACAAACTTGTTGAGTGGATTCTTCCATTTTAAGAATTTCCTACTCTTTGTGCGCGCAGCACAACCATCGTTATCTACACTAACTCCCTACACATCCCCGCAGAATTTCACATTTTGCACAAAAACTCACAAAGCGTTACAAATCTCCTTCAACAAGATCAACCTTTTCCACATGATACATTTCTGTAAATTCAACGCTACTAACCCTCTTTTGAGAATTGACCTACATTTCAATTCTCATTTTCGGATCAGTCTTACATTTCTGATTCACTATATTTGAGGTCGGTCCTTACATTCCAACACCCTCTTTTGAGAATCGACATACATTTCAATTCTCATTTTCGAATCAGTCCTATATTTCTAATTCATTACATTTGAGGTCGGTCCTTACATTCCAACACCCTCTTTTGAGAATTGACCTACATTTCACTTCTCATTTTTGAATCAATCCTACATTTCTGATTCATTACATTCGAGGTCGGTCCTTACATTCCGACACTCTCTTTTGAGAATTGATATACATTTCAATTCTCAGTCCTACATTTTCGATTCATTACATTCGAGGTTGGTCCTTACATTCTGACACTCTCTTTTGAGAATTGATATACATTTCAATTTTCAGTCCTACATTTCTGATTCATTACATTTGAGGTTGGTCCTTACATTCCGACACTCTCTTTTGAGAATTGACCTACATTTCAATTCTCACTTATGAATCAGTCCTACATTTCTGATTCGTTACATTTGAGGTTCGTCCTTACATTCTGACACTCTCTTTAGAGAATTGATTACATTTCAATTCTTAATCCTACATTTATGTTTCATTACATTTGAGGTCGGTCCTTACATTCTGACACTCTCTTTTGAGAATTGACCTACATTGATTCTCTACATTTGAGGTCGGTCCTTACATTCTGACACCTTCTTTTGAGAATTGACCTACATTTCAATTTCTGAGGTCGGTCTTTACATTCCGACACTTT
Organism: Phalaenopsis hybrid cultivar; assembly: GCA_002079205.1. Classification (NCBI taxonomy): domain Eukaryota; kingdom Viridiplantae; phylum Streptophyta; class Magnoliopsida; order Asparagales; family Orchidaceae; genus Phalaenopsis; species Phalaenopsis hybrid cultivar. The sequence goes on from JXCR01148436.1 coordinate 16,027, forward strand.
CTTTTGAGAATTGACCTACATTTCAATTCTCCTTTTCGAATCAGTCCTACATTTCTGATTCATTACATTTGAGGTCGGTCCTTACATTCCGACATCTCAAAATCAGTCCTACATTTCTGATTCATTACATTCGAGGTCGGTCCTTACATTCCGACACTCTCTAGAGAATTGACCTACATTTCAATTCTCATTTCTGAATCAGTCCTACATTTCTGATTCTTCACATAAGAATTGACCTACATTTCAATTCTCATTTCTGAATCAGTCCTACATTTCTGATTCTTTACATTTCTTAAATTCTGATTCTTCACATTTGAGGTCGGACCTTACATTCCGACACTTTCTTTTGAGAATTCAACATTTCTGATTCATTACATTCGAGGTCGGTCCTTACATTCCGACACTCTCTTTTGAGAATTTATTTCTGATTCATTACATTTGAGGTCGGTCCTTACAGTCCGACATTCTCTTTTGAGAATTGATATACATTTAAATTCTCAGTCCTACATTCCTGATTCATTACATTCGAGGTCCGTCCTTACATTCCTACACTCTCATTTGAAAATTGATATACATTTTAACTCTCAGTCCTACATTTCTGATTCATTACATTCGAGGTCGGTCCTTACATTCTGATACTCTCTTTTGAGAATTGATATACATTTTAATTATCAGTCCTACATTCCTGATTCATTACACTTGAGGTCGGTCCTTACATTCTAACTCTCTCTCCCTTTTTGAATTGATATCTGAATTTCAATTCCCACCTCAGGGTCAGCACTTACATACTGACTCCCACCCTTTGGAAATCTTTGAAATTTCATAACTCAAAGCCCACTCTCCAATCCCTAGCGAGAGTCCCTACTTCTTGACATGATTAAACACACACCTGCTAATTCCCCAGCTCAAACAAATCACACACAACTCTACACATATTTTTGGGTCTGTTGACTTAGAAGTTGTATTGGTTTTTTTTTATCTTTTCAGTCAACACCAATACGTGCGGTGTGCTTGCCCAGCACACCCCACTTATTGGGGGTCCATTTTTTGACCTCACTTTTGGTTGAGGTTTAATTTTTTTCCTCTTCAGTAGCCTAAGGTCTAGCCATAGGACTTTCCTATTAACTTCTTAGAAAACTAGAAAAGGCACCCTCAACATTAGAAATCTCAAACTCTTCTCTACTCAACTTGAAGTTCCACATGTTGGTCTCAACCTTTAAATACTTAGCAGGTGGGGTCACTATGGGGGAAACTTAAGATGAGTCACCCTTAGAACTACTGGACCTTAAAGTTGACCCTGGGTGTTGGTATGGAGCTAAGGCACTCACTACACTCACTACACTCATCTACACTCACTACAATCATCTACACTCACAATCACTCACAACCCTAAACTCAAATTTTTAGCCTAGACCTCTTAATCTTTTTGGGATACTCATGTAGATGGTCCCCTGAACCTACTAGCCCTAGGACTATGGTTTGGCTAAGACCACTATGTAGAGGACCCAAAATGAGGTTTCCACTGGTCCATGGCCTTGTTGGTGATGGTTGGTATCTCAAATCTACCAAAATACCCATCTTGGTCTCTTACCCCTAAACACCGCCAAATTACCAAAATAGCCCTCTTGGGCCCAAAATCCCAAAAATTCCAAAAATTCCCAATAAATTCCAATGAATCCCAAATATTCTCAATTTCATTTCTCTCAACTATTACATGACCCAATTTGGCCAATTTGACCATCTTTATCAAAAATCGCCAAATTTTCCTTTAAAGACCCAAATTTCCCCAAATTCAACTCAAATGTTCATCAATTTGATCTGAATTGACCCCAATTCCAATCCTAAGCTCAAATTCACTTTTGATATGATAAAAATAAACCAAAACCAAGCTCAATTGGTTCATAATTTGAGCCCAATTTTGATTTGGGTCAAAACCCCAATTTTGACCATATGACCTAATCCCACCAAATTGAACCCATAGCCTAGTCAATTGGCCTCAATTAATATTTAAAAATCTTTATAACAATCCTATACATCAAAATCAACCATCAATTATCCTTAGTGAAGTCTAAAATCTTTTTGATTTTGGCCTAAATCCAAAATTCTCAAATTTAGCCCCAAATTGGCTAAGTCCCCAAATTTTGCCCAATTGATTGCCTTAACCCCCAAATTGGCATCCAATTCATGTTGAAAACTTTTCATGAGGTCCCTATTGACCATTCAAAAAAATCAATTTGGACTTAGTCCAAGGCTAACCCAAGCTAGACCCAAGCCTAGCCCAACATGACCAAATTGATTAAAGTTCAGAATTCCCTCAAATTGACCCTTCAATTGAGCTCAAAACCACTTCTACTCTTCACCAAAGTTGTTCCTTATGATCATCTACACTAAATAAAATATTTATTTGGGCTAATTTACATGGCTAACCTAGCCTAAAACCAAGTTTTGGTCATTTTCACCCACTTGGACCCATGCACTAAATGTGACCTAACCACCCTAAAGTCACCAAATTAACTCCATCACAGCCATTAGTTGGACTTAGTGACCAGTCCAAACACCATGAAATCACCTAAATTAAGCCATAGACCAAAGTTCCCCCAAATCAATGGATATTATCTCCAAAAATGTATGTGCTTAAGAAATCCTTACCAAAATTAGGTATTATTGCACTAAATTGCTGTGACATATTCCCCCTTGGTTCCCTGATCTACTAGCCACCTCCCTTTGGCCGGTCGGCCAGCCTAGTGGCCGAAAAAGCTCAAAATCAAGAGCCACCCCCATGGAGCTTCAACCAAATCAAACCTAGAGGCCAGCTCATCCAAATCAAACTATGGAGCTCCTCTGCCCTCCACCTAAGCACTACATTACACCTCCTAATTGACCATGACAGCCACCATAACCCAATTTTTATAAAAGGCCACCTCTATGGCCATTAAATGAAATGTTGAAATTTCCTTAGTGAGACCTCCAAACTTCATACAGAGCTTCCCTAAGATCTCTTCAGTGCATTCCAACCATTTTCTCTCACCAATTCCCATTGTCAGAGCTCAATTTTGAGCTTGAAACCTTACCGAAAACCAGTACAGAACCCAATACACCTCCACAGTCCACCCAAACTCAAATTAACTCTACCCACACCTTTAAAATAGTGAAAGAAGCCAAAGCCCCATAAAATCCCCCTTCCACAGAGCGCTACCATAGCTCTAGACCAACACCCAAATCTGGCTGTGATCGAATTCATAAATAGGCCTTACCCCAAGACCTAGGACTCAATCCCTAGCCTCTTTGGATCATAACAAATGTGCCAAGACCCTCTGATCGAAGCTTCACTTCTTAGAGCAAAGGTATAAAACCTCACCTCATCTGGAGCCTATTTTGATTCTCCATCTACTTAGAGTTAATTTGATTGCTTGATTACTGTATGGATGTGTTAGTCTCACTTAGACGAGTCCATAGGATCAAACCCGAGGTGATTTGGTTGACTCTAAGCTGAGATCTTAGGGTTTTAGTGTGGACGGTCATAGGATCATTCTATCAGGGACGATGACGGCGAGCCGTTTGATCAAGCGTGTATCAAATGGATGGAGGAGATCTAGTCGGATGACGCTTCGAGACATAAACAGTAAGTCGAGTCAGCGCTGAGGTGGATGGCGGCGTCTAATGGAAGCGCGCCACGTGGAGCTTTGGAGCCGTCGTAGGTTGAGGTGGCACACGCTGTTTAAATAGAAAAATAAGGATTTTTCTATTTATTTAAATACCCTTAACTTAGAAAATCCATAACTTTGTGTAGAAAAATCACAAAATAAAAATAAAAATACATTCTTGCTCAGTGAACAGAGGAGAATAATGTGGAATAAATTTCAAGTTTATTTGATGCATAAAATATTTTTAATTAATTAAACACTATTTGGGATCATTTGATTCCCCATGCATATTGATACATCACCTTGGCTTGAAATTTTGGCATGTTGTAGCCTCTGTCAAGGGAAACATCATCTAATTTTTCCAACGTCAGAAGACGTTTCTATACAGAGAGCTATATGTTTCAAGATCTTGCACATTATTTCCTTAAAATAATCATGGAAATTAGGATATTAATTAGAAAATTCTAAGAAAATTTTGAAAGGTCCACCATGGCTAGAAAAGCTTTTAGAAATAATTTCATGGGTCAAGTCATTCAAAATGCACTTAAATTTTACAAACACTAAATCACTAAAAAAATTTATTTTAAAAAATATAAACATTTAAATGACTTGATTTTTTATCTCCACTGTGGTTTATGATCCAGAGAACTCACTATAAAAGTTCAAAATATTTTGAGTTCATTTGATAACTTAAGTTGATTTTTAAAGATAAATATCCACTCTTAACACTTGAATGATTTTTTAAAAATCAAAATATAACTCAAAAAATTATGAAACTTAGTTTCTTGACACTTAAATGATTTTTAAAAATCAAAATATAACTAAAAAAATTATGAAACTTAGTTTTTTGAGTTCACACTTGAATGATTTTTAAAAATCTACATAAAACTCAAAAAATTATGAAACTTAGTTTTATGAGTTCTTTGTGATCAGGTATATTTTATAAAAATAAAATAATATTTAGAATAAAAAACTTGATTTTTAACCTATTTTAAATATTTAAAATAATTAAAAAGTCATAAAAAACAAAAAAATAATAAAATTCATGGAAATGTTCTAAATTATTTTCTAAGCACTTAGAAACAATTAGAATATTTTTCCTGATTTTCTAAATAAATATATTGAATTTCAAAGCTTAAAAATCTTTTAAAGACTAAAAATGAGTTTTCACTAAAATAATTCCAATAAATCAAAGAAAAATTTGAGAAATATGAAATGAAATTTGCTCATTTGGGTTCTCTAACCTTAGAGAGATTTTTCAAAGACACAAAACTTAATTTTCATCATTTAATATTTTATTTTTATTAAATAACCCTGAACTTAAAATAGTTCTGATAAATCACAGAGAATTCAAACAATCATGAAATTTGGTTCAAAGTCTTCAATTTTCTAGGTCTACCTCCAGTAAACATTTCAAGGGATTAGGATTTACCTTGGTCAAGTTAGGAATTTTCTTTAAAAAAATCCTATTTTTGCATGAAAATAATTATATAAAATAAATTAAATTCTGAAAAATCACATTTTCTTCTATGATGTCTTACTTGACCTATGAATGAGGTAGGATAAAAATTTCAAAGTCATTTGAAATGAATTTGATAAATTATGAAGTGTTAGAGCCTTAGGGGCAAATGTGTAATTTTGAAAATTTAGCCTTAATTATAATTATGAAGTGTTAGAGCCTTAGGGGCAAATGTGTAATTTTGGAAACCTTGCCTTAATTAAACATGTTAGGCTTAATTCACAAGGAGGGAAAATGGGTAACCTCTAATCTTAATCAATTTATTTGATGTTTGAAACCCAAAGGGGTTGAGGGAAAATGGGTAACCTCTGATCTTAATCAATTTATTTGATGCTTGAAATACAAAGGGGGTAATGGAAATGGGTAACCTCTGACCTTAATCAATTTATTTGATGCTTGAAACACAAGTGGTTAATTGGTAGAAACCAATCTCACTTTCCTCATTAAAAAGATAAGTTAATAAATTTCTAAAAATTGGTAGAAACCAATCTCACTTTCCTCATTAAAAAGATAAGTTAATAAATTTCTAAATCATATTAAAAAGTTTATTAAAATTAAATGATCCTGAACTTAGGGGTATGAATTTTGAAGTCAATAATTAATCAAATAAAATTAAATGATCGTAGACTTAGGGGTAAGAATTTTGAAGTCAATAATGAATCAATTTAATATCCCTATTTTGATGTTCAAATAAAATCCAAATCACGAATCATGACCACTTAAAGCTTAACATTTTCAAAACTAATTAAGACACTCACCTAGGTCTTAAGGCTTAGTGGTGACTTAGGCTAAATCAAAATTGACTAAATGAGGATTAAGGAAATAAACATAATTATATCAAACATCCTTGAAACACCATTAAGCCCAATTAGGTTTAAAAATCATAATCAAACATACTTGAAGGTGGTGACTTAGGTCAAATCAAATCTGACTAAATGAGGATTAGAGAAATAAACATATTTATATCAAACATCCTTGAAACACCACTAAGGGTGACTTAAGCCAAATCAAAATTGACTAAATGAGGATTAAAGAAATAAACATAACATAATCAAACATTCTTGAAATACCACTAAGCCTAAATAAAAAATTGGCTAAGTGTTCAGGTTACACCAACTTGCCCTTTAAGGAAAATCACTCACATAATTTTTAAATTAAATAATAAATGATAATTACTCCTTTTTTAGGGATAATTAAGACATCAATGTTCACTGAGCATTAGAAGTATTTACAGGATGAACCATTAAGCAACATAATAGGTTTAAATGAACTCGAGGCTTTTCACCAGTTGGTGAGAGGAAGGTATGGACTTGCTTCCTTCTCCTAACTTGTTGGATACCTCAGAGGTCTATTAAACTTAATATGTTTTGCTTGACAAAATCATCCTTAATTAAACTCCTAAGGACCCACCAGGATAGGGTTAGAAAAACTACCAAAATTTTACTTCCCTGTTTCATATAAACTACCTTAACATGTATTTTGAGTTTCAGTAGGTGGAACGAGAAGACTCACCAGGTACGCTTTTACAGTTTTCAGCATTGTCTTTCTTATACTTTCATACTGTGTTTTTCATACTATGCTTTCATACCTGCAAATGAAACAACGACGCCACCCTGCATGGAAAACCAAAACTATGAGGATAGCCACAAAACTAAAACTAAAATTAAAATCAACCGAGATAAAATCCACCGCCACAACATTCAAAATATAAAACAACTCAAAATTTAATCACAAACATCAAAAAAATAACAGCTACAACTAAATTAAGATGTCTCTATTGGATGATCGGGAATCCCTTGGAGAAGGTAATCGCCACAACATTCAAAATATAAAACAACTCAAAATTTAATCACAAACATCACACAAAACCCGCTACAACATTCAAAATTCTACAACATTCAAAATATAAAACAACTCAAAATTTAATCACAAACATCACACAAAACTACAACGCTACAACATTCAAAATATAAAACAACTCAAAATTTAATCACAAACATCATACAAAACCACAACTGAACATGCAAAATATAAAACAACTCAAAATTTAATCACAAACATCACATAAAACTACAACTTCCGACATTCAAAATATAAAACAACTCAAAATTTAATCACAAACATCACACAAAACTACAACTTCATTAAATTAAGATGTCTCTATCGGATGATCAGGAATCCCTCGGAGGAGGTAACCTACGGTTGCTAACGAAAAAATATAAAACAACTCAAAATTTAATCACAAACATCACACAAAACTACAACTTCAACTATTCGAAATATAAAACAACTTAAAATTTAATCACAAACATCACACAAAACCACAACTTCAACTAAATTTAAATATAAAACAGCTCAAAATTTAATCACAAACATCACACAAAACTACAATTGCAACTAAATTAAGACGTCTCTATCTGATGATCGAGAATCCCTCAGAGGAGGTAACCTACGGTTGCTAACGAGGCTTCCCACAGTCTTGATGATCGGGAATCCCTCGGAGGAGGTAACCTACGGTTGCTAACGAGGCTTCCAATGGTTTAAATGAAATCAAAATTTAATCACAAACATCACATAAAACTACAACTTCAACTAAATTAAGATGTCTCTATCGAGGAATTCCTCGGAGGAAATAACATACGGTTGCTAACGAGGCTTCCCACGGTCTAAATGAAATTATGAAACTCATTAAGTTGAGTTTAGTAAGTTCATTTGGACTAAGTGAATCTAATAGAAACTTGTGGTGTCGGAACGAGGGAACCGTAGGATCCTAACTGGTGTTGCCCTAATCAACTTTAATTTGCCCTCATAAAATTTAAAGAACTTCAACCATAGGGCCACTTGATTTGACACTATAACTTGACACACTAGAAAACTCAAACTCGTCGCGGTGAGGAACTTGGAGCTAGCATGGTGGGCAGACGGCCATGTTCAACAGCAAAACCTTTCTTCTCTAGCTAAACCAATTTTCCTTCATTAGACTTAAACAACAAAGTCATAGGACTTTGAGGTTGCTTGCTTATACAACCTAAATCCTCACCTTATCCTTTGGCCTTTATATAGCCCTGCTATACAATATAAGCCCTAACTCATCTTAGGATTCCGAGGTTGTCGTTTGTCACGACCTAAATCCTCACATCTTCCAGGCTATTTTTGTGATCATTTCACACAAATGTAAGCTTTAACTAATAAAATTGGCAAGATGAAACACCTAAATATTTCTCCTCAAAACTGAAGCCAAACATTAGTATAGCTTGGGAAGTCACCGAGGTTTGCCTCTGGATCAATGACATCCCTTAGTTCTTCCTCCTTTAGATTCTACAATAAAATATTCCAAATTTGAACCAATCCCCTTTCACACCTCTACGTCTGATTTCATTGAAAATTCCTACCCTTTGAAATTCCTTGAAGATAATATTTCTTGATTTTTATCGAGAGCCTTCTTAGGTGACTTTGGTCATTTAAGATGTAATTAAATATAGGGATTTGCCCTTATAGGAAGCATGTCCGAACCCAGCTTAATATAAACCCTATTTAATCCTTTATATTAAATAGGGGAATTTGTCGGCAAATACAACTGTTTCGCAGACCAGATGGACGTCATACTTTCCTTAACTTATTTGATCGAGTCTCATCCTCAAGTATTGTGTTTATTCTTTGGGATAGATACATGATTTGAGGTACAGTGCTCTTTCATTTTAAAATATGAAAAATATGTGGTCAGTTTGATTTCATACTTCAACGTTCTACTGAAGCGGGCGACGGGATTTTAATTCCGGGAATTGACAGCTTCTTACGGGCAACTCCCCTCTAACCAAAAATAGCGCAGACACTTTATCTCTTGTTACCTCACTATGGTGATAGGTAGGTAACAGAGTAGAGGAAATAAAATAGTGTCACGCTTTAGATGTGGCATTCAACATGGACAAAAAAATTTGCCCATTCTCGTTGTTTTATCTTCCATGTCCCTTTCCCATCAGTGAGAAAGTTGATGACATCATTCAGCGGGTCTTTCATTGTACTGAAGGTTTCATAATAGCAGTTGTAGGAGTTTGGGACTTCATAAAAGGAGTTAATGCGGGTGGTATTAAGTTCAACAGAAAATCCTTGCACTCGAACGGTTCCATCCTCAGAATAGTACACGTTGGCATAAAATTCTTTCACAATATTTGCAGCAGCCTTATTGGTGGTATAACAGAAGTTTCCCCACCTTCGTTTGGTAATAACTCATTCAATTTCTACTCCCGAACTCTCAAAAACTTGATCTTGTATACATTTCTTTCCTTCAAATAATGAAGTAAATCTCGACTGAGCCTTCGCATTGACGAAGCGAGACTCATCAAACTCAAGTCGCCTATTTTGTCGCGGAGCCATGTCAATCTAATCAAAATTATAAAAAAAAATTCCAAAATACACTTCAAATACTCAAATAATGGCTTCCAAGAGTGACTCCAAGTGTTCAAAACTAAATTCCATGAATTTGTTCCAAATATTTTCTCCACATTCTCAAATTTTTCGGACCTTCTCAATGTGGAAGAAATTCAAGGTGAAAATCAAATATTTTTAGGTTGGAGTGAAGCTCTTACCGAGAGATGATAAAATCTAGTGTCTAAATGCTTTGAACTCGCCCCCAAATCCAAGATCTTCAAGCCCTAGATCAAAATTTTCATTTTTTAAGAGGAAGGGGATAATGAATAGTGGCGATTGACTGGTCAAAATTGCGGTTAAAAGTGTTTTTTCGGTATCTCGCCGTCGGTGGGGTCTTTGGCGCCGTCAGCGAGCTCTATTGAATTAATAACCTAAGTCTCAGGAAAAATTCGCTGTCGGCGGCGTCCATGGCGCCGTTGGTGAGATTTTCAAAATTGGGTCAATTTCCAAATTTTTGTGATTTCGATCAATTTCAAGCCTCGACGACATTCGTTCAATCATTATAGACACAAAGTTTAAGTGATTAAATGATGTACTAACACAAGTAAACATTCATAACACAAAACATCACAATTATATATAAATTCCAAGGGTTACAATACATGTTACACGACACACATAAGTTTGGTAATTTCTCAACCTTGATACATCAATTCAACGTCGTAATCCAAGCCACAACACTCTAAACGCTAAAAAAACATCCTATGCTTAATCTCAACTATACTGAGATCTAAAAGCAAAATTTGAAATCAAAGCAAACACAAAGTTCAAATCAAATTACGCACATAGACATACAGGTAGCAAGGTAATCCTACTACTCTTCTGATTCAGTGCTTGTTTCTCCTCTGAGATCACCCATTGATTGAACATGAACGAAGAGGTTATAGAAAGTTCGGTATGGGAATTCTTCAGTAGAGTCCTCTTCTATCAATCCCAGCTTTCTTATCAATCGTATCAAACTATCTTCGATATGTCTAGAGTGAGCAAATTATTCTTTCATCCTCCAGTCTAGATGATTGAAAAAATCAGAGATATTGTTAATTGCATTCATAACATTTTGCACTTCTTTCTCCAATTTCTTGATTTTGCGTAGGATCACTAGTGGCTTGTCTGGAACTAAAGGCTGAATAGGAAGTTAATTCTAAGACGATTGATCCACAATAATAGTCATATCATTCTCATCTTCATTGGCTGGGAACCTCTCGGTTGGGTCCAAAATCTTCCAAGGTAGAAGTACATTTTCCCAATTCTCATAGGATACTTGGAAATGACTGCATAGTAAGAAAACTTTTTAAGGATGTCCAAGCCTATAAGTTTATCCATGAACGATCAGGCCCAAAACAGACTTTTTACCCACTATCGGCGGACTATCAGGTCTTCCACTTCTCCACCTGGACTTTTAAAACATTGCTCATAAATTAATTTTTGTGACTGTAGAGCTTTACTATATCGATCTTGAGTTTTTGAACTTACAAATTTGCTCGAATCAAATGGTCCCTTTCCTCTGCTCCTTTTCATTCTTGGTGCCATTCTACAAATTTGATAAATTCCAAAAATAACTTTAAAAATCAAGTTTAAATCATTAAACTAAACTTCCAAAAGCACCAACTAAACTTCCCAAGCAATTTCCATAGATTTTTCTTCATTTTTCACCATGAATAGTAAATTTTCAAAATCTTCCAAATGTGCTTAAAATATATGGTGAAAATCCAAAATTTTTGCATAAAAGTAAAGCTCTTACCTCAAGAAACTTGGATTTAGCAAATCTCACTTGATTCCACCAAGAAATCTCCAAATTTCACTTGCCCTAGCCCTCAAAATTACGAAATCAAGTTGGAGAAGACGATAGGAGGCGTTATAAATGGCATTTTTGGAGGAAAAATTCACTATTAACCGTTCACAAACTGGTTTTCATGAAACCGATGCTTAAGATCAGGTAAGTGGCGCTTAGGCGCCTGCCTCTTAGGTTGGCTCACGCTTAAGCGCAACATGTGGTGCTTAGGCACTGACCAATTTTTTTGTAAATCAATAATTACAAGAATTTGATGACGCTACTAGAAGATTTAAATTCCAGCAATGATGCCAAAAACTTGACTGCGACTTTATATATATGTTTGATTTAATAAAGATGTATAGATATAATATTCAATAATGTGTTAAAGAAAAATTGTCTAACGCAAGTATACGTATCGTATATAATAATCAATAATGTCAAAGTCAAATTTGTCAACGCAAGTATACGTATCGCTCAAGTAATATAGGGCTCTAGTTATCGATCCCATAGGGAGAAATAAAATACTATGGACTAAGGCTTAATAAAAAGTAATAATAGATATTAATCCCATAGGGAGTAGTTTAGAATTACGAACTAAGATTTTAGAAAAGCAATACTAAGATATCGATCCAAATATAATACTACGGACTAGGATTTAATAAAAAGTAGTACTTCAATTACAACAACTTTCAAGTTGCTTATCTGTCACTAATAGGCAATTGAAATAAGTAGATAATTTGGATAGTAACTAATTATAGAAAATAACGTTTAATTGTGATATTCAATATATGAGAAAGCATCCTTCTCCTTGCCAACAAATTATAGTGAATGGATAAAATGAATTAGTTCAAATTATATTGTGCCAAATAGGAGCATACTAGGCATAAAGAACATTGACTAATCCTTTGCTTGATTACTGATTCTGCGGCTAAGCTAGGAGGATACCAGCTCTCACTTTGGAGCTCCCATGTTTCCCTCACCTGAGGGCTAAAATATACACATCAGCACCCAAACGATAGGACCGAATTGGGGATTTTAGTCTATCACTCTAAAATCTCCAATTTAGCACCCAAACGATAGGACCGAATTGGGGATTTTAGTCTGTCACTCTAAAATCTCCAATTCTGCGCCCGATAGTAATATTTCCCTATTTATTTGCACCCAACTTCCAAGGGCTTTGACCTCCCTGAATCTTGGATGTAATCTTCACTTTAGTTGTAAAACTCAACATATTTTAACAA
>JXCR01148436.1:45982-58990 GCA_002079205.1 Phalaenopsis hybrid cultivar
TATTGATTGTAAGCTTCTTAAATTTTTCCATAAATTTTGAAAATTGGTTATCCAACTTCTGTTGTCGAAGTCTCTGAGGAAATGGAGGTGGTGGTTTTTCTAAATCATTTTTTGGTGGAGAAATAGGTCTTTCAGAATCTTTCAGATTGTCCTCTTTTGATTCTTCAATTTCTTCTCTCTACTTCAATCTCTTTTTGAATCCTACCTTCCAACTCTCTTTCGCTTCTAAGTTGTATGGCTTTAACTTGCTCTTTATTCTGGTCTTTTGGATTTGATTCAATATTACTAGGAAGTGTTCCTTAGTATCTTTTACTTAATGAACTTGCGATTTGCCTAAGTTGATTCTCAATATTTCTAATTATAGATCCTTGACTTTGAAACTGATTACCCATTTGTAACACCACTTCTTCTATAGACAACTTTTTATCCTTAAATTGTGTATTACTGTTGATTCATGGAGGAGAATTAGATCTATAATTATTATTCCCTTGTTTGTTCTAGTTTCCCAATGAGTTTANGCTAGTCTATCTAGCATTTGATCTAGAATGGTAGTGGAAAATTATCTTTCCTAGTGACGAGATTTAATCTTCTATAATCAATGCATATTTGCCACCCTATAACATGTCTAGTAGGTATTAACTCATTATGCTCATTCACAGTTATTTTTACTCCTCCTTTCTTAGGAACACAGTGAATTGGACTAGCCCATGCACTATCTGAAATAGGTAGATAATTCCAACATCTAACCACTTTAAAATTTCTTTCTTAACAACATCTTTCATAACAGGATTTAATCTCCTTTGTGGATCAGCCCTGGGTTTGCAGTTTTCTTTCTCATTAATTCTATGCATACAAATTGAAGGACTGATTCCTTTAATATCAATAATTGTCCATCCGAAGGCTTTCTTAAAATTTTTCAAACTTTTCATCAGCTTTTCTTCTTATTCCTTTGTTAACTTTGAGACAATGATAGCAGGTAAACTAGAGGAATCTCCTAAAAAGGCATATTTTAAATGTTCAAAAAGTAATTTCAACTCAAATTCTGGAGGTTTTTCAATGGATGGATATAATGATTTTTTTTTATCTATCGTGTCCAAAATTTCAAAACTTTCTTGAACATAACTTGAATCTTCCTTAAAATTTTTGTCTATCGTGTCCAAAATTTCAAAACTTTCTTGAACATAACTTGAATCTTCCTTAAAAAATCTATCATGTCCAAAATTTCAAAACTTTCTTGAACATAACTTGAATCTTCCTTAAAAAGGTTTTTACACATTGATCTAATTCATCTTTTTTCACATGTTCCAAATCTTTTTCTTCAAATTTTTCTTTATAAGTAGTCTTGAAATGACATTCACTCAGATATCTTATAACAGCCATTCTATAGCATTCATCATCTTTACCTTTTGTAGGGTATTTCATTGATTTTGAAATGTTAAAAGTAACAGTTTGATGATTGACCGCATTGTTAATTCCCCTTTCTGTACATCTATCATTGATCTTCCAGTGGCTAGGAAAGGTCTGCCCAAAATGATAGGTATCTCTTTATCTTCTTCTATATATAGCATAAAGAAATCAACATGAAATATAAATTGATCTACTGTCATTAGGGCATCTTCTATAACTTCTTTAGGATAGGTTATTGAACGATCTGCTAACTGCAAAGTTTTAGTAATAGGGGTTATTTCTCCTAATCCCAACATTTTAAATATTGATAATGACATAAGGTTAATTCTTGCACCTAAATCACATAAAGCTTTCCCATAAAAATATGTCTCCTATTGCACATGGAATTGTGAAGCTAAGGACCTTTAAGCTTTTCAGGAAGTTTCTTCTGAATTATAGCACTGCACTCCTCACTAAGTGCAACAGTCTCATCATCTTAAAACTTCCTTTTCTTTTAAGAACATCCTTTATAAACTTTACATAGCTTGACATTTGTTCTAAGGCTTCAATAAATAGAATATTGATCGTAAGCTTCTTAAATATTTCCAGAAATTTTAAAAATTGCTTATCCAACTGCTGTTGTCGAAGCCTTTGAAGAAATGGAGGTGGCGGTTTTTCTAAATCAATTTTCAGCGGAGAAATAGGTCTTTCAGAATCTTTCGAAGCGTCCTCTTGTGATTCTTCAATTTCTTCTCTCTCTACTTCAATCTCTTTTTGAACCCTACCTTTGAATTCTCTTCTGCTTCTAAGTTGTGCGACTTTAACTTGCTCTTTATTATGGTCTTTTGGATTTAATTCAATTTTACTAGGAAGTGTTCCTGAGGATCTATTACTTAATGAACTTGCAATTTGCCCAAGTTGATTCTCAATATTTCTAATTGTAGCTCCTTGACTTTGTAACTGATTACCCATTTGTAACACCACTTCTTCTATAGACAACTTCTTATCCTTAAATTGTGTATTACTATTGATTCCTGGAAGATAAGTAGATGTATAATTATTATTCCCTTAGTTGTTCTACTTTCTTAATGGGTTTACTTGGTTTTCCCCCATTGTTGATTATTACCACCCGAATTGTTATTCCAGTTAAACTTGTGATAGTTCTTCCAACTTGGGTTATAATAATTGGAATATGGGTTATTCTACTTATTATTTATGGCATTCAAAGTCTCTACTGGGTTATAATAATTAGAATATGGGTTATTTTGTTTATTATTTATGGCATTCAAAGTTTCTAATTGGATATGGGTTATTTTGCTTATTATTTATGGCATTCAAAGTTTCTAATGATGCTTGAGAATCTAACCTAATGAACTCTCTTCAACCATAGAAATTGTTTGAGAAAAATTCATTCCAAATTGGTCTAACTTCCTTAAAATTGCAGTAACTTAATTTGCTAACATGGTAAATGCATCAGTTTCATGAATTTTGGCTACTTTCTTTGGATTCACCCTCTCAGAAGGCCATTGAAAATTATTGGTAGTCATCTCTTCAATTAAAGCATAAGAGTCTTAAAATGGTTTTGACATCAATGAACAACCATCAGTGACATCGATAATAGATCTAATAGAACCAATTAATCCATTTTAAAAGGTTTGAATTATTAATTAATCTGTTATGGCATGGTGTGGACACTTTCTTAAGAGTTCTTTAAATCATTCCCATGCTTCATAAATAGATTCTAGTATGGTGTGGACACTTTCTTAAGAGTTCTTTAAATCTTTCTCATGCTTCATAAATAGATTCCCGCTGATTAAAAGATGTAATATCATTTCTAAGCTTTGCAGTTTTTTATGGTGGAAAAAATTTAGCAAGGAATTTTTGTGCTAAATCACCCCGAGTTCTGATATATCCAGGTGCTAACAAATTCAACCACATCTTAGCTTTATTCCTCAGTGAGAAAGGAAATAACCTAAGTTTTATCACTTCATCCGAAACACCATCGTATTTAAATGTAGCACACAATTCTAGAAATTTGGTAAGATGTAAATTTGGATCTTCAGTTGGTGATCCCCCAAACTGATTATTTGATACCATTTGGTTAATAACAGGTTTAAGCTCAAATGAATTATTCACTACAGTAGGTTTTTGAATACTATAATGAAGTTTATCTACAGTAGGGTTAGCATAATCTCTTAATGGGCTAAACTCTTGATGAATTTCCGCATTTTGATTATTTTGGTTTGTCATTTTTATAATTTTTTTGGATACTTCAAGACTTTTTTTTAGATTTTTCTAATTTTTCTAATAGTTATTTCTAATTCAGAATCGTAGGGTACTAGTCCTTCAGAACCTGAACTACGAATACGCTAACATAAAATAAATTAAAATAAAAAACATAAAAAAAGATACAATATTTAAAGTTTAAATAAGATTTTCTAAAAATAGAAATTTAGTTATTTTTCTTCCCCAACAACGGTGCTAAAAAACTTGATCCTAGATCCTAAAGGTTATGCACAGTATAACAATAGTTACGATGGAATTTTTCACTTATATTTCCTTATTTTGCAACAAAACCAAAAACTTGATCCTGAAGAAAAATAAGAANAGAAAGCTACTCAGAATCCATGGAGAAAAAAAAGCCACTCTTTAGTTTAAAAGAAGAATTCATTGTCAAACCAACAACAAGTCTCGATTAAAATCAAAAGTAGTCTAAAACAAAAAGATAAAAACTTATCTCAAGTCATCCACCAATCTCTTGAAGTTCCTTTGAATCTCCTCTTTTATAATCCTTCAAAACAAAATAACATAAAGGATAAAGTAAATAAAAAGTTGTTCCTGAAAATCTCACCAAACTAACTCCCCAGAAAAGAACTTTCAAAACTTGCCAATATCTTCAGGACTCTTTTCTAAATCCTCTCTTCTTTCTTTTATAATTTTCCAAGAGGTACCTTGGGATCTCTTCAAAATGTGTCTTGATTTGATGTATTTGCCCAGGAGACGCATCCTTTCATGATAATTTTCGTCCATGGAGGTTACAACCACCTATTAAGCAATGGATGCCTAAAAAACCTCCTCAAAATTTGTGAAAACTGATTTTACTCATCTAGTAACTGCCAGTGGCGGTGCTTAGGTGCGACCTTCTCTTTTTAATCGGTGCTTAAGCGCCGGATCTGACGCTTAGGCGCCAAAACTCTTTTGCATAATTTTCCACCTTTTTCCTCCAAATTTGATCTTTTTTCACTTCCTTAAGCTTTTTTTTTATTTTTACTTGTATCTACAAAAAAAAACATAAAAGTAACTTCCATTAAAGCGCAATATCTCAAAAATAGGTATAAAAGTATGTCTAAAAACACTATATATTTTAGATGTATCAAAATCCCCCAAACTTAAAATGTTACTTGTCCTCAAATGACACTTCAATCTTTAAAAACCAAATATGTATGATATGTATATGAGTTTCTTTAGGAGTTACTAAAATTTAGATTTATAAATATAGTAGTCCAATTTAGAAAAAAAAATTAGTAAATGAGACCAACTTAAAGTTTGAAAATTTTTAATGTTAAGAACAATGAAAATATGATTTTCTATCTAATTCAGAAATATTGTAAGTTCTCTAAATTTAGATTTTAGTTCTTTTATTTTCTCTACTTAAAAATTCTTTAAAAAAAATAATTTTGCTTGCTATATTATATTTATGAGCTTAAGATTTTATCAAGTCTTATACTTCAAAAAGATCAACTGTAGAACTAATTTTTTATTAGGCACTAATCCTCAAGCTTCTCCTCCCTTACATTTTTTTTTCTTTTTCTTTTCTTTTCTTTTCTTTTTCTTTTTCTGGCAAGGATTACTATATTTGGATAGGTCTTTAATGATTTTGAATTCCACTTATCCTTTCCTACAGTAAAGTCTTGATATAATACTTTTATTTATAAATATAATAATAGTTTTGAAAATAATTTTAATAAAAAAAATTTAAGTATTAAAAATAAAAGTCTAAATTATCTAAATTTTTTAAAANCTCGAGGCTAAAAATAACACAAATTTTCATGAAAAAATACTTATATTTATTCAAAAACAAGTACAAACACATTTAACACTTAGTTTTCTCTCCAAATAATCTTGGATGAGAAAATTTTCCTAAGTACAGAACACTTAACACACATTTTACAATTAAACACATAAGTGACACAAACACTAAACATAAGACATAAACACTAACACTCTTAAAAAAATGACTCCAAACACACAATTCCTAACACTTAACTTAATGTCATTCTTCATTAGAAGGAACGAAATTCTTATCTCCAGTAGTCTCTCCAGGAATATAGAGTTGATAAAATGGACGGTGGTGACGAGCTCTAATACTATCATCTTCGAACCACTTCTGCTTAAGGAACATCACCTTATCCGCTTCCTCTATATAACTGGTATGGTTGAATTGCATCTTAAGTTTCCACCCAATATGTTGTAGATTAGCATGCAATTCAAGCTCCATTGTCTCTAATACAGATATAGTATTCTCCATCTTGTTGATTTTCTCTGATATTCCTTCAATACTAACGACTAAGAAACAGTTATACATCTTCTGTGCACTTTTACTAATGAACTTCTTCTTCATGGCTTCTTCCTTCTTCTTTAAATCCATCTCCTATGAAGACATTTTCTTTAAATCTCTCTCTTTCTTAGACTTTTAGGGCTAAAATAAATCTAGGGTGAAATTCCTTCACAAACCCCTTCTATTTATAGCTCTAATTCCCCCTCATAACTTCTAAGCATGACTAGAAACTGCCAAGACACATTTATTCCATCTAAATTGCAGTTACACCTTCTAAAAATTGAATTTGTACATGTGATTAAACTGCCGCGTTTAAACGTCAGATTTCGCGCTTAAGCGCTAGTGCACATTTTTTCACCAGTCTTCATAACCTCTAAATTCTCATTCTAACATGTTTAGGTAACTAAATAAAGTCTAAAAATCATTACTAGCACATAGTAAACTTAAAAATACTACCTTAAATTTTTAATCAGACTCAAAACAACAATCAAATAAAAAACACACTGATAACTATGGGTTGCCTCCCACAAAGCGCTTGGTTTTACGACGTCAGTCCGACGTAACCAGTGCTCATTCTGGTTGACCCAACATCATTTTATCATTATATTTATGCTAATCCCCTATGCAATAAGGTTTCAGTCTATGTCCATTCACTTTAAAAATTTTCTCAGAATTAGTATTTTTAATATCCACAGCTCCATAAGGATAAACTTTTATCACAACAAATGGGCCCATCCATCTGGAGTTAAGTTCACAGCTCCATAAGGATAAACTTTCATCACAACAAATGGGCCCATCCACCTGGACTTAAGTTTGCCTAGAAATAAGCTTAACCTTGCATTATATAGCAAAACTTGTTTTCCTAGCTGAAAAATTTTAGTAAGAATCTTTCCATCATGCCACATTTTCATCTTTTCTTTATAAATCTTAGTACTCTCATAAGATTCATTCCTTATCTCTTCAAGCTCATTTAATTGTAACAATTTTTTTCTCACCAGCATCTTTTAAATTATAATTGAACTCTTTAATATCCCAATATGCTTTATGCTCATATTAAACTTGTTACAAGATTTCCCAAATATTAGCCTATATGAGGACATTTCTATAGGAGTTCTATATGCAGTCCTATAAGCCCACAAAGCATAGTCAAGTTTGACTGATCAATCCATTTTTGTTGGATTCACAGATTTTTCCATAATTCTTTTAATTTACTGATTGGATAATTCAACCAAACCACTTATCTAAGGAAGATAAGTAATAACAATCTTATGATTTATATGATACTTCTTTAATAACTTCCCAATAATGGCATTTCATAAATGAGTTCCCCCATCAGTAATGATAACACTAGGCATCCCAAACTACAAAATATGTTCGTTTTCAAAAATTTTGTAACACTTTGAGTATCACATCGAGTTAAGGCAACAGCTTCTATCCATTTGGATAAATAGTCCACTACTAACAAATATATAAATTTCTAAAAGATGGTATATATGGTCCTATGAAATCTAATCGCCAAACATCAAATATTTCAACTTTTACCATATAATTGAGGGGCTTCTCATTTCTTCTAGAAATATTGCCTACTCTTTGACATCTATCATAAGTTTTGACATAAGCATTAACATCTTTAAAAATTGTAGGCCAAAAAAAATCCATATCGTAGAATTTTGTATGCTCTTTTATCAGCACCAAAATGTCCCTCAAAATCAGAATTATAACAATTTTGGATAATTTCATAAGTTTCTTCTAATGGTACACTTCTTTGAATGATCAGATCATTTCCTTGTTTATATAAATATGGGTCATCCTAAAAATAAGTCTTAGCTTCAGAAATAAATTTCCTCATTTGTTGGTATGTCATCCCATAGGGTTTAAGATCACTAACAATATAGTTCACAATGTCGTCATACCACGGAACACGCCACTCATTTACATTGAACAATTTTTCATCTAGAAAAAGTTCATTAATTTATTTTTCAAAATAGAGTGGTTTTTCTAATTCAAACCTGGAAAAATGATCAACAATTTCATTTTCAGTTCCCTTCCGATCTACTAGTTCAAAATCAAATTCTTGTAAAAGATGAATCCATCTTATATGTCTCGGTTTACTATCCTTCTTTTTCATTAAGTACTTAATAGTAGAATGATCTGTATGCACTATATAATGAGTTCCAATCAAATATGATCTAAATTTATCAGAGGCATATACTATTGCTAATAACTCTTTTTCAGTTGTTGTATAATTAATTTGAGTTTTATTAAGAGCTTTACCAGCACAGTAAATAACTTTGAAAATTTTATCATATCTTTGTCCTAAAACAACTCCTATCACATAATCACTTCATCATACATCAGTTCGAAAAGGTTTTTCCCAATTTTGTGAAACTATAATTAGTGTTGTGATTAAATTTTCTTTTAATAATTTAAAAGCTTTTAGGCATTCCCCATCAAAATTGAAAAATGCATCTTTCTCCAGTAAATGCCATAAAGGCTTAGCAATCTTAGAAAAGCCCTAAATATATCGCATGTAGAATCCAGCATGTCCTAACAAAACTCCTAATTTTCCTTACATTGTTGGATATGGTAAATTAGCGATCACTTAAATTTTAGTGGGATCTATTCCTATACCATTTTTTATATTTGATGACCTAATACAATTCCTCCTGCTACCATAAATTGGCATTTTTCCCAATTAAGGCTTATATTTGATGACCTAATACAATTCCTCCTGCTACCATAAATTGACATTTTTCTCAATTAAGGACTAAATTTGTTTCTGATACAATTCCTCCTGCTACCATAAATTGGCATTTTTCCCAGTTAAGGACTAAATTTGTTTCTCTAATATAATTCCTCCTACTACCATAAATTGGCATTTTTCCCAATTAAGGACTAAATTTGTTTCTTCACGGTGCTTAAGAACTTTAGATAAATGTTCTAAGCATGAGTCAAATGAAGTTCCAAACACTGAAAAGTTATCCATAAAGACTTCAATCCCTTTTTCTACAAAAAATTGCCATCATACATCTTTTAAATGTAGCAGGGGCATTACATAAACCAAAGGACAGATGTTCCAAACACTGAAAAGTCATCCATAAAGACTTCAATCCCTTTTTCAATTAAATCACAAAAAATTTCATTCATACAATTTTGAAATGTAGTAGGGGCATTAATAAACCAAAGGGCATTCTTCTAAAAGCAAAAGTACCATAAGGACTGGTAAATGTTGTTTTCTCTTGATCCTCGGGAGATTTTTGAATTTGGTGATAACCGGTATATCCATCCAAAAAATAAAAGTATTTATGCCCAGCTAGTATATCCAGCATTTGATCTAGAAAGGGTAGTGGAAAATGATCTTTCCTAGTGGTAAGATTTAATTTTCTATAATCAATGCATATTCGCCACCTCTATAAAGGGTAGTGGAAAATGATCTTTCCTTGTGGCAAGATTTAATTTTCTATAATCAATGCATATTCACCACCCTGAACTGTGTCTAGTAGGTATTAACTCATTATGCTCATTCACAGTTACAGGTACTCCTCCTTTCTTAGGAACTCATTATGTTCATTTAAAGTTACAGTTACTCCTCATTTCTTAGGAACACAGTGAATTGAACTAACCCATGCACTATCTATAATAGGGTAGATAATTCCAGCATCTAACCACTTTAAAATTTTGTTCTTAACAACCTCTTTCATAACAGGATTTAATCTCCTTTGTGGATCAGCCCTGGGTTTGCAGTTTTCTTCCAAATTAATTTTATGCATAAAAGTTGAAGGACTGATTTCTTTAATATCAACAATTGTCCATCTGAAGGCTTTCTTAAAATTTTTCAGAATTTTCATCAGCTTTTCTTCTTCTTCCTTTGTAACTTCAATGAAATTATAACATGTAAAGTGGAGAAATCTCCTAAAAAGACATATTTTAAATGTTCAGGAAGTAATTTCAACTCAAATTATTGAGGTTTTTTAATAGATGAACAAAATGATTTGTCTTTGTCTTACGTGTCCAAAATTTCAAAACTTTCTTGAACATAACTTGAATCTTCCTTAAAAAGGTTTACACATTGATCCAATTCCTCTTCTTGCTCGTGTTCCAAATCTTTTTCTTCAAATTTTTCTTCATAAGTAGTCTTAAAATGACATTCACTCAGATATCTTATAACATCCATTCTATAGCATTCATCATCTTTACCTTTTGTAAAATATTTCATTGATTTTAAAATGTTAAAAGTAACAGTTTGATCATTGACGCGTATTATTAATTTCCCTTTCTGCACATCTATCATTGCTCTTCCTGTGGCTAGGAAAGGTCTCCCTAAAATGATAGTCACTTTATCTTCCTCCATATCTAGCACAATGAAATAAACTGGAAAGTTAAACTGATCCACTTTCAATAGGACATCTTCTATAACTCTTCTTCCTTCATGTCTAGGACAATGAAATCAACAAGAAAGATAAATTGATCCACTTTCACTAGGACATCTTCTATGTAGCACAATGAAATCAACAGGAAAAATAAATTGATCCACTTTCACTAGGACATCTTCTATAAACCTCCTTTAGTATAGGTTATTAAACGATCTGCTAACTGCAGAGTTACAGTAGTAGAGGTTTTTCTCTTAATTCCAATCTTTTAAATATTAATAATGGCATAAGGTTAATGCTTGCACCTAAATCACATAAAGCTTTCCCATAAAATATGCCCCCTATTGCACATAGAATTGTAAAACTATCAGGATCTTTAAGCTTTTAAGGAAGTTTCTTCTGAATTATAGCACTGCACTACTCACTAAGTTAAACAGTCTCATTATCTTTAAACTTCTTTTTTCTGTTGAGAATATCCTTTATAAACTTTACATAGCTTGACATTTTTTCTAAGGCTTCAGCAAATGGACTATTGATTGTAAGCTTCTTAAATTTTTCCATAAATTTTGAAAATTGGTTATCCAACTTCTGTTGTCGAAGTCNAAAGGCCATTGAAAATTATTGGTAGTCATCTCTTCAATTAAAGAATAAGCGCATGAAATGGTTTTGACATCAATGAACCACCAACAACGACATGGATAATAGATCTAAGAGAACCAATTAATTCATTATAAAAGGTTTGAATTATTAACCAATCTGGTATTGCATTGTGGACACTTTCATAAGAGTTCCTTAAATCGTTCTCATGCTTCATAAATAGATTCCCCTTCAAACTGATTAAAAGATGTAATTAAATTTCTAGGCTTCACAATTTTTTATGGTAGAAAATATTTAACAAGGAATGTTTGTACTAAATGACTCCAAGTTCGATAGATCTAGGTGCTAACTACTTCAACCACATCTTAACTTTATCCCTCAGTGAAAAAGGAAATAACCTATGTCTTATGACATCATCTGAAACACCATCGTATTTAAATGTAGCACACAATTCCAAAAAATTGGGAAGATGTAAATTTGGATCTTCAATTTGTGATCCCTCAAACTGATTATTTGATACCATTTGGATAATAACAGGTTTAAGCTGAAATGAATTAGCCACAATAGTAGGTTTTTGAATACTACAATGAAGTTCATCTATAGTAGGGTTGGCATAATCTCTCAAAGGTCTAAACTCTTGATGAATTTTAGCATTTTGATTATTTTGGTTTGTCATTTCTGTAATTTTTTTGGATTTTTCAAGATTTTTAAAGTTTTTCTGATTTTTTTTAATAGTTCTTTCTAATTTAGAATCATAGGACACTAGTCCTTCAGAATCTGAACCATGCATACGCTAACATAAAATAAAATAAAATAAAATAAAACATATAAAAATAAGAAAAAATATTTAAATTTTAAATAAGACTTTCTAAAAATAGAAGTTTACTTAATTTTCTTCCCGANCTTTCTAATTTAGAATCATAGGACACTAGTCCTTCAGAATTTGAACCAAGCATACACTAACATAAAATAAAATAAAATAAAATAAAACATATAAAATAAGAAAAAATATTTAAATTTTAAATAAGACTTTCTAAAAATAGAAGTTTACTTAATTTTCTTCCCGAGCAACGACACCAAAAACTTGATCTCACGATGCCTATTGATTATGCACAGTATAAAAATAGCTTTGATGTTATTTTTCACTTATATTTCCTTATTTTGCAACAAAACCAAAATCTTGATCCTAAAGAAAAAAAAGAATTTAACTTTTTTATTTATATATATTTATATTGGGATACTACGCAAGTATACGTATCGTTATCAAGTAATATAAGACTTTTTTATTAAGACTTGAATATCGAACCCACATGGAAGATTATGCAATATGCACTTTTTATAATGTTTTTCTATTTTTAGAAAGATAATTGCTTAAACTAAAAATGATTTTTTGTAGGAATTTAAAATTAAAATATTCTTGGTATTTTTGATATTTTAACGAAACAGTAAAAAGACAACTAAAGTTTTTGTAGAAGAAAAGTACTTAATATGAAAATATATTTCTTCTTATCATGAATCAGTAATAAGTATATGAATTCTATTGTGAAAGTATACAAATTGTGTTGTGCCAAAAAAGAGCAATAATATTCTTTACCTTTACTAGAGATGTTATAAAGAACATTGGTTAATTTAAAGTTTGAATAGTTCNGGAATTCTATTGTGGAAGTATACAAATTGTGTTGTGCCAAAAAGGAGCAATAATATTCTTTACCTTTACTAGAGATGTTATAAAGAACATTGGTTAATTTAAAGTTTGAATAGTTCTGAAGACCGCCTAGGCAGGGAAGATACCAGCTCTCACTCTAGAGTTCCCTCGATTCCCTCCACCCGGGGGCTAGCATCCCTAGGCAGGGAAGATACCAGCTCTCACTCTAGAGTTCCCTCGATTCCCTCCACCCGGGGGCTAGCATCGCTACGCAGGGAAAATACTAGCTCTCACTCTAGAGTTCCCTCAATTCCCTCCACCTGGGGCTAACATTCTTGTATCAGAAGCTAAAATAATAAACCAAGTTGGTGGCTTTAACCNAAATTCCCTCCACCTGGGGCTAACATTCTTGTATCAGAAGCTAAAATAATAAACCAAGTTGGTGGCTTTAA
>JXCR01148437.1:12598-34184 GCA_002079205.1 Phalaenopsis hybrid cultivar
CCTTTTTTTTTTTTTTTTTTTAGAAAGTGATCAACTTCCAATCCCAAAAAATCAGTTCTTTTTGGGGTTTGTTCTGCCAAGAATTATATTTAAAGACCTACTAGATTTATTACATAATTTTTTCTTTCTCCTATGGCTTGCAAGCTGGTGAAAATGGAAGAAGGTAAAATCTCATCTTGGTTGCAGGCAAGGGAAGGAAACTAAGTCGAGCTATAAGTTGAAGGGATTCTTATTTTTCTTGGCTTAATACAAGTTTTAGGAAGGAAATTACTATTCCTATGGAGGATGGCCTAGAAGTTAAGAACGAAGACTGTAAAGCAGATCTGAGATAACCTTATTCACATTTCAGAAAATTTGTAGGACGCTTCTGAAAACCAAATTTTACATTTAACCAACATATATTTGAATAATCTGATAAATAGAATGAGCAATTTGAATATAAATAATAAGAAATTATTTGATATATAATGTAAAATATTATTTCTTTTAAATACTTTTAATAATTTAAAGATGAATTTTGAATTTAATATATATTTGAGTATATTTTATATTAATGGCTTACTAGCTAATGAGTCGAGTCAGGGCTAGCTTGAGATTGATTTTTTAGCTAATTGAGGTTGATTTACGAGCGATGTATCGAGCCGAGCCTGACCTGACCCACGAGTCGGCTCAGCTAAGTGACACCCCAGTGGCACTTACTGCATGGTGCTTTTCAAGTTGAAAACATTCCAACATAAAACTTGCAGTTTTGCTTTTAATTCTCTCAGTTAATTTTATTCGTTGTGATTATTCTTGTTTGGTTTGCAAGTGCAGTTACTTCGTAACAGTGTGTCGCATCAGAATGTCATATAGCTCAGTGTTTTTCATTTTGTGACAACGTACATGTAAATAAGTTTATTTATTTTTGAGAAAGTTTTAATGTTGATTATAATTTTCAAGTTCATTTAATATTAATTCTCAGAATTAACGTCATTATACAATTGCCATGTCAGTAAGATGGATGTGTCGCAGTTGAATTTGAGAAAACTGGAGTAGTACCTATTTAAGTGAAGATTATATAGATTTTTATGATTTTGGCATCTACTTTGTTAGAAGTTGCCCAAAAAGTATTGTGCAGATAGTTATAATATGCCATGCAGTATTCAACGAAGCTGAATGGAGGATGATGATTCATAGATCCGGCCCTAAATAATTTGGATAAGCCTATTGATAATTACATTGTTTTTCGCATACGCAATAGTTAGCCAAGTACATCGTGAAAGAGAGTTTGATTGAATTAATATAAAATTTGTAAGGCTGGAACTGTGTCAGCAATTGAAAGGGGTTGTGGTTGGTGACTTGCTTGATAGGAGCATAGATCTCATATCTTGTGCCGTTATAGCCAGTGGTGAAATCAAAGGTTGGCTGGGGGAGGCATTGACGATCCCTAGATTTTTACTAGACTCTTTAATGTCATATAATACACTAAAATTTTTACCCTTTAAATTGTAATACTTAATAATAATTTAATATTAACTATACTTTTAATTTAATAATAATATTTATAACAGTTCTCTTTTTAAGGAGATGAAACATTTACTTGAATGCCCACAACCCTTAATTTTAAATTTCGCCACCCCTCTCAAGGCTTGGTTCCGTCAATAGTTGTAGCCATTTTTTATGATTTCATTGATGGGTTTTCTGCTCCTGTTCCTCTAAATGTTTCTTCGATAACTGATCCTCCTCCAACAATGGTTTGAATAGGCACTGGCGATCATACCTTTGAGCGAAGATTGCGTCTTGGAGGCCCTTTACTTAAGGAAAACATAGCAACAATGGTGCTTGAGAGGTGATATCATTTCTCTTTGATGGAACCAAATGCTTATTATTTTACAGCATTAATTAAATTTCTAATCGGGTTTATAAATAAAACTGTTGTAAATGTTGATTTACAATCTCGAGCAAGCTTGCTGCAGCCCATTTTATGGAAATCGGCGACCAAAACTGCAGCGGGGAGCGAAACTTCTATGTGTCAGTGATTTGTTATTACTGGGAAGAGCCACTATTGAGGAAGCTAGGAGTCTTTTGTACTGGTTGGATGTGGAGGGTGGTTTTGGCAAGATGGGAATTTGTGGACTTAGCATGGGTAAGTGAGCACTACCACAGCCAGATACTTTCTATATGTTCGTTTTGAAGTATTCTTAGATTGACAGCTGCTGATTCATCTTTCAGGAAGATTTACATATATGCCACTCAATTCTTAGTATTTACATGTCTAACACCAAAACATCAATTTTGACATAGATGTCACCTTACTTATGTATGAAAATATGTATTTCACATTTTAAAAGTTAAAATGATGGTATTTCTTACATGATATGAAAGATTTGGGTGGTATAATTGTAAGACATAAGTTTAGGGGAAGATATATAAATAAATAGTAACTGGGTGATATGCATGTAGATTCAAATTTCTTTGTCTAATGCGCTGACAAAATTTTAGGGGGCGTGCATGCTGCGATGGTTGGATCTCTCCATCCTTCTCCAATAGCAACGTTGCCATTCCTCGCCCCGCACTCTGCTGTGGTGGCTTTCTGCGAAGGGGTTTTGAAGCACGCAACTGCATGGGATGCATTGAGAGAAGATGCGGAGAAGGCTGGAATGACTCTCGAAGAAGTTCAACAACGCCTCCGAACGGTACTGTCATTGACGGATGTTACACGCTTCCCGATTCCTAAGAGTCCCGAGTCTGTCATACTTGTTGCTGCCACAGTAAGTGTTTAACAGGTCCACAATTCTCATGCTGGTTCTATTCATTCTGGTTTTGTAAACATGTTAAAATACATTAATCTTAGTTCATCTTTATGCTTTCATAAATGAGAAAAGTGTCATAATGGTTTCTTGACTCTTTGTAGTGGTCATTTTTAGTCCTAGAGTCTATAAAAATGTCAATTTAGTCTTAGAGGACTACTACTTCTATTAAAAGAGTCTGAGGACTTTTTTGACATTTTTATAGATGTTGAGACTAAAATGACGATATGTAAAAAATCAGAGGACTATTTTGACACTTTTCTTTTTCATAAACTAAGATAAAATTAGTAGGAAATCAAATTGGAAGCATGTTTGTATCGGTTTGCTTCTTTAGTAAGAACTGCAATGTTTAATATTTTATGAATATATTTCTTAAAGACACCCACTTCTAAACAAACATGTAAACATGCAAAGTATGATCCTGACTTTATTCAGCTCCTAACCTGCTTATACTTCTATTATCTGAATCCATCTATTCTTATTTTTGTAGCATCAAAATCTCAACTTTTATTTATTTTACATATTGTAGCATATAAAATAAATAAAATTGTTTTGTGATAATCATTTTTAACTTCAGAATGATGGTTATATTCCCAAAGACTCAGTTCTGGAGCTTCAGAAGGCATGGC
Organism: Phalaenopsis hybrid cultivar; assembly: GCA_002079205.1. NCBI lineage: Eukaryota > Viridiplantae > Streptophyta > Magnoliopsida > Asparagales > Orchidaceae > Phalaenopsis > Phalaenopsis hybrid cultivar. The sequence goes on from JXCR01148437.1 coordinate 16,017, forward strand.
CTGGTTCAGAAGTGAGGTGGGTAACTGGTGGCCATGTCTCCTCTTTCATCATCCATTTTGATTCGTTTCGCAGGGCTATTATTGATGCGCTTAACAGATTACCCTGGAGAGAGCCGGGCATACTTTAAATCATTTGGTACTAACCTAATTAACTTGATATTTGTTTTCTTATTACGACCATTTAATCTTATAGACAGCTTCTATTTATTTTCATTTTCTGTTTTCTTATTTATGAGAGATCTCTCCTGATTCATGTGAATCACTGCATGAATTTATGAGAAGTGTACATTAGAAAATGTGTATATTATAGCTTTAAGTAACTATGCTCTGGCTAGACTTTCTGCATTAAAATGAAATTTGATGGTAGCTTTCATTGATTTTTCAGGAACTTTCCATAAATACCATCCATTTTTTTATGCATTTACAAATCTAACACGTAAAATTTGATATTTATATTTATAACACTTTGGTATCATAAACCTATGCATGGAAAAGTGTTTTTACTTCTAAAAAGTAAGTTATATTTTTTGTGTTGTTAAATATTTGAGTTTTATAGAAATAAACAAATAAGTTTGGGTGTTAGCTATTGTACATAGGGAATGCACTAGCATGAGTCTCGATAAGATCTAACGGTTCCAAAGACATAGAAGTACAACTAAGGATGGCTCACCAATATAAGATCAGAATGCCCACTTATCTAATTGGACTTGGTAGTCACAACCAAAGCTGGCTAGATGCAATCATTCGAGCCAAAGGCAACAAGGCTAAAGACGTCCAAACGGCTTGTGCCCGAACCTATCAAACCAAGACAAGTCATAGTGGCATGCAAGCCAAGCACCATTAGAAGGCTTATTAAAATGAGCAATCAACCTTTCGATAAACCAGACCTGAGGAATGACTTAACTCCTCAGCACCAACGGACACCCCAAAGACTCCTTACCATGGATCAAGAGGTAGGCATGCCACGAGAAGTCAAAATCATTTCTCCAACCCTGTTTATTGGGAGTGAGCTAATTGTCGAGTTATAGTGATTTACCATCCGCCCAATAATCTAGGATTGCTAAGCCAATAGAAGCTCCTCAACATGGATCAAAGGGTGACAGTCATAATAGATCAGTCGATCGACAAAGTCTAGCTAATCCAACTAGTCATGCCGACTCGATGTCAATCAAAGGTTTACTGGTAACCCAACTCAACACAACTGATCGAGCATACCTTACCAAATTAAGGCCCACCAAAAGGATGCCAAGCATATACCCATACATGTAAAATACCAAAAATATTTTGTAACACTTTCATTAAAGCAAGAACAAACATGTAACTTCATACATTGTGCCCCCTCCCTTTTAAATATGAATAATTTTATGAGATACACAAGACATTTTACTGTTCTTTACTGTGCACTTTCTTCTCTATCTTTCTCTCATATCTTACACTCTAATCATTGAGGTGTGATTAACAGACAAATCAGAATTCAATATCCTAAATAATTGGGTAAGCATGGATCATGTCACAAACAAGAAATGAAGCAGCACACATAGAATATAACCAAAATAGTGACATTGGTAACATGAAGTACATTAGAGTGTTTGTAAACCAACAATTCCAAGAGCCGAAGGATCATATTTTGGATGCCATTTGAGAGGTGTGGCTCAGGGAAGGGAGCGACTCCTCTGAGAGGAAGTGTCGACACCCAACGACTGAAGTGCACCTTTACTCCTGGAATATGAAGGAGATTTCCAATACTTTGACAGTTTTGGTCGACACCGACGGACAAACAACGGTTCGGGTGCACTGAGGCGCCCCGTCAGTCAGAAAATTTTGTAAGGTTTAGCCCCACAGAGAGGTTCAAAATCCCTACACTAGAGTTTTGTCCACTGACCGCATCCTCCTTCAAGTCAACCGACGTTTTTTGAGGATCACTAACGCATTGAAATGTCATTTTTTTCTTCACCACTTTGAGTTAGTCGACACTCGGATAGTTCAACACTTTATCGTCAGGGGTGATTGACTCATGTGATAACTTTAAGCAGATTTTTGTGACATAGTTTGCGAGGACTCAAAAGCCCCAAAAGAATTCATAGGCTTCCAATCCATTATCTTTTTTTCTAAGTCCAAGAGCTAAAATTTGTCGGACAAATTAAGGCTCTGTTTGGCGCAGCTGCAGCTTCTCAGCTTTTCAGAAAGCTGTTGCGGGGAAACAGCTGCGGGAAAGTTTGTTGTTTGTTTGGTGCAACTGTGTGAAAACAGCTGCAGAACAGTTGTTTCTGGAAAAATGACAATTCTGTCATTTTTTGGTAAAATTGTTTAAAAGAAGACTGTAACAGTGAAATTTTTGTAGCTCCATAAGCAAAATTTATTATGTAGTAAATTATTAAAACTTCAGAGTGTTAAATAAAACAGTAAAATCAATTAGAAAGTAGAAAAAGTAAAGTTTAGGTGTTAGATATGTAAATACATAGAAATTGGGAGACAACCAACATTTGTTGTACAGTAAAAAAAAAAAAAAAATGAGAAACTCTTGCAAGCCAACCTCCCCTATGATAAAACCCTTGCAAGATTTGCTCTAAAACAGACCACAAACCCTCCATTCTATCAACACTAACGGAACAAATAATTCACGTCTCGCATAATCGCATGACACTTATAAAACAAAGAAACAAAAAAGTTTACACTATTGTGGAAGAAGAAGCTTCTCAACTTGCCAAAACAAATTTCAAAACTCTTCTCAGCGGGGAAGAGAGCTCGAAAATAAGGGAAGAAGATGGGATTACCTGCCTCGTGCTTCCTGGATTCAGTCCTGGTCGAGGAAGAAGAACGTGCGCGGCGACACCAGACGAGGTGAGATGACGAGGCGCGGGAATAGGCTTCCTGGATTCGGTCCTGGTCGAGGAAGAAGAACGTGCGTTGTGAGGGTTTCTTTGCGCCAAGGGATCTATCCTGTTCGAGGAAGAAGAACACGCGCGACTGGGCGAGATGGCGAGGAGTGGGTTTCTTTGCGCCAAGGGTTCGGTCCTGTTCGAGGAAGAAGAACACACATGAGATGGCGATGTGCATGTTTCTTTGCGCCGAGGCTTCGGTCCTAGTCGAGGAAGAAGAATGCGCGCGGCGAGGCGAGATGGCGTGGAGCAGGAATAGGCGGGACGAGGGTTTCTTTGCGTCGAGGTTAAAAAGAATATTTGACGAGGCGTAAGCTGGGGCCGCAGGGTGGATATCGTGGCCCTGTTTTCTCCCGCTTGAGCTTTGTTCTGCTGCGACGTTGGGAGCCAAACGATCAATTTTCACGATTCGGGGCCGCAAAGCCACAAAAAAGCGACTCAAATGGAGCCTAACTAGCACGAGACCATCCATGTATTCCCGGAATGAAAAAAAATGTGAGAAAAGAGTTTCATCGACCGCATAACTCCCGCGTGGTGGTAGATGATGACATACGTCATTATGGAGGCAATGAAGTTTGATAGAATATGAGCGGGGATCACAACATAGTGGTTGAAGATCGCTCACAGCTCTTGGCAGGATTCCAACACTTGAATTGGTCTTAGTAGAAGATGAGGTCATTTTCAAACCTGTTAGTTGCTCGGTCATTCCCTTTGACGGCTCAGAGCTCTATGAAGATGCAAAAATCGTGCAACCGACCACCTTCCTCAATGATAGAGTTGATCCTTCAATCCTAGCAATCAACCCAAGGAGCTGAGAAGACTATTTGGGAGCCATCTGAATGAAGAGTAGGGGAGTTGAAAATTGAGAAAGCAGAGGAAGTGAAGGAAGGCTAGAAAGCACACCGCCAAAGTCAACCCTTAAACCTTATATATAGGGTAACAAAGGAAGCATAATCATTGCACAAAATCATACATCAATTTTGAGAAAGTGGCATCACATCAACACTGAAATAAAAATAAAATTTGATTTTGAAAATTTATGAATTACACTAAAAAACTATTTCGAGAGAAAAAATTTACAAGTGGTTAATCTGCGCTTCAGCTGAGACAAGCCTTCACCGAAGCAGCCTCTTATATAAAACATCTCCCTCGAATTTAAACTTATCCATATTGTCCGTCTGAGCTTGTATCTGGTGCATGTCTGCGGACCTCCGATAGCTCCAGCCAAAGGGTTGTCAGCTTGATACAGAAACTGGTAGGAAAAATAATGGAAACCCAAAATCAAAGTTTTTTTTAATAGAAAAGTAGGGTTATAACACAACTTAATAGAAAATAACACAAAACATACAAGACACAAGCAATCACTTCAAAGGTGTATTATAAAAGTGGTGGAGGCCGGCGAGGTGGATCTGACAGCTTGGGATAACAATGGTGAATACAAGAGAGGCGCCTACAGGGGTTGGAAGGTGAACTGGATGAGGAGGGCAAAATGTTAGGGTGGCAGGAAGGTCTAATAGGCAGTTGGGAGGTAGGTTGGAAGTTGGAGTAGCAAGCAGGGAAGGTGGGACAACAGCTGGGAAGACTCGTCGACACTTTTGGACGGTGGACGGTGAGCGGGGAAGTGCAGATATTGGGAAAGACCATGGGGGTGTAGTTGGTGAGTGCACACCTGACCCGATGTTTAGAACTAAATAAAGCGAGAACTGCGGTCAGACGATATTAACATTTTGTTTTACTTTTCAAAATTTCAGAAACTTCCAATATATGTAAAAGAGCCACTATTCGTGCAAGGGGTGTTTATAAGGTGGAGATGTAAGAATCAGCTATCAGAGGGCTAGATGTTGGGCTCCCTAACTTGTAAGTTGTTGGAGAAAGAAACAATTGTTCGTAACTAGTTAAATCAACAAAAGAATTAAAGAACAACAAACAAAACAATTAAATTATCAAGTTGTGCAGACAAATGTAGTATCACCCAAATATATTTTGTAAAAGGGATTCAAATCTTTGTTACCTATACTGTTGTTAGTTTAGAGAACAAAATATGCACCATCTTTGTTCTCAATAACCTCATTTTAGACTACCTAAGCATTTGATGTCTTGCTTCAACTGAGGTTGGAGTAAAGATGGCTATGTGCTCGTAAAATCAATGCTGTAAAAAGATTGTTATTATATCAGCCATACTAATCATTAACAAGAAATAAAAGCTATTCATGTATCGAAGGGCCTGATTTCACCTTATTTTCTAGACAATGACATCATTTTTCTTAGAAAGAAAACCACAAATGGATGATGGCCAGTTGAAGGAAGAGAAACTATTTGCATTGCCCCCATAACTATACAAGTCACTCGAGCCATTGTAATTGCTCGAGAGAAAAAATAAATTTACCAACAAAATATTTATATACAACTCTACAAAAGTTGTTGAACTTGTCTTGAAATAATTGCCAGCAAGTCATTCTTTATTGAATGGAATTTACAGCTGATATGAGAAATTTATCCTAATGCACAGTTTCTCCAAAAATTAGGCATGTCAATTAGTGGTGCCATCTTGTCTGAATTGAAGCTTACGGTTTTGCCACATTCTAAAAACCTTGTGATTAGTGTCTCAACATTTCAAAATTTGGAAGTTTAATGAATTTTTCTGTTAGCAAGGTGGCATGTGGAAGAATTGAATAAGATATATATCTTTCAGAATAATTTTAGTTTTCTCATTAAGTTAACCAAATACTGTATCACAAATAGATCTAACAGAGGAGGGCATGGATCTGCATGTCAACACTCTTATGTTCATGGTACTGGAAGAATATTTCATAGTAAAAGAATAGACATTAGTGGGGGAAATCTAACATAACAAAGTTTTTCTTCTGTCAAATAAATTGAACAATACCATCATAATGTCAGCAAAAAAAATCTTGATGCCACTAGAATACTAATGAAATTAACACAAATATATCACTAAAATACCATCAAAATACCATAAGAATACCACAAACAAACCACTAGAATATCACTAAGAAAACACTTGAATACCACAAATCGCCAAAATATCATAAAAAAGTCATAAAAATACTATAAGAATACAACTAGAACACTACCCAAATACCACAATAATACTACTAGAATACTACCACAATACCATTCTACTACCACCAAAATACAACTAGAATATCATCAAAAACATATGGTGGTATTCTGCTGGTATTTTGGTTTGGTGGTATTCTTGTGGTATTCTGGTAGTATTTTAGTAGTATTCTAATAGATGTCTAGTGGTATCCTGGTGATGAAATTTGATGGAATTTTTTGTGGTATTAACGTGGTTTTCTAGTGTTATTTTGGTGATGTTGTGGTGACATTCTGGTGGTATTTAGGTGATATTTTGGTGGTTTATTCGTGATTTTTTGTTTTTGTTTTTGTGAGTTTTTGTGATATTCTCATGATAATCTTGTGGTATTCAATTTGTAAAGTGATGTTAAGTATTTTGACAATATGGTGGTTTTATGATGTATTTTTTGTAATGATGTAGCACTGGTATTTTTGGTAGTATTGTGTCGTAGTTGGTATTTGAGTTTCTTCAATTAATGGTAATTTATTTGAATTATGGTGATATTCTGGTTCTCTTATGGCGTTATTGTGATTCTCTTATTGGTGAAATTGAGATTGTAGTTTGTTAATATTAAAATTATATTATGGTGTTAATATGATGACATTATGATGCTTCTTGATGGTTTAGAGGAGTACTTACAAATAGTTTTTGCATTGCCTATTCTCTAAAGGCTAAACAATGATAAAATTATATTTTGAATTTTGATAGTTTTATGTTTTTTAAACATATTGAACAAGTAAACCTCCCGACATATAATTCATTCTTTCAATATTATAAACTCACTAGTACCTATGACTGCAATCAGGCACGTGCAAATGTTGCTTTGAACAAAGGATACAAATAAAGTTTTACATTGAACATATGAGTCTGGAAAATAATATTGCATCAAGTAAAGTTTTACATTGAACAGATAACTACAAATAAAGAACTAAACTTCTCGGATTAAAAAAAAAGATAGACCCTAAACCTAAAATAAACAAAGTCTCATTGCTTACCTCCTTGGTTTCTTCTCTTTCTTTTTTTTCCCTCTATTATATCCATTACAACTAATGTAGAAATCTAAGCATTGCATATTGACTGAGGGTTTAAATTAATGAATTGTGAACTTCCTAACTCAAACCCCTCACTTTTGGATCTTGCAAACTTTCATCTCTTCCAATTTATGACAATTTGAAGAAATACAAATTTATCTTTTGTAAAAATTGTTGTGAATGAGTTGCTACCCAAATGCCTAAGGGTTTCAATCATTCTAGAGGATTAATCATCAATATTAACCATTATCCCACTTGACTGACTTAAATCTTTGTTAAATTGTAAAATTTTAAAATTATAATTTTGCCCCTAAAGTTGCATACCTCATAGTCTTTTAATTTAGTTCAAGAGACCATGGAACCTTGTAGTGATCTTACCCATGAGTTGTTACATTTATTTTATTTTATGTATTTATTTCACTCCAAAATTGTTAATTTCAAATGATAATTAATTCAACTATGCAAAAGTTGTTCTCTGTCTTTAAAAAAAAAAAATAATGTTGATTAAGGTCAGAGGTGAAATAAGAGCAATTTTTATAATTTTTTGAAATATAATTTAATTTTTATAAATTTTAAATGTTTTTTAACATAAAATAAATAGGAAAATAAATATTTAATTTTAAAAATATGAGAACTCAACAAGTTTGATTTTGAAATTTTCTTATTTTTCATTTGATTACTATAATTATTTTAATAAAATAGAATCAATCTCCATGAAAAATTAGGGTTTTCATNTTTATGAATGAGTTGCTACCTAATTGCCTAAGGGTTTCAATCATTCGAGAGGATTACTCATCAATATTACCCATTATCCCACTGGACTGACTTAAATCTTTGTTAAAGTGTAAAATTCTAAAATTATAATTTTGCCCCTAAAGTTGCATACCTCATAATCTTTTAATTTAGTTCAAGAGGTCATGAAACCTTGCAGTGATCTTACCCATGAGTTGTTACATTTATTTTATTTTATGTATTTATTTCACTACAAAATTGTTAATTTCAAATGATAATTAATTCAACTATACAAAAGCTGTTCTCTGTCTTTGAAAAAAAAAAATAATGTTGATTAAGGTTAGAGGTGAAATAAGAGCAATTTTTATAATTTTTTGAAATATAATTTAATTTTTATAATTTTTAAAATATGAGAACTCAACAAGATTGACTTTGAAATTTTCTAATTTTTATTTGATTTCTATAATTATTTTAATAAAATAGAATCAATCTCCATGAAAAATCAGGGTTTTCATGACTAGATGGGTTCTTTGACTTTGAAAAAATCAAATAACTACCCTAGCTACATAAGGAACCATCTCTAAAAATTTCAGGTCCTTTTTATTAATATTTAATTTTTATAATTAAAATTAGATTTATGGTATTTATTTAAAATAAACATAAATGTGAGATAAATATCAAGGATTTTTTGTCCAATAAATTATTCTCTACTCACTGAGAACATGAGTATTTTTATTTTATTTTATTTTTGAATTTGCTACACCAAGATATAATTTTTCAAAGTTTTGTTTGATTGTGTAGTTAAATAAAACTGAGAAAATTCGATTTTTCTACTTAACCACATTTGTGCCCCGTCATCCTAGGCAGATCTGAAGCTCCAAGTGTAGCCCCACCATTTTTAGTGCTCTCCACGTCCTTTGTCATGCGTCTCCCTTGTTTCCTCCTCAATAATGCTTAAAATAATGTGAGTATAAGTGAAATAACACCAGAATACTAGGAGAATAGCATTGGAATAACACCGAGAATAACATCGGGTCGGCTACACGAAAACCATGCGATAGACTGTCATTCGTCATGCCCTCCACGTAGGTGTCTTGTCAGTCCGCTGTTTGCTCCCCGTTTCTTCATCTGAATTGTTAACCATCGTTGATTTAATACACGCAAGATCGAACGATGCCTGGTCATCGTTCCAAACTAAACCTTAGCTCGAGATTCGTTTGTGTTCTAAGACTAATATCTCACTCGACTTTTGACCAAATTAAGCGAGGTTTTTTGAAATTATAGCTTAGCTCAAGAAGAGATGCTTCGATTGCGTTGTTTTTGAAGCTTCAACTTGAGTCCAGAAATCTCCTCGAAGTGTTGTCTTCCTCTGAAAATAGGTCCAAGTATGAATTCGACCAAAAGGGGCTCAACTTTAGTCTTGGACTAGGTTAGAGGGCTCAGGTAACTGGAGTTTTGATGGAGAATGAAGTTTTAGGCTATGGGGAAGCATTTGAAACACATAATTTGAGGTTTGGTGGAGTTTTGTGGAATGACCCGAAAATGTTGCCCTAATTTTGGACTTTAAAATTAGAGTTTTTGTGATGGAGGTAGAGGGCTAAAATCATTGGGAATGCAGTGAGCAAGCTTGTAAGAATGTCTGAGAACAATTTGATAGGGCAAGTGGGTGTCTCCATTTTTTGGCCATGGAGGTGGTCAATTTATTGGCCCAACCATGGTGGCTGAGTGGGCAAGCTTAGGTGTCAAAATAATGCATAGTTGGTGGTGAAGTGGAGGCTGAGCACCAATGAGGTTGGGCCAAGTAAGGTGGGTGAGAATTTGAGTTTGAGCCGAAGTGGTGGCTCAATTTAGAGCTTTTTAGGAAATATTTCCTAAGTCAAATTCTTAATTACCTCCTGACTCAATTCACAAGCAATAATTTAATGGACACTAACTAAGAACTGAATTATTTAAATTAATTATTATTAAATCATATATATTTATAGAATTAATTTTAAATGTAGTTAATTTTTGTCTAGGAATCCTTATATAGAAGTGAGATTAATTATAGTTAGAGGTCAGTCATTGGGAAGTCAATAACAGTTTTAAAACTTAATGAAGGTTCATGTCTCCTCTAATTATTTTCTTACCTGTTAGTAAATCTCCTTGAATCTTAATTAAATTAATCATTTATAATATAAATTTAAGATTCAAATATCTACTTTTACGTTAGGGCACATTTTTTAAAAGAATCCACCCTCAAATTTTCTTTTTGACACTACACATGCAAATCACACCAGAACTGAGAAAGGAATATAGCAAGGTAGAAACATAAATACAAAATAAAAGGAGAAATATTTCACAAAAAGAAAAAAAAATCGCTACATCAAAATCACACGCCTATCACATAAATTAGTAAAGTCTTAACTCATGATATAACAAGGAAACCACATAACTATAGTCTAGAGAAAATAAAGCATGAATTTACATTAACATAAACATAAATATCTACAATGTCACTAAATAGTATCAAAAGAAATCAAAGCATAGGATGCAAGAAGTCAAGACATCATGAGTGAATAATGGGTGGCTTTGGAGAGACAAGTTAGTAATAATAATAATAATAATAATAATAATAATAATAATAATAATAAAGCAATGAAAAATATATTGGGTTTCCTCCTAATAAGCGCTTAATTTAATGTCTTTGGGTTGATCAAAACTCAAAATTACATAATCAAATAATACAAATATACAATCAAACCACAAGTTGTGTTGCCTCAAGTAGTGCTTAGTTTTATATTCTTAGTCCGACATTGGCAAATCATGCATAGAATTTTTCACTAGATTAATTTTTCATTTTAATAATCGCCAATCAATCACTAGATATTTTTTTATGGCCTGAAGACCATTTTATATCATTCACTTGTGATCACAAAATTTTCTCTTTGAAATATTAATTTTTATTATCTAAATTCTCCTTTAAAATCTTTTGCAACTTTTTTATTTTCATTTTAAAATATTTTTAAAAAGAATAAATAAGAGATGAAACTAAATTATAAATCTGAGAAGCCTCGTCATTTTGAGCTCTAATAATTAACTCGCGTTTTTGAAAGTCAATATTCACCCTACTAATTGCAAGGAATGATATTTTTAGTATAACTGGGATCTCAACATTTTTATCATATCCAAAATAATAAAATCATCACAAAAGACGAATTTATCTATTCTCATTAGGACATCTTCTATAACCTCTAAGGAAAAGTTAAAAAATGATAAGCTAACTGAAGGGTAATTATGGTAGGCTTATGCTTTCATAATCTTAGTCTTTTAAATGTTAAAAAAGACATTAAATCGTTGTAGGAGATTCTTTTGAATTATAACACCACACTCCTTTGTCAATGTCATAGTTTAAAATTTGAAAAAAATACATTTATTATTTATGAATTATTTCATAAATTCATGTAACATGACATTTATTCAAGTGATTTTACAAATTAAATGTTAATAGTGATCCCTTTTAACAAATTAAAAAAAGAGAGAGAATTGTTTGTTCAATTTTCCTTTAATCAATCTTTGAGTAAAAGGTCATGAAGACATCTCTTGTTACTTCTTAGGAGGTGAGAGCGTCTCTCCCAAGTCTAGGGTAGGTATTCCCTTAAGTCTTTCAGGCTCAAGTTCTCCTTCGATCTTATGATCTTTCCTCACTTTCTCCTTTAACTCCTTTGTACTCCTAAGTGTGATAGCTTTGCAGTGCTCTACAACTTGGTCCTTAAGATTTTCCTCAGTATTTATTAGTAACCTCCCTTGGGGTCTGTGACACAATAAGTATTCTAACTACCCCCCATTAATTTTTAATGTTTTTCATAGTTGCAGCTTGACACTGTCTAGGATTTTCTATTTGCAACTCTATCTCTTCCAAAGATAACATTTTCTTTTTAAATTTATGATTAGAAGTGAATCTAGACGGGTAAGTTGGTATTGGGTTACCACGACCTTAATTAATCCAATTCCTATAGAATTGGTTTGATTGCTACCACATTGTTGGTTTCCTACACCTTAGTTATTATTATTTCAATTAAAATTTCGGCAATTCATCCAGCCTGAGTTATAAGTTTGGAAATATGAATTGTTAGGTCGATTATTGATAGCATTAAAAAACTTCACAGAAGTACAACTGGGATCCAATAGTTGTTCGTAGTTATTCTCTTTTATCTCTAGTGATCTTGATGTTATATTTAAGCCTGCATTATCTACTTTAGGTGCTACTTGTAAAGTCAAAGTAGCTAACACGTCGACATTATGGATATTGGCTATCTTCCTAAGGTTCACACTCTTAGAAAGCTATTAAAAATTATTGATGGTCATCTTTTCTATTAAAGCATCGGGCTTCTAAAAACTTTTAGACAAGAACCCTTTGCCATAACATCTAAGATCAACCTCAAAGATCCCATCAGTCGGTTATAAAACATTTGTGTGATTAACCAATCAGGTAGGTCATTATTTGAGCACTTTTTAAACATGCCTTTAAACCTCTCTCATGCTTCATATATATACTCACCATCTAAGTGGGTAAAGGATGTGATATCATTCCTAATCTTAGCAGTTTTGGATGAAGGAAAATACATAGCTAGAAATTTTTAGGCAAGGTCATTCCATGTTGCAATTGAACTAGGTGGTAAGGAGTTTAAGCAAATATTTTTCTCATCTCTTAAAGAGAATGGAAATAGCCTATGCCCAATGACATCATCAGAGACATTATTATACTTAAATATTACACAAATTTTCAAATAAATTGACAATATGGAGATTAAGATCTTTTATAGGTGACCCCCTAACTTAAAATTTTGGGCCATTTGATTTATTGAAGATTTAAGTTTGAAGGTATTTGCACTAATGGTAGGTCTACTGATGCTCTGGTGCACTCCATCTATTAAAGGATTGGAATAATCCCTAAATGTTCTAAGGCAAACATTCTCAACATGAGGGTTTGTCATTGCTCCTAACTTCTCTTTTAAGTTTTGTGATTTTTGCAAATTATTTGGCTGCATTTTCAATTTCATGATCAAAAGGTAATGAGTAAAAAGTTTCAATCTTACACATGCAAATCTAAGACTGAAAAGTAGGGTTGTGAATTTAGCTTGACTGTCATTGATCGCTCGAAAATTGATTTGGATTTTGGCTTAGTTGGAGAGAACAAAATAAACGAGATGTGCTATGAACCCAAACTTTGGATTGAATTTTTTTTAGCCGATTTCGAGCCATGCATGGATCAACTTGAATTAACTTGAGATCGGCTCACATATTTTTTATTTATAAAAATTATATATACAATGCTAAGTAAAATTAAATATAAGGAGTCACAAGCCAATTTCGAGTTGGAACAGATCCAAATAACTAAATTTTATTCAAATAGCTATATTTTTAGCTAGATCGAGCTGATTCCAAGTTGAAATGGATCCAAATAACTCAATTTTTGCCAACTCATTTTGATTTCGAGCCTGGTCGAGCTCGATTCGATTTCAAACCCGCTCAACTCAAAATCTAATATAACGAGCCACGAGCCGAACTAAATTTATTATAGCCGATTTTGAGTATACCACAACTCGACTTGAAATTAGATCGTCAATAGCCCTACTGACATGTAAGTGATCTTAAACAAGTAGAAAATACAAATTCAAAAACAAAATTTGCTGAAATAAAGTAAAATAGGAATATGTGTAAAAAACAAAGATAAGAGTCACATGATGTATAATTTTTTAATAACACAAAAAATAGCAAAAAAAAGACGGAACACGTTTCAAATCTAAATTGTAAAAGTTCAACTAAAAGTATCCTAAAATGAAAATCCTCGACAACAATGCAAAAAACTTGAAGCCCGATATGCTATGAAACACACGAAAATGTCTTAAGAATGCATGTTAATCAAGTAATATACGAATTTGAGTTTGTATATCGTTCCCGCATAAAACTTTGTTAGTTTTCACAATAGAGTAATTTCAAGTATACTAGTCTTAAATTTAGTTTTTAAAGTATTTAATCCTAGATATAATAATAAATTCCTACTGAATGAGATTAGGGTTTTCTGACTATGCAAAAAAAAAAATCATACTTTTGTGAATTTGATCGTGTGAATTCTCGATATTCTTCCAATTAATTTCCAAACTAATATTATCAACTAATGACAAATCCTTCTTAGCCTCTTCCAAGGTCATAAGAAGTATTAGAAATTCATATTACAGTTTAGCTGGCTTAACCATGTAATGTTTCTCAAGATTTTATTTTGATTGATTCATCTTTCTCTTTTTTTCGTCGCTTAAGGGAGTTTTCATAATATCCTCTAATCTCTTAATAACTGAAGGCAGGACCTACTCAGTCTCTCTGAAGAGCTCATCTTTTCTTTTTTCTGACTATGAAATTGATTTGAATGCGGAAAAAAACGATCGTTCAAACTTTGAGGATCCCCCACATCGTTAAGACTTAAGTCCCCTATTTTGATGGCAATCTCATAATGATAATATTTTTATATAACTATATTATTATGTGTTATCCTACTTATTTTTTTAGGCGATGATAAGAAGTACTAGATCCCAAGAAATTTTAACTTTTCAATCTGTCAGATTGAAAGTAAAATACGATAAAAAAATAACATGCTATAAATCACTTAATAGTCTAGATAAATCTCATGGATAGAATATGATTCATCTCATTGCTAAATATAGAAGTATGAAAACACTTAGTTACAACAGATGATTGAAGAAAAAAAACTAAATTCACTGAAATCTTAAAATGAATGTTTGCAAGCAAAGAACAATTAAACTCGATTTATTTCTCTTTGAATTGCATATCAGTCCTCTCCATACAAAGAGATCCTCCTTTGCTTTGATCTCCCAAGATCAAGCACGTGTGTATCTTCACTAATCGAACGAATTTTAAGGAATTACAACCGTTTTAACCAATCTTCTTTATGCAATCGGGAGAGAGTAAAGAATAGAGTTGTTCTTAGTTGTCACTAGCCAAATTTACAATTAACACTTTACATTTCATGTACTCTGCTTAAATCATTACAAGGGAGGGTAACCATAAAACCTAATATTCATCAATCCAACAACTAGGTTAGGTAGGATTTTTATAGAATTTAATCTTTAAAATTGTTTTCGATGCAGTAAGATTAGTTTTTAGACTCTCAACTCTCTTAGAAAATCACACCCTTACACATGCACGCACACGCACACACACACAAAGTTGAAATGACCAAAAATATAAGAGAAATTGATATATATTGTCACGGACAAATAGTCCCACATTGGCTAGGTGTAGGGCCGAAAAACAGTATTTAAGTCCTGGGCTGTCCACCACCCTTAAGAGCTCTTTTGGGAGGTGACAAGTGGTATCAGAGCATATTACTGTCTGCCAGGTGTGTGGACTCTGCATGGTCCAGTGGGACTCTCAGTGGAGCTGATCCGTGATGATGGCGTCACGTGAATTGAGTGGAGGAGAATGTCACGGACAAATAGTCCCACATTGGCTAGGTGCAGGGCCGAAAAACAGTATTTAATTCCTGGGCTGCCCACCACCCTTAAGAGCTCTTTTGGGAGGTGACACTATGCTCCTTTGAAATCCTTTGTATTTTAAGTCATCAGATGCGAAACAACATGAGTGAAATGTTACAAACTATAATCCCATGCATTTGGGCACAAGGGTGCTGGTATGAGTGTAAGGGCGTTGGGTCTTGAGCATTGCTTTTTAGGGTTCTCTGTCTTTCCACCTGAAGAGGAAGGTTTCATTTTAGACACTTAAATGTTAGATTGTGGGATTAAGTGTGGACTGGATGAGGTACGCGTGAGGCTTCATCATCAGGCATAGGGGCATTTAGGACTGGCATAGAGGCACCTATCCAACTCTTAAGAACTGCGTTTCTACTTCTTTGCTCCCTAAGCTGTCTAATTACATGCAGGGCTGTCCAAAATGCTTATTGTCTGCGAACACATCATGCTTAGCTCGTTAAGCAGCTTATGTTTGATTTGTTCGTTGAGTAGACAAGTTGAACACGAGCAACTTTTTTGAGCTCGATTTATAAAAGAGACGAACACGAGCAAATGTTTGTTCATTGTTCGTTCATGTTTGGCTCAATTTGACTCTAATCAATTAAATAATAAATAAATATTATTAGTAAATGTTTATATTTTAAAAATTTATATTATATTTTAAAAAATATTAAATTTTATTAGATTTGAAATAATATTAGCTAGGAATATTAATAAAAAATAACTTTTTATATTGGATATGTTAATACATAAGTATGTGGTATGTATATAAATGCCATAAAAATAAAAGCTTAATTTTTTGCTCTTCCAGTGGTCCAGCCTTTTATGTTGAATTTGTGAATATATAAGAATTGCATGGGTTCTATGTAAATGTCACAAACAATAGTTATAAAATATCGCAAGGTCCTATTAAAATAAAATTTTTAAGCTACTATCTTTACAAGGCAAGAAGAAAATGCATGCCTCTCAAAACCGGAAAAAATTTACGTACGTAAGACGTACGTAGGTCTGCGTATGTTTTGGAGATTATACAATGGGTATAAGAGAGTTATATCCGCGTTATAATCCCTTGTAATCTTAATGTAACCTTCTATGACAAACCTGTAACCTACAAATAAATTCTTAATATATGAAAACAGAAGCGCGAAACTTATTTGTAGCTTACAAAAAATGTCACATGGATGTTACAAGAGGGCATAACACGAGTATAACCCTCTTATACTCTTTGTATAACCTCCCAAACATACACAATGCTGCGTACGTTTTATGTACGCAAATTTTTCCCCTCAAAACCAACTTGATGCTAGCCACGTAGTAGCACGTGGTTGTATAAATTTATTTTAATTTTATTCTCTCTTAAAAGAGCTTAAAAAAATATAATTTAACCGTAACATTTGATTTATTAAATTTTAATAAATTATTATTTCAAGCCGAACGCAAGTTTAATTCGAATAAATAAGTTCTAATTGAGTCGAGCACAAACAAGCTTTTAACGAGCTATATCAACCACAAGCCAAATACAAACAAAAAAATGAACTAATCGAAAACGAACAAGCCTTGATCTCGCTCATAATAGGTTCGTTCACAACCTAATCATATATGTATCATATAAAACACTAAATTTTAATTTTTACATATTTGTCATTTTATTTATGCATGAAAAAAAAAATACATTTCATTTTTGAAAAGTAAAAATGGTGATGTTTTAAAATTGATATTGAAAACCTGGATGGTATAAATATAAAAGGTAAAATTTCAGTATTATAGATATGTGAATATATAAGGATTGGTTGGCATGTATGAAAATGCCCTTCTATTTTTTCGCTAAATCATAACAATTATCAATGCAGGTGGCTGCATATGCTTCTTGTTTGCGGAAAAATTATTACTTCATGACTTAGAGTTGTTTGCGGAGTTCAATCTTGCGTTGACACGTGGAATGTCGGGTTTGCCTAAATTAAAATTGAAAAAGATAATGAAAACGCGCGACCCCGGCCTGATCGATGCGTTATATGAATATTTCATCGCATAAGAATATTCCCCCACGTTATTTAGAATATTTTCCACATTCTTCATGTATTATTGGTGTGTTATTGAGGGTTTATGAATATTCCCAGCATTATTCTGAATATTTTTTGTGTTATTCATGTGTTATTGGTGTATTATTGAGAATTTAGGAATATTCTCTTGCGTTATTCATGTGTTATTTAATGTGTTATTCAATCCGTGCTATATGAATATTCATTCGCGTTATTCTGAATATTTTCCATGTTATTCATATGTTATTGATATGTTATTCATATGTTATTGATGTGTTATTGATGTGTTATTGAGTGTTTTAGAATATTTCGCGTTATAGGAATATTCCCTCGCATTATGCTAAATATTTTCTGAGTTATTCATGTGTTATTTAATGTGTTATTGAATGTTTAAGAATATTCCTTCAAGTTATTCTGAATATTTTCAGCGTTATTTATGTGTTATTGATGTGTTATTCATGTGATATTAATGTGTTATTCAGAATAACACGATGAAATATTACTATAATATAGCGACAATGATAAATAACGCTAAAAATATTTGTTTACTCTGTAACACATCGGTCAGATCGGGCCGCACATTTTTATTTTTTATGTAGGCGAGCCGATCTTTCACGTGTCAGCCTTAAGTTAAACTCTGCAAATAACTATATATGAGAAGTCCTGATGTAATAATTTTCCGTGACTATACAAGAATTGGGTGGCATGTAGGAAAATGCCTTTTATTTTTTCACTAAATTATAACGACTACTATCAAAATCAATGCAGGTGACCGCATATGCTTCTTGTTCGGGAAAGGAGCCAGCCAAACCCTAACCAAAATGCTACAATAAATAAAATTAATATATATATATATAT
>JXCR01148437.1:35674-75399 GCA_002079205.1 Phalaenopsis hybrid cultivar
TATCAACAATAAACTTGCTGTTTCTTCTGAACTTGGTGAACTGAGTCTACCGAATCTTCTATTTTTAAAGCAGCAGAATCTCGTTTGTATCCTGTACCTGTCAAGACACCATCGGGAGAAAAACTAGAATTGCAGGTATGTTTCATTATGATTATTTTTATTTTGTAAATCAACCCTTATTCTCATCTGTGTAGTATCTTGCATTTTTTTTTTGTAAATTTTTAAAGGGAAATGCTAAAGGTCTCAGCTAATAAGTACCTTTTCTATTGAAGCTTACTTAGTCCCAACTATTTAAACAGACTGTAAATTGAATAAAAATTTTTGGAGATAACCCATCTAGATTCAATTTTTCCAACCAGCATATTCAATAACTATAAGCCCAACAATTCTTTGGTACTAGCTCCAACAAGAGTTGCTTGAAGTTAGAAGCTATGTTGATATTTACTAATGNATTCCTCGAGCTGCTTTTCTAATTTTTGAAGCTAAGATAAGTGTGCTGAAGTAGTTTGGAAAGTAATTTGTTTTATTGCATAATATAGTGAACTAAGGTTTTATTTCCATGAACGTCTGAAAGCATGTTAAAACGGCGAAGATGCCGATAAACGGTTGGAATTAATAGTTTCATGCATATTGGCGAATTTGAGTGGCAAACAAGTTTTTGATGCGCACACTGCTTTGTTTATATTATCTAAGGTGAAATTTTCGAGAAGCAGTAAAAAGGCTTTGAGTGAAGTAATATGCAAGAGTTATTGATTTATTTGTCAGATGATTGTTCTTGAAAATCTGAATTAGTTTTGTTTGTTTCTCTTTTATTTAGTGAAACTGTTTTATTATTCATAACAAAATTATTGGCATTATTAGTATTTTTTTATTAAGATTATTTCATCTTTTAAAACTGCTAATTATACCAAATATATCTACATTTCTGTGAAGCTTAAGGTTCTACCTTGTTTCAATGAATTATACACTGAGAAAAGGAAAGAAAATGGTAAAGGAATTGNTGATGATTATGAATATTGTTACTATATAGTGCCTGATAACATTTCAGATTACATGGTAAGCTTGAATATCAGCAGGACGGTATCCACAAACTGATAGAGTATTTTGACACTTTTGATAAATCTTTTACACTAGTACAGGGTGTTGGGGCCAGGCTGGCCAAAACTTGATTAAAGGTGACACCAATATATGGAAATAAAAACTCCATGAATAAAATTTTTATTCATGACCAACAACGTTTCACAATTTTTAACTATTGAAACTAACCCCTCAATTGGAAGAAATCTTTGACAGAAATAACTCAACTGAGTGCCAAACACAATAAAGAAATATGGCTACCGAAACTTTGATACATATGGTCTTACTCAGTACAAAGTAGGCAAATGCAGTACTAGCTACAAACTGAATTGGAAGGGACGGAGCAGCATGTGCGAAAGAAATGTAGTTGAGGCAATTACTGATAGCAAAGCAAAGAATACCAATTTTCTAAGTATGAAATTTTATAATTGGTTTCAAAATAAGCTTGGTAGATCCATCATTACTGGCTGTTAGAATTCTCAATGCTATCCAAATCAGTATTAACCCAGCCAGCGGCAATCCCCAGTGTAATTTTCTGAAGNAAAAGAATACCAATTTTCTAAGTATGAAATTTTATAATTGGTTTTAAAATAAGCTTGGTAGATCCATCATTACTGGCCGTTAGAATTCTCAATGCTATCCAAATCAGTATTAACCCAGCCAGCGGCAATCCCCAGTGTAATTTTCTGAAGGATAATTTGCTGAATGGAAACTCACCCTGCTGGAGTCACTAGTATGGCTGATTGCTGGCATTCTGTAGCGAAAAATTTAAATGAAAGGAGTATATTACTGTTCAATGAAATGGAATTAAATGTAGAAACAGTTGGACAACATAAGACCTGTTAAAGTATATTTCTTGAATCAAGAACTGGGAGCTTCGGAAAGTTGCCATGCATAAGAAATATTTAACCACTTGCATTGATTCGATATTGGGAAGAAATGGTAAATTACTGTTTTCAGGAGATCAACACCAATTGTTAAACAAATAGAAAACAGAGATCTTGAGCTGGAAATATTCTCAAATTACAAAACTCACATTTATTTGCTGTCATGATTTTCGGCTGCAGCAATTTCGTTTCCCAGGTAAACTACACATTATTTATTCCAGCTAGTCGGCTACTGTTTTATTAATTCAACTCAGAAGGCTTAGAATTTGGCAGGGAGGCATCACTAGGGTGATCTGCCCTGGAACAGCCCTCCACTTCTAGAACAACCCGATTTCTAGAAGCTGAACGCTTTCTACCTACTGGAAAACTCTTTGATTGGAAAATTGACGGTCCTAGGGTGGGTCTGCAGGACTTGAGAACCAATTTTGGCAAAGTCTCGGATTCCACTATGGCTCCCTACACTGTGACGAAAAACTCGTTAAATTATTCCTAATAAGAGAAGTAAAAGCTATTTATAATTTCAAAGTTGGATTATCCCTTATAAAACCATTTCTTGCCTCTTGTGTAGGAAAAGATTTTTCTTGATGTCTAGATTTTTATTTTTATTTTAGGGTTTTTACATCGCTATCACCCTAGACTTTCAATATAATTTGTTAAACATCCAAACATTAAAATTTACATTCCAGCCAACCACCTAAACCCTATGCTCCTTTCAAAATAACCACCCAGCGCACGGAGTTCACCCTTCCCTTTGTTGCCGTCGCTTGCCAACTTGCGCCGTTTCATACCCCATCGCTCCTGTCTCTCGCCGTCTACTTGCTATTATGCTGTCTTGGTCACGGGAAGAAACAACGAGTCTTTTTTCATAGGACGAAGCACTTTGGCTGTTTGGCTAAGCATGCTGCCTCCTCTACCACTATCTCCTCAACCTTCTTTTCCGCCATTGGAAGTTCACTGATGCTTCATTTGTCAGAAGGAATTTTCAATCGGGCAGGCATTGGGGGGTCACAAGCTGCGCTACTAAGACTGAAAAGGGGTAGTGGCGACGGCGGCAATGGCGACGACGACGACGACATCTTTAGAGGTTTTGAGCTCGGGAGCGAGGGAATTCGTTTTGAATATTTCGTGGAGGGCAGTCAATGTGTGGAGGCTGAGGAAGGGGTGGTGCAAAGTCTTCTAGCATTAAAAAAGCCGTGATGTATGATTCTGGCTTGATAATTAATTGCATGTCTTGTTCATTCTTTGTTCCTTAGATATTAAAAATTCTATGTTTTTGTTGATTTTGTTTTTGTATAAACAGAAGGATTGGATTCTTTGTAGTTTAGGCTTCAACTATGGTGTTTAATATTTTTTTTTAATCATGCAGGGACATGAAAATATTTGGTATTAATTTATTTGTTGTGAATTAATGAATTAGTAGAATTGGGCAGTAGGAGATGATGAAACGCATCACCAGCCATTTGCCAATCCAAGTAGCTGAGAATAGGTAATCCAATCGTGTAGGGGCTTAAAAATCCGCATTTATGCAATTGGAGTGATCTTACAGGGGCGCCTTCATAAGTGGTTTGCCCCCATTGTTTGTGTAAATTAATTTTTCTTTTCTTTGTCAGTTCTGATTTCCTCAATGGCTTACCTTTTTTATTTTTCTTTCTTGATTGCTATTTTAGTTAGATTGTTGTTTCAGATTTCTCCATTTGATCGGATGCCTTCTTATTTTTCCTCTCTGTTTATTTTTTTATCCAGCTTCTTCTTAATGCTTTCTTATCTTTCCTTGATGGTTAGGTTTGTGAAGAGATTTGTTTCCCCATATCCATTGATATATAGCAATTAATAATTGCTGTAGTCCAAATAGGTGATCGAAGAGAAATGCTATGATAACAATTTTCATTCTTACAGTAGGAGCAAAGATTTATTATTATTTTTTTAAGAAATTGTGTAATAGTGTATCATTTTTTTTCTCCTACTTAGAAAATGGCAATGTATAATCTTTGTCTCTCAACATGTGCTGCATTAATATTTTGGTTTAAATCAGCCTGAACCCTAAACAATCTACTTCAAACAATTGTTGGGGCAAAGTGTGTGATTTGCTATTCTGCTGTATCTTTTTTATTTCGGTGTCGATTTTGTATCCAAAGCTTAAGATTTATGAGAAGCATAAAAAAATGAGAACAATGGCAAAAATGCAACCATGGGGTATCCAATATTAGATTGACAACAAGCAAACTTTGTGGGTTTATTAGGAGAGAAATTCACTGAGCATGATAAAAATAATATGCAATTAGAGGACTGTTCACAACCAAACTTGAATTCACACATTTTTGAAGTTCCAAGGGATGTGAAATCCAATGGAGAAGATAAAGAAGTTGCACAAATTATCTTATCTTAGAGTATGCTGCCTATGGGAAATTATTATCTTATAAAATTTTTGTATCTAATCTTGAAGTTTGCATATACCCAAGTCAATTCATGAAGTACTTTAAAGTCAAAAAAAAAAAAAAAAAAAAAAAAAAAAAAAAAAAAAAAAAAAAAAAAAANAAAAAAACAATTGAAGAGGAGATCCCAAGCTAATGATCTAAATGATACACATGGTCTAAATGACACATGGACTTTTACAAAGCTTCTTTCAGATAAAAGGCCCATTGGGAAAAATGGGTGTTCAATATCAAGTACAAAACAAATGTGAGCATTGAGAGGTTCAAGGCTACTTTGGTGGCCAATGATTTCACTTAGTCTTATAGGATAAACTATCAAGTGTCGTTTTGCACCAATGGCCAAGCTAAACTCTGTAAGAATTTTTCTTTGCTTGGCAGTGAAGAAGAAAGAGTGAGATTTGCAATAATTTGATATCAAGATTGTCTTTTTGAATGAAGTCCTTGAGGAAGAAGTGTCTATGAAGATCTCACAAGGTTTGAAAAAAAACTCAAATAAAACATAAGATTTGTAAAATAATAATGCCACTTTATGGGCAAACAATCTCTGAGGGCTTGGTTTGACAAATTTGCCAAGACCGTGAAATCAATTGGTTACATCCAATGCCAAGCTGATCATATACTGTTCATAAGGCATACACAAAGTAAGAAAGTTATACTCATTATCTATGTAGATGGTATGATCTTAACATATGATGATAAAAAAAAGATTGTGAGGATCAAGGAGGCTCTTGCTATTGAATTTGAAATGAATGATCTAGGAGCTATGAGATATTTTTTGGGCACGGAAGTGATCAACTATAATGTGAGATTTGTGATATCCTAAAGAAAGTGCATCTTAAACCTAGTAAAAGAGACCGAAATGCTGGGGTGTAAACTTGTTGAGACTCTTACGGGTTTCAACAAAATGTTACATTCAAAGGGAGAAAAGACAAGTGGCAAAAAGGTAGATACTAGAGATTGGTGGGTAAGTTTATGCAGTGATACCTGAATTAAACAACCCTTAATAACAAAAGAAAATATTTTTAAGCAAATACACAGGGTCACAATCAAGACTTCAAACAAAATTAAAAAACACAACAAACATCAAGATTTGGCTAGGGTCGGAGAGTGGATTAGGCTAGAGATGCAGATGAATAGGTGGAGCGAGCGACGTTGTTGCTATTGGTCTGAATCAGGGGGGAAGGGATGTGGATTCTTAGGTTACTGTTGAGGAGGTGTAGGAAGAGGAGGCTGCATGGGTGGTTGGAATAGGAGACGTGGGGGAAGGAGGTAGGGCTGGCTGCTACGAGTAAGGGGGAAGAAATGAGGGGAAAGGGTCGGTGACTGATTGCTGGAAGAGAATAAAAGGGGTGGCTACAACAACTGGTGGCTGGGTGTTGCAAGGGTGCAATAGGTTGGCAGCTGGACAGCTGTTGGCATACAACTATAGGTAGGTTGGGGAAGCGCCGGAGGGAAAATCAACGGATGCTCAGATACAACAATAGCAAGTGGGAGAAGCCTGTAAGTAGAAATATGAAACAAAACTTAACCTGACCCTATATTTAGTATACACACTTTAATAGAAGATATATAGGCGGAAAAATGAAAAGGAGGGCGGGGGGAGGTTTGGGTGGTAATTCCCGCGCCTGCTTGATCGACCCTATTCCACTGATCCCTGGCTGGGCAGCAGGACCAGCCCCCACATCAGTCTTCCGGGATTGGGGGAGCTTCGACTTCATTCATCGAATTCACACTAAGTCTCTTTCTTTAAAGGTCACTTTTTTTCATGTATTGTTTGCCTGTGTATGGTACTTGCGATTCTGCTTAGTGTTCTCTTTTCTACTTCGTAGTAGAGTTTTTGAATCTCATGCACTCGTCCCTTAGCGTCCTGGCTCTGTCGTTTCCAGGAGCGGTATCAATTTCAGTGGAGTGAGCCGGTTGTGCCTGTACACGACCTTAAATTGAGTGCGACCCATGGTCTGACTTACGGATCTATGGTATGCAAACTCGGCCTGAGCTAGAAATCAAATTCCATTGCTTGATATTCTTCCCAATAAAACATTTCAGTAGATTTTCAAGACTCATGTTAACTACCTTCGTCTGACCGTGCATTTGAGGGGGAGCCGTGAATATGAATTCTTGCAATTCCTGCCCCTGCTTGACCCTGCTTGACCGTCCCTATTCCACGGATCCCTAGCTGGTCAGCAGGACCATCCCCACCAGTCTTCCGGGATTGGGGGAGCTTCGACTTCATCCATCGAAGCTTCTGGATTTTTATAATATGACGTTAGGTCCGCGACATTGAACGTGGTTGAAACGTTGTAGTTTTCTGTCATGTTGATCTTGTAGGCATTATCATTCAGCTTTCGGAGTTTTCTGAAATGTCCGTCTGCTTTGGGCTTGAGTTTTCCGAATGCTCCTACTGAGAATCTCTTTTTCTTTAGCCGAATTCCCACTAAGTTTCCTTTTTTAAAGGTCACTTTTTTCCATGTGTTATTTGTCTGTGCATGGTACTTGAGATTCTGCTTAGTGTTCTCTTTTCTACTCCCTCGTAGAGTTTTTGAATCTCATGCACTCGTTCCTTAGTATCCTCACTCCGTCGTTGGCAGGAGCAGTATCAATTTCAGTGGAGTGAGTGGGTTGTGCATGTATACAACCTTAAATTGAGTGCGACCCATGGTTTGACTTACGGATCTATGGTATGCAAACTCAGTCTGAGCTAGAAATTAAATTCCGTTGCTTGATATTCTTCCTAGCAAACCATTTCAGTAGATTTTCAAGACTCATGTTAACTACCTTCGTCTGACCGTGCATTTGAGGGTGAGCCGTGGATCAGAATTGAAGCTTAGTGTCTAATTTTCCCACACAGTCCGCTAGAAGTGGCTCATAAACTTGATATCCCTACCTGGCATGATAATCTGAGGTATTCTATGCAGTCTCACAATTTCTCTAAAGTACAAGTCGGTGACACGCGAGGTATCCACTGTCCTATGGCATTGTACTAAATGTGTCTTTTTCGAGAATCAGTCCACGACAACCATACCTGAATCCTTATTTCGTAGTGAACTCAGATGTCCCACCACAATGTCCATGCTAACGTCTACCCATGTCTCTGATACTGGTAACAGGGTGTATAACCCTGAATCCTTCCCCCTAGTTTTTGACATATGAAAAATCCTGTACTGCCTGACATGTTGCTCTGTATCTCTCACTAGTCGGGGCCAAAGAAGTGTTCTCTCACGAGTGCGAGTTTTCTCTACCACGGTGCCCTGCAATTCCACTGTGGCATTCTTGAACGATGGCTTCCTTAGCAAACACATAAGAACACACAATTTACTTTGATAGAATAAGTACCAGTGGCTCTTTAGTACTGCTCGGTGGCATTCTCCTGACACTGCTCACAAATTTTTTTGAAATCTTTGTTCATCTTGTAAAGCTCCTTTATTACCTCAAAGTTCACGACATGAGCTTGCATTGCAGGGATCAACAATTGTCGGTGGCTTAACGCATATGCTACAGTTCTGCTTAGGGATGAATTTGAATGACGCTAAGAACTCCACCTAAGTTGAGTGCCGTCCCTTCAATTTACTTTTGTTGTTTAAGAATTTCAAGGTTTCGTGATCCATGAACAATGTGAACTCACTTGTCAGCAGATAATGACTCTAGTGCTCGAGAGCTCTCACAATAACATAAAATTACTCATTGTACGTTGAATATTTCCTCTTAGAATTATTCATCTTCTCACTGAAAAGGGTGACCACTTTGGCTTAACACTACTCTTATTCTCATGTCGAATGCATCACTCTACTTCGAACAACCAGTTGAAGTCTAGTAGTGCAAAAACTACGCTTGGGTCACCTTCTCCTTAATCGCATTGAAACTATTTTTAGTTGCCTTTGTCCATTGGAATTTGCCTCTTCAAAAGATCGGTCAGAGGGGCGGTGATGGTACTGAAACTCTTGATGAATCATCTATAAAATGATATTAGTCTTAGAAACTGCCTCAGCTTGGTGAACGATTGCGGTGCCGGCTTTCTCACAATGTCCTCGATTTTTGTCTGATCCATTTGAATGCCTGCATTAGACACAATATAACCCAAAAAGTATACCTGATTTGTCATGATGTGACACTTCTTTGGATGAGCATATAGTTTATTTATGCGCAATATCTCGAAAACGACCCTCAGGTGCTGTTAAGCGGTACTAGATTGACTGTACACCAGAATGATGTCAAAGTAAAACAACATAAATTTCTCAATGTGAGCCAAAATATATGATTCATCAACCTCACAAAAGTGCTGAGCGCATTTGACAAGCCGAAGAGCATAATAGTTCACCATATAAACTATCTCGTGCCTCGAACACGGTTTTTTCACTCATCTCCTGTCATCATTCAAATTTGGGGATATCCACTGCGTAAGTCGATTGTAGAGAAGATGGACTCTGTGTAAGTGGTCAAAGAGATCATCCAGATGAGATATAGGGAATCAATATTGGATGGGTAGGCTTGTTGATGACTCTACTGTCAACACACATCTGCCACGAACCGTCCTTCTGGGTACCATTAGAGCGGGGACAACACATGGACTGATACTTTCTGACCAACCGTCTTGCAATGAGATCCTGTACTTGTCGCTGCAACTCCTTGTACTTTGCAGGATTCAATCTGAGGTTGTCTGATTCAACAGTATTGATCATTGCATGAGATCTATGGAATGCTAAATGTTCTTTGCTGCCCGTAATATCATTGGAAGATTATCGGTCATCTCATCCATAAAGTTTTGTAGTAGTGGCTGTAGTGGTTCTGGTATCTCACTCTTCTGCTCAGTTCCCCTAGTAGCATTATTACCAGCGCTACTGGAGCATCCTAAATTGATTGCATGAAGTTAGCGCTTAGGACTAACGCTTCCTCAATGTCTCCCGCACCTCCTTAAAAGGTAACAACTCGATACATTTCTCATTCTTTATGAAAGAGTATGTATTCTTGAAGATTTGCTGAATTTTGCGGTCGAATTGCGAAGACCTTCCCAACAGAATATGATATGCGTCCATCAAAACCACAACACACTACACTTGCTCCTGCTATTGATCCCCAATTGAAGATTTGACTAAGCACTGTTGATCCACGCATATTTTTTTTCGCTTCCTCAACCAGGTAAGTGAGACTGGGGATATTTCTATGTGGCCAATCCCAATTTCTTCATCTTCGCGTGGACATCACATATTCACAACTCCCACTGTCGATGATCAAGTTGCAAATCTTGCCCTTTATCGTACACTTGGTGTGAAAGATACTATGCCCAACCATGATTAATCTCGCTCTGGGTTAACTGAAGAACTCTCTGTTTGCCTAAAAATTGTCCCTTTTCACCCTGGAGCTAAAGTTCTTATGGACTATCCTCTGACTCCTTGTCCTCCACCTCGATGATGCCCTGATATGTGAATGTGAAAACTCAGCTTGTGAGACAGTTGAAGGCTGTGTTTCCGTAACCGTGGCATCTAAAACCCCTTATGAATGGTACTGTACTGAAAGAGCTTTTCCTTTTTTTTTTTCGGCTTCTTTGCACTCTTATCTGTTTTGTCATTCTCTTGTCCTATCTTGCTAACTCCTCTCTAGGTACCTTATCGGTTGCATTAGCTGTAGGTGACTATCTGAATGAAGGTTGCTGTCTGAATGAAGATTGTTGCCTGCTCTGTTTTTTGTTCTTTCCACCTTCAAGTCTAAAGTTTGAACATCTCTCAATGACTACTATGACTGTAATTGCACAACATTGCTGATAGCGGGCTTCAGGCCCCCAATGTATCAGACTATAGTGTATTTCTTTTTCTCGATCAACTCACATTTCATCTGTAACTGGTCGAATTGTGCTGTGAACTTCTTCATTGAAATATTTTCATGCTGCAGAAGGTGGAGTCTCAGAAACATGTCACGACGTTAATGAGGTGGAATATATTTTTTCTGCATTGCTTTCTTCATCTTTTCCCACTTTGTAATCTTATCAATGCCTTCTCTTTCTCTCTTTATATGTAAATTTCCCCACCACAAATATGCACTCTTCTTCAATTTGATGGTTGCTCCCGCTTATCCTCTGACACGTCCTATATTCGAAGATACGCTCAATATATTGTAGCCAGTCAATAAATTTATCTTAATCCATACCCTCATTGAATTTGGATAGATCTATTTTGAGGTCGAAGTTACCATGTCCTCTTTATGTGGGCTCCTCTCTATGCCTACTCTATTATTGACTTCTGAAGCGACGTGACCGATATTTCTCTTCGCTGATGTCTTCCTTGTAGAACAAATTCAGATCCTAGTTCCTATCTCCCTTCTGACTCTGCAGATCACAATCGAGGGTAATTTCTCTAGGATAAGACTAGTATTTGCCTAGCTCTGATACCAAATGATGCCAAAATTAACCAAGCTGTAATAACGAAAGCAAATATTATTAAGCAAACAACTAGGGTTACAATCAAGACTCCAAATAGAATTAAAAAACACAACAAATATCAAGATCCGATTAGGGCTGGGGAGTGGTATCCGTAGGCAGAGGTGTCGGCTTGGTGGCAGGCAATGGATTAGGCTAGAGATGGAGGTGGATACTTGGATGTGGCAACGTTGGGGATAGTGGTCTAAATAAAGGGGGAAGGGAGGTAGATTTTTTGGTGGTTGTTGATGGAGGCGTGGGAAGAGTAGGCTGCAGGCATGGCTATAATAGGAGACGTGGGGGAAGGAGGTAGGATTGGCGGTTAGGAGAAAGGGGGAATTAAGGAGGGGAGAGGGTTGGTGGCTAATTGCTTGAAGAGAATAAAAGGGGACAGTAAAATAGCTGACGATTGGTTTTGGAAGGGGGTGCCGAAGGGGAAATTAAATACCGACAATTAAATAGCTACTGGCTGATGACTTTAGGTAAGTAGGGAAGCCTTGGAGGGAAAATCAAAGAAAGATAATCATCACCTTGGAGCAGGATATAGCCGGAGCACCACCTATCCTCGGATACAACCCTAACTAGGGCGAGAGGCCTATATGCAGAAATCTGAAACAAAACATAGCTTAACCCTAGACAACAAACACATCTTAATAGGGGATAGATAGGTGGGAAAACGAAAAGGAAAAAAGGTTTGGGTGGCAATTCCCACCACTAATGGACCGTTCCTATCCCGCTAAGCCTTGACCACTTTACTTGGACCAGCCCCATGTCAGTACCTATTACATTAGATCTGATATTGCTTACTTTGTGAGCTTAACCCTAGACTCAACAAACACACATATTAATAGGAGATAGATTTGTCTGAAAACGAAAAGGAGGGGGAAAGGTTTGGGTGGCAATTCCCACCTCTGATTGATCGTCCCTATCCCACTAAGCCCTGAACGGTTCAGCTGGACCAACTTCACGTTACTACTTATAATATTAGATCTGATATTGATTACTTTGTGAGCATTATGAGTTATAATATGAATAGTCTAAACGAAGAATTATTTTGAGATGATTTAGAAAATATTGATGTTTCTTAAGAAGACCCCTGACAATGAGATATTGTTTAAGAAATCAAAAAAAAAAGTATAAGCGTACATTGATGCTAGTTGAAAAGGAGAACTCTCAGACAGAAGATCCGCATCTGGGTATTGTTCCAATGTATGAGGAAATCAAGGAAGAATAGTTACCACCTCGGAGCAGAATATACCGGAGCACTACTTATCCTTGGATACAACCCTAACAAGGGGGAGAAGCCTATAAGCAGAAATCTGAAACAAAGCATAGCTTAAATCTAGACAACAAACACATATTAATAGGGGATAGATAGGTAGGAAAACGAAAAGG
Organism: Phalaenopsis hybrid cultivar; assembly: GCA_002079205.1. Classification (NCBI taxonomy): domain Eukaryota; kingdom Viridiplantae; phylum Streptophyta; class Magnoliopsida; order Asparagales; family Orchidaceae; genus Phalaenopsis; species Phalaenopsis hybrid cultivar. The sequence goes on from JXCR01148437.1 coordinate 47,872, forward strand.
AGGAAAACTTTGGGTGGCAATTCCCACCTCTAATGGGCCGTCCCTATCTCGCCAAACCTTGACCGATTTAGTTTTACCAGCCCCATGTCAGTACCTGTCACATTAGATCTGATAGTGCTTACTTTGTGAGCTTAACCTTAGACTCAACAAACACACATATTAATAAGGGATAGATTGACAGGAAAATGTAAAGGAGGGGGAAAGGTTTGGGTGGCAATTCCCACCTCTGATTGATCTTCCCTATCTCGCTAAGCTCTGACCGGTTTAGCAGGACCAGCCTCGCTTCAGTACCTATCATATTAGATCTGATATTTATTACTTTGTGAGCATTGTAAGTCATCATATGAATAGTCTAAATGAAGAAATATTTTGAGATGATTTACAAAAAATTGAAGTTTCTCAAGAAGACCCCTGACGATGGGTTATTGTTTAAGAAATCAGACAACAAAAAAGTAGAAGCTTACACTGATGCTAGCTGAGAAGACTCTTAGACAAAAGATCCACATTTGGTATTGTTCCAATGTATGGGGAAATCTTGTCACATGGAGAAGTAAAAAACAATGGTCTTTAGTAGTAATGCATTATCTGAGTATGGGACACTTTCTTTTTGAATTTGTCAAGGAATGTGGATCCAAAGGCTACTGAATGAGTTGAGATGCTCCACAGTCAATCCCATAAATATGTCCCGTGTCAATCAAGCCGCCATTAGTATTGCAAAGAACTCTGTGCACCATGCCAGAACTAAACACATTAAGTTTTATAGTCATTTTATCTCTGAAAAGTTCAATTATGGATTTGTTCACTTAATCTACATTCCAACACATCTTCATATCACTTATGTTTTCACTAAATCCCTACTTTTAGATAGCTTTAATGATTTGAATACCAAGCTGGAACTTTACAAAATTTATGACCCAACTTGTGGGGGAGCATGAAATTATGTCCCTTTAAAGTTAGCCCAGACTACTTGTCATATGGGCCTCATGTGATTAATTTGTCGAAGCTATTGGAGGGAGTTTCCTATTTCAATTTTATTCATTTTTATTTTGTTTCTTATTAGATTGTATGCCTTTCTTTTTTTGTTTTTTTAATATTTGGCAAGTTGTAATAGCCTTAATTATGTTTGTCCTAGACATTCCTATATAATAATGGAAAATGCTGTAATTTTAATATGATGGAATAATAAAATATAGTTTCTCCATCTTTATGCATTATTTGTACAAATTGATGGAATTTACACAACATATTCTAACATTATAAAGATACCAAACAATCATGATATTTAAGAATGCGAACATAACCAGTAAAAACTTATTTAATATTTCATAAATCATGATAGGGCAAGACAATTGTAAGAAAATAAGTAAATAGCTACTTAAAAAACAATATATATTAATGAAGCGCACACATAAAATTTCAAGTAACCAAATCATAATTTTTAACCTTCTAAAAAACAATTTAATTAGCTATATCATGAAAAAATTGTAGAAGGATTTAAACAAGGGAACAAAGAGACTAGAAGAATGTGAATAGCTTCTTAAATTGACAACCTAAGTTTTTCTCCCATTTCTAACTTGGGCCATGTTATCTAGTATATGCTGGATGAAAGTATGAAGAAAAAAATGATTGAAGAAATAGAACACTTTTCGAACATAGAACAGGCATAACATGGAGAAATAAATTGAGAAAGCATATTGTGGCCACTCGAGCTTTGTTTATAGAAGTAAAGAAACTTTGCATCGAGTTCTCTGATCTTCACATGGGGTGGAGTTGCTCATTCCCTCGACCCTAGCCTGTGCTAAATGCCGGCATGAAAGTTGAAAGGGGAAGAGTCTGGACTCGGAGGATTTTGCAAGATATGGGAACTGAATTTAAAGTTTTGTAGTTTATACTTTATGCTTAAATATTTATTTATTTAATATTTCTTATGGTCTATACGTGAACTGATTTTAAATTCTATACTTTATGCCAAACATTTACTTTGTTCTTTATACCCTAAATCCTAAATTAGAAAGAGTCGTCTTGGATGATTTGGTCACATTAATTGTCGACCATCTGATTGTCCGATTAGAAGAGTAGATGTTTTAGATCCGACTTATGTTAAGAAAGACAGAGGTAATTGGGCTTATTTTATAAAAAATGATCTTAATTTATTAGAACTAAATGAAATGTGACACTGAATAGGACGCAATGGAGAAAAATGATTCATGTAGCCGACCCCACATAGTGGGATTAAGGCTTTGTTGTTACTGTTGCTGTATACTAAACATTTACTTATTAATTATTTAAAGAGTCAGGAGCAGGGAGTACAGAGGGTTGTCCCAAGCTTCTTTAGTATTGTCACTGATAGCATGGTTTTTCCATTAAGAGAATGTAGAGCTGAGTGTTTTTTGTTTATTTGAGTGCTAACATTATTGATTATTATTTTTCTTTTTTTCCTTCTCTCGCAGCAGTTTCTTTGTAGAGTTTTTTGTCATGTCTTCTATTTGTACCCCTGTTTTTTTTAGTCGCCTTTTCCATTAAAGAGCTGCTAATTTTATCCACCATAACTTTGGGTTTGAATGTATAGTTAAACTCAGAAGATTCTGTAATGGACATCAGGCAGTTTCTACTTGATGCTCCAGAGACTTGCTTCTATACCTGCTATGACTTAGTCCTGCACGCTAGTGATGGCTCCCCTCACCAGTTAGGGGATTATAGTAAAATCTCTGAAGTTGCAGACATTTCTACTGGTGGATGCTCCTTAGAGATGTTTGGAGGTATGCTTTCTCATTTATGGCTCATGCATAATTCTGATTAACCGATAATGTTTGATTTTTTGTCGGTATTTATGCAGTTCTATATGATGATAGATCTATAAGATCTCATGTTCGTCGTTCCCGAGATCTGATTTCTCTTTCCAATTGTCATTCATCGTTGTCCACATCACTATCCTTGCAGCATGAACATTCTCAACAAAAGTCTTCAGGTTTATACTTGCCTTTGATGAAGATGCATATTCTTATATCACATTTTAATACTTTCAACTGTGGTTCTTGAGTAAAGAAGTGCGTTGAATGGGATGCCTGCCTAGCTTTTGCTTCAACTTATTATTGGTTTTATATATGTAATTTTTTTTATTTTAAAATTAAAGCTACTTTGGTCTGCAGATGCTGTCAAAGTGGATACTCCAGAGTTAGATGCTTTAGGATTCATGGAAGATGTTTCTTGCTCTGTCTGCAATTTTGTGGTCTCATCACCTATGGATATTAAATGTGTAGAGAGCATTACTTTTTCTTCTTTCAATCCTCCTCCGAGCTATAGACGGTACGAACATATTGAACTGTTCTGTCAGGCAAACTACCCTCTTCAGATTGGTTTCTTGTTTGTAGGGATTCAAATTTTAATATTTTGAAGATTTACATACATACCACTCAACTCTTTTGTATTTACATATCTAACACCTGAACGTCAAATTTTACATATATGCCACCTTATGGATTTATTTGCCATTAGTTTTAGATTATCGTCATCTTTAAACCAATCTCTTATCACTAGACTTATAATCTGTACTGTTATGAGGTTGGTTTGATATTTTACGAAAGCAGAATCCAAACAGTTCATTTATTAAAACAACTATGAAACTTGGACATCTTTTCAAATCATTTGTTCGAAAAATTTAAATTTTTAAAAATTATTTTTGACATTTAAAAAGTTATTTATGGCTTTATTACGCAGCTGGGTTCTACACATTAGGATATGATTTATGAATTTGTGACTGTTTAAAATTTTTTACTACATTAAAAATCAACTTGTGATTTCACTAGTTGAATCAAAACTGTTGATTTTTTTACTTCAACTAATATTATTGCTCATCTATCCAATACTGTTAAAAATTTTGGAATTTAAAAAGGTTGTCAGTGGTTCGATTGTTCGCTTGGGTTTGGTTCTAGGTTTTAGGATTTATGGTTATAATTGTGTATGTTATTTATTTATTTTTTTGAACTCAAAAAAGTTTTTATAACTTTAAGAAATTTATGCAATATTGAATTAGCTTCTTGATGAAACAGGTAATTGCCAAAGTCAGATTTTTTAGATTAGGTGCTTAACCTCTATTTATCTCCCCTGTGATCCATCTTTGCCTTGTTACTTGTCACATGCCTTTTACTTCTCAACTTTTGATTTTACGTTTTGCAGTTCTCTATTTACGACCCTGTGATTTATTCTTATCCCCGTTGAAAATAATTGGTTTGGTATTATTCATAACATATAAAGGGAGGCATTACTCGTTAATTTTGTGCACAGGATTTTACCCGATGTGAAGGGAGTAATCTTATTGACTTCCTTCTAGAATACCTAAACGATGTAATAGGATCAAAATAAGTATTGACTATGGTGTAGGATCATAGAAGCGCTGAATATTTGATTTGCCAAAGCAACAAATAAGGGGAAATAGGCAGCAAGTGCATGTACAGGACAGCAGGGAAACTACACCCGAGAGCAAGAAACGAAGCAGTACAAATGTTAGGAGGATCCACCACATGTGCTCTAACAAGATACATGCATCACTTATAAGAGCACAATTGCATTGTCTCAAAGTAGAGAAATCTGAGAAGAAATGTCAAACTAGTATAAATTAAAACCAAAAAACTATTTGAACCAGCTAAAACAAACAAATATATAGTTCTCGATGCAATTAACCATAATACTAATGTTAATTAAGTTAATTAAGACCCTAAGGGGTTGGCATAGCCATCAGTGGTTGGAATATCTGGATGAGACCAGATAAAAGAGAATTGCATTCGGTTTTTTTGTTTCATATGTTCGTCCCAGGCGGACGTGGCAACCCTTCCCGTTGTTTGCAGGAAATTGAGACCCTCGTAATTCTCTCTAGGTAGAAGATGCTTGCTTATTCACCGTAAGCTCCTGAATCCTTTTAGCCGCCATTAGATTAACGACATTAAAAGTTGCATAAATGTTATAGTTCTTGGGCACGTCAATCTTGTATGTGTTGTCATTAATTCTCTTGAAAATTATGAATGGCCGTGAACTCTTAGCTTGAGTTTTCCCAAAAAAAGAAAAAAAAGGAAAAAAAAAAGAAATTTCGGGAATGAAGTGCCTGTCAATCTCCACATGTTTTGTGCGATCATGTTGCGTTGGATTTTTTGTAATACTTATGAAAACTTTATTATCACAATACTACTCATTGACATGTTTATTGGGATATGTGGCTCTTCAAGAATTCCCTTCAACCATAACANATTGGGATTTTTGTAATACTTATGACAACTTTGTTATCACAATACTACTCATTGACATGTTTATTGGGATATGTGGCTCTTCAAGAATTCCCTTCAACAATAACATTTCACATACTCCATTAGCTGTAGTCTTTATTTTGTCTTGGCACTATCCCTCACAAACACATTTTGTTTCTTACTTCATCATATAATTAGATTTTCTTAGATAAAGTATAATATTCATATGTTGATCTCTTGTCAATAACTCAACCCGCCTATTCTGTATCAGTGTATGCTTCTATATCCTGTTGTGTGGCTTTTTGAAAGAGTAAGCCCTTATCTGATGTGCTTTTTAGATATTTGAGAATCCTATTAACTTCTCCAGGGTGTTTCTCATAGGAAAAATGCGTAAATTGNTATACTCCATTAGCCGTAGTCTTTATTTTGTCTTGGCACAATCCCTCACAAACACATTTTGTTTCTTACTTCATCATATAATTAGATTTTCTTAGATATAAGTATAATATTCATATGTTGATCTCTTGTCAATAACTCAACCCGCCTATTCTGTATCAGTGTATGCTTCTATATTATGTTGTGTGGCTTTTTGAAAGTGTAAGCCCTTATCTGGTGTGCTTTTTAGATATTTGAGAATCCTATTAACTTCTCCAGCGTGTTTCTCATAGGGAAAATGCGTAAATTGATTTACCAGACTAAGTCAAAATAATATCTTGTTGTGTATGTGATAAATGTATTAACTTGCTCATCAATTTTTGGTACGAAAATGTATTCAATAGATCACCTTCTTTCCCATCTCCTAATTTCTAATTGAGGTCAACCGGAGTGTCTGCTGACCTACACTCACCTCAATTTTCTTAAAATATCAAATACACACTTCTGTTGGGAAATAATGATTTCTTTCTTCGATCGAGCAATTTCGATGCCAAGGAGAAATCTCAAAAATCCTAAATCCTTGGTCTCAAAAGCTGATGAAAGAGAAGTCTCTCAAACGATTCATCTCATATGTCATATCCGATAAGAATTATATTGTCTATATAAACAATCATTACGGCTATTTTCCCATCTTTTGAATGTCTAAAGAACATTGTATGATCTCTTAACACTTGATTATACCTCGACTCTTAACAAACATAGTAAATTTCTCAAATCACACTTTCGATGATTGCTTCAATCAGTATAAGGAATTTTCTTAGCTTACACACCTTTGTGTCAAACTTCTCACTAAATCTTCGAGCTACATTCATGCACACTTCTTCCTTTAAGTCCCTATTGAGGAATGTTTTTTTTATATTCAGTTATCATAGGCACCGGTCAAGATTTGCTGCAAGTAACAAAAGAGTTTTCTTGAAGTTTTCTTTTGCGATTGGGCGAATGTCGCTAAATAAATCCCACCATAGGTCTCCGCGAATCTTTTGGCAACCAGTTGAGCCTTATACTATTCTAGAGAGCCGTCATAATTATATTTGAATATAATCACCCAATTGAACCCTACAATTGTCTTCTATATAAGTAGATGAAGTAATTTTTGTCATTTTTTTCAAGAGCTTTTATCTCCTCGAAGACAATCTTATTTCACTTAAGAACTTTTGAAGCATCCTGCATAATATTAGAAATCTCCATATAAGATAATTGTGAGGTAAAAATATGAAAAATATGCGAGAGATTTTCATAGGACAATGGACGTTTAGTGCAAGACTTCACCCTCTAACAAGCAACAATGAAAACATTAGAATTATGAAACTTAAGATTAGAACTCGATTCAAGTTCAGGACTAGAAGACGCAAAACTTTAATATAAAGTGGACTAAACATGCAATAAAGTAAAGGCTTATTGAGGACATTACTTCACGGATTCTGGGTAGTGCAAATGATTCATAGACTATTTTTTTTTTGAGTTTTCCTCTGGCTCAAGTAGAAAATATCAAATGTTATCAATGTCATAGTTCTTTTTTTGTAGTTGTTATAGGATAATGAATATCATGAGATGACACTTTAAGAAGACTTAAATTATCTTTGATATCTTAATGACTCGATCCACTTTCTCCTATGATTTCAAAAGGATTTTGAAAATAGTAATCAAAATTTATATTTTTGTCCCCTCAGTGAAGAAGAGGCGTAAAGAAGAGTTGTCATTTAAAAAAAATGTCATTCATGATAACAAATATTTTTTTTAGAAATATGATCAAAATATTTATATTATTTTTGGGTGAGAGCATAACTAACAAACACTATTTGGCTTATAGTTTAAGTTTTCTTGTTTATGATTATAAATGTGAACAAATGCAATACATCCAAATATCCTTAAAGGCAAAAAGATGAGAACCAATTTGTTGGATATGTTTTATGAAAAACATGACAAGGTGTTTCAGAGTTAAAATCTTATTTGGTGTTCTATTCATGAAGAATTTAGTACTAAGCTTGATTTTGCTCCAAAGATATTTTACACATGTTTAGTAACAACACTGCCTGAGTTACTTTCAGTAAGTGTTTACTTTTTTTCAGCCATACTATTTTGTTGTGGAGTGTTGACACAAAAGCTTTGACGAACTATTCTTTTTTCAAAAAAAGTTGGCCCAAAATCTTTTTGAATTACATTCTTGGCTATTTTTACTTCGTAATAGTTATATAATTTTTTAAAGTTGTGTCGGTAACATGGTGAAAAAGTTTTTGAAAGTTGTTTTTATTTCAAATTACTTTCATTATTAACCCATTTTACTTATGTGTGATCATATATAAAATTCATAGCATTTTTCTTAGAATAATAGTATTATGAGAACCCAAAACATCATTATGAATCAGAGTAAATAGTGTAATTGGTTTGTAAGCTTGGAGAGGAAAAGATGCACAATGATGTTTAACAAAATGACAAACTTCACATTAAAATGATGACATTTTTATTCTAAAGAAAATTAAAATATAAGTATTTTAAACATTAAAAATTAGGTTGACATAATTTTTATTGACATAACATAATATCATTGTCCTTGAAAACAAAAATAAAATTTAAATAAGTACTTTGATATTATCTATTCGAGTTAAGTCCATCTTTAAAATAATTCAACCATTTTTTTCTTTAGTATTGCCAATCATAATTCTAGTGGTAAATTCCAGAAACTCAACAATAGGGTAGAAATCAACTATTTTCGAAGATAAATTTGTTAACGAACAACAAGTTACAATATAAATTGGGATATTTGGAGCACATTGCGAAGAGCTAACAACAGATGAGTCTGACAGTCTCTATCCCGACAATTATCGAGAAAAAGCCATCAACAATTTTCACTTTTTTATTCCCTACAAATGGTTTGTAGAATGAGAATAATTTAGAGTAACCAGTTATATGATCAGTTGCACAAAAATCAATTAATTAATGATGAATAGAATTAGAAATAAAACCTAACAATGCATAGAGTGTTACCCTTGTGCTGAAAAGCGAGATGGAGTCGAAGATAATTTTGGATAGTGTGACAATTTTTATATGTGCTTTAATTGTTCCTTGGTAAAAACGATTGCATTTAAGTATGTAGAAGACTTCATGGTTTCTTAAACTCGGCCTTTTTGTTTTGTTGTTAATTTTCAATTTGTAGGTTTATTATAAAGCTTTCAACATTTCTAATTCATATGATGTTTTTTTTGCAATGTTTGCATTATGATTTGCACGCTATTCTTTGTCAGTATCAACACTTATTGACACAAGAGCCGAGGTCTCATGTTCAGTGTTAGAAGGAGGTTTGGTGTTGCGTTAGGTAGGCGACAACCAGCGTAAAACTTGTCAAAAAAAAATCATGACATGAATCCTTTTGATCATTGTGGAAGTGCTAGGGTGTCCCCTGGAAGCGATGCGCTGTATAGCCTGAATACAGTGAAAAGTGTGCAAGGGCTGCTACACCGGCGCCCAGGTGTAGTGTTAAATAAGCAAGGGTTCCCACATTACAGGCGAATGCGGGTAAAGAAGTTAGTCCATGAACTAATGAAACTAATATTAGGATAGGATCTTGGAATATAGGCACTCTCAATGGTAAATTACTGAAATTAGCTGATATTATGATTCATAGGAAAAGACTAAGGGAATTGATAATTTAGGTTTTAAACTTTGGTATTTTGGTAAGAGTCACACTAGAAATGGTGTAGGCGTAATTATAGATAAGAGTTTGAAAGATAATGTTGTAAAAATTAATAGAGTTGGTGATAGAATTATAGCCCTTAAGATTATCATTGATACTAAGATTTTTAATATTATAAGTGTTTATGCTCCTCAAGTAGGTTTAGATACAGAGTCTAAAGATAAATTTTGGAATGACTTAGAAGACTTAATACAAATGATACCTCTTGAAGAAAGAATTTTTATTGGAGGAGATTTAAATAGACATGTAGGTAGAGTGGTAGAAGATTTCAGAAATATTCATGGTGGCTACGGTTTTGGAGTAACTAATGATTAGAACTATTTTAGATTTTGCTTTAGCGTATGATTTTGTTATTACTAATACTTTATTCAAAAAAGGGATGAACATCTTATTACTTATAAAAGTGGATCTAATAAAACACAAATTGATTATTTTTCTTATGANAAGAAGAGATCGTCGTGATTGTAAAGATTGTAAGGTCATTCAAATTGAAAATTTAAATACCCAACATCGTTTATTAGTTTTAGATTTTAAAATTAAGAGTTGTAAAATAAAAAATAACTAGGACTCATCATTGCAGAATTAGATGAAGAAACTTAAATAAAATTATTTTTTTGAGTAAAATTCAAGATTTNTATGTTCTTGGAGAATCAAAAGAAAAAATATTTACAAATAAAAATAATTGGTGGTGGAATAATAATGTGCAAGAAAAGATAAAATATAAGAAGTTATGTTATAAAAATTGGTTTAAATGTAAAAGCTTTGAGAACTGGAAAAAATATCTAATGACCCGCAGGGAGTCTAAAAGAACAATCAGTGACGCTAAAAATATTATTTTTAATGATCTTTATAATAGATTAGATACTAAGGAGGGTGAAAAATATATAAACTAGTCAAACAAAGAGAAAAGAAAAGTAAAGATTTAACTCAAGTAAAGTGTATTAAAGATGAAAATCAAAAAGTACTTTTCTTAGAAAAAGATTTTCAACATAGGTGGGTGAGTTACTTTGATAAACTTTTTAATGAAGTTTCTAAAAATACGATCAACCTTAGTGATTTTAATATCGTAAATAATAATAAAACATATCATTTTTATTGTCGCATTAGCAAAAAAGAAGTTGAGGAGGCTATAAGGAAAACCAAGAGTGGAAAGTCTGTAGGACCTGATGATATCTCAATTGAAGTGTGGAAATTTTTGGGAGATTTGGGAGTTTCTTGGCTTACTAAACTTTTTAATATTATTTTAAAAACTAAAAAGATGCCTGAGGAGTGGAGGAAGAGTATTTTGATCCCCATTTTTAAGAATAAAGGGGATGCACAAGAGTGTGCAAATTATAGAGGAATTAAGTTGATGTGTCATACTTTAAAATTATGGGAGAGGGTAATTGAACATAGGTTAAGATGCATCACGAAAATTTCTCATAATCAATTTGGATTTATGCCTGGCAGGTCTACTATGGAAGCTATACATTTATTGAGAGGTTTGATGGAGAAGTTCAGAGATAATAAGGAGAATCTACATTTGATTTTTATTGATTTAGAAAAAGCTTACGATAAGGTTCCAAGAGATATCCTTTGGAGAGTTCTCGAGAAGAAATGTGTTGATATAACTTTTATTCAAGTCATTAAAGATATGTATACTAGAACTGTTACTTGTGTTCAAACTGAAGGTGGATTGACAAAATATTTTCCTATTTCTGTTGGATTACATTAGGGATTGGTTTTAAGCCCATATTTTTTTGCTTTGGTTATGGATGGTCTTACTGGACATCTACAGGAGGATGTACCTTGGTGTATGCNATGAGAGACAGCGAGGCGGCGCAGTGATGCATGAGACTTTGTAAAATGACGGGAGGAAGGAGGCAGCAGCAGTCATCTTGGGAAGGAGTTGGCAGCGAAGGAGAGGTGAATGGGAAATGCAAGAAAAAGACTGAAGAAGGGAGAAGAAAGAAGGGGTATATATAGATGCAATGAGAGGGTTTTCTGTCTAGTCGCAGCTTCCATGTTAATCGCCGGCGAGCGCGTGGCCTTTCAGTTATAATTCTTGATCACTTTGTTCTTCTTCCCCACGCTCCACCATTGCAAGATTCCAGCTTCCTCAGGAGCTAAGGACTCTTTGGCTGCTAGTAAGAGTTTGTTAGGGGTGGTAAATCCGTGAATTTGGAATTTGTAAATTTTGAATTATATAACATGATAGTGATTAATTCGACTAAATTTTAATGAATAATTTGATTGTTCATTTTAAAATTTAAGGGTCAGTTTGGAGCCGACATTTTATCTGTATTCTCAAAAAATTGTTGTCAAATGTTGTGTTGTACGATCAGATCTTACCACCTGCAATGGCCGCCAGAAGGTTGGAGTAAACTTTTCAAAAAAAACAAAATTAAAAATTATAACAGTCACTGTAACTTTTTGAACAGTAGTTTCTTCTTCATAAGTTTCACAGCTGCTTATTCAAACAACTGCAGTTGCCCCAAACACACAATTTGGAGAACTATTTTCTGGTTGTTTTTTTAGAATTTTCTGTGGAAGAAAACTGTTTTTTTTTTTCAACATGAACTCTCAAAGCGTGATGACCGTCAGAAAATTGTCCAACTTTTTAAAAATAAAATAAATTTATAATAGCTATTTTTTGAAAAACTGTTTTTTTTTTCTATAGCATTTTCATAGCTACTTCTTCAAACAGTTACAACTGCCCCAAAGAGACCATAAATTTATTATTTCCGACAAAATTTTAAAAATAAGTATTAATAACAAAATTAAGGGGCATTTAGATGCATACAAGTTTAAAATCCAACTCTTACTTATTTATATACCTAGTACTTAAATATTTTTTATTTTTTTTATATTTATATCCCCTACAATTATGTCACGTCAAAAATATTACTAAAAATTGAAGTTTAGGTGTAAGTTGTGTAAATACATCAAAATTGAGTGGTATGCATGCAAATTTTCCTAAAATTGCTTCGTCATAATTAGGATAAATAGTATTATTATTATTAATCAGAGGTTTTTAGACACACAACACTAAAAACTTTCATATTTACCTATCTCACATTTAAACTTTCATATTTACAAATATCATATGAAAAATAGCACTCATTATCATCTTCTAATGGTCAAATCCATACTTTCATCCATAAATAAAGTGTTCTCGGTGTAAAAATCAAAGTTTCGGTGAGAGATAGATAAATCCATAACAATTGGGTGCTATATCTATAATTTTCCCTAATCATTAATTATTAAACTAGTAACTTAAAAAATGTTTNCTTGTTGCCACCAAACGCATGGTTGGGTGTCCGTCCAATTCCAGGTAAAGAAGTTTTGTATTTGTGAATGTTGCATCACCTCCTGGAGATCAAATTTTCTTTCATTGATTGTTCCTCGTGTATTGATGTTGGCATTTGTTCCATGCATCATTTGGATGATATTTCTAAGCATATACTCCTTGTTTTTTGATTTAGATGCCCAGCAAGATCTTAAACAGCTTTCCAACTGGATCATGGATATGTCTTGTTTCTCTTTTGTTTATAATTATGATAAATAGTTCCATATCACATAATTTCTTATGTAGTATGCATTAAGGTACAGGCTTTTCTAATGCTGACACATATACTGACATCACAATTTCTTATATAGTATGTATCAAGGTACAAGTTTTTCTAATGCGGACGCATATACTGAATTGCATCATAAATGAAAAGAAAAAGCAATTTTAATAAATTTCTAGTAAGGATGCAAGACAGTCAAAAGAAAATGTACGAGTTATTTTACACTAAGGTTCCTGAGTTATAGACCACATTTAATATTGATGTCACAAAAAAATTACATGATCAGGCACTAAACTCAATGCATATTAGGGTAATTGTGAGATTCAAACTTGTCATCCAGACTCTAATTTTTGCAATTTTATAGTCAACTGAACATCTAGACAAGACAAGAACAACACTAAAAACAATCTAACATGAGCTTACACGAGCTATAATTAAGTTGAAACATTAATTGAAAGGTCAAATGATTTTAAAATTTGGCATGCTTATAGTTAAATTGAGCATCTCAATTATAAATCCAACTTGACTAAGATCATTAAATTTTGATGTTATTAGGACACTTAAAATGTTATGGAATTGCCCTTTCCAATACTACACAAATCAGACCCCATTTTCAACATGGAGGGGGAGGAATTTCAGTGCTATGTCTGTGACACATCAAAACTTATTTTGAAGTAAGTGACCGTACAATGTAACTGCACGTGGTAAGTAGTATACAGTCTAAGGTCCACGTATCAATCCCACAAGGAAAGTGTTAGCAATTTGTTTCAACAGAAAATACTCTAGTTTACTAATTTAGTTACTTAGCTCTGTGAGTTTGCAAAAGGGGTTTTAATTCGTAAGACTCTAGCAAACAGAGAAATTAGCATACAACAGAAAAAAATTGCAGAAAAACTTTTATGTGTTCCTTCAAGATTTATGAGGCTCACTTCTCTGTGATTCCAGGATCATGATGATCATGATTTTCCTAAATATTCTCCTATATGATAGTTGTCAATAGGAGATATAATATTTTTTATGCCTATTTTCAGGTCAAAAGAGGTCTATAATCCATGACGTTGAGGCTTTCTCAATGCTCATGACAGCGTAGGGGTGTAAATGAGCTGAACACGAGCGAGTCCAGACTCAGCTTGTGTTCAGCTCGTTTATATTTCGAGCTCAAAAAGTGTGTTCGTGTTCGACTCGTTTGCTCATTTGCTTAGCGAGCCAAACACGAGCCGTTTACGAACAAAGAGTCATTTTGACAACCTTAATCACGTATAAGATGTTAAGGATTGGGACAAGATTTAAAACATCATTTGAATTTAATTTAATAATTTTTATTCTATTTTNGTGTTGTATTCTTCACGTCTAACATTAAAAAAAAAAATTATCGCATAGAGGGAAATGGTTTTCTATCGAGAATGCGACCTCAGACTTTTTCTAAACTCCAATTAAGACCAATTAAAATCATATTGATCTGATGGTTTTATTTTTTTCTTATGGCGAGCATAGTCCTTCACATTCTCCCAAACATTATCATAACATTGATCAAAATCCTGACATATTGTTACTAACTCATTGTAACAAGTATTAAGATTACATTTATTCTGTTTGGATTTTCAAAATTGAGTTTTCAACTAAAAAATTTGTGAAGAATTCTCAAATTCTATGTAAAGATCTTGAATGACCTCCCAGATATTTTCAGCAATGGGAAGAATTATGTGAGACATTGCGATGACAAGTTTCATGGAGTTGATGGGCCAAGCTATAATAAGATAGTTTTCAGACTGTTATTTTTCCAAATTTGGTCACCGACAACATGTTTCGAAACTTCACATGTTAATTGCCCAATTTTGCCTCAATTGTCAATTCTATGGATTGAGCTCAATTGAGATAGTTGTGCCTATTGAGTTTTATAATTGTGAGATAAGGGTATGAATTATGGGAATAATAATCAGCAGATACAAGCATGAGGGAGGCTATAGGGTGAGGCGAAGTGGTTTCAACATTACTAGAGCAAGCATAGCAGATTTAATAGGTTTGAACTAAGGTCATCATCATTGACTTATACGACATCATTTGAATTGAAGGGAGAAAACACATGAGTAGTGGTTACATCGAGGGAGAATGGACAATTAGTGGCTACCTCGAGGAAAAATGCATTAACAATAGCTTTGATTGCGTGTTCGATCGTGATGGGAGCATAATCATGTGTTCGGTTGTGATGGAAAAAACATAAGCAATGTCTATCTCGAGGAGTTATTTCTTCGACCACACTTTCAAAGCGTATTCGAGGAGCTATCATGCAGTGATTAACACTTTGCAAGAGTCCTCATGATCGTGTGTTCTTTGCAGGGAGCTTCATAGCAATTTTGGTTGTGAGTGGGAGAAAGTAGAATGTTCGGTCGAGAGTGAGAGAAAGTCGAAGCTTTGACGATTGGCGTCACTAAGTTTACTATAATGAGTGTCGTTCTTGGCAAAATCTCTGATACCATGTAGTTTTTGTGAAAAGGAAAAAATAATTATTCCTCTTCAATTTTAGAAGGAACTTTTAAAAAGAATGAATTGTTCAAAACCCACTTTGAACATTCATAACATGGGCTTAAATAGGGTAATGCAATATTTTAGAAATACACCCCTAGACTTCTTCGATATTCCCTTTTTTTCAATAAAACGCTAAATAAGGTCCAACTCTCAACACTCCCTCTCAAAATGGGCAAATAATATCCACCAAGCTCATCTTGTCACATAATCCAAACAAATATAATGAACTAAGTCCTTTAGCGAGGCAGTCATCCACTTGCTCTTTTGTTACAACATGACTTTGCTCTAGTAGCATGTTATTCAGCTTTTCCTTTAAGATGAAACTATCAATCTCCACATGTTTGGCTCTATCATGTTGCACCTAATTGTTGGCATGATGATTGCTCACTTGTTGTCACACCACAATTTCATTTGAGTTCCTTGGTCTGCCTTGAGCTCGACCAACAAGCCTCTCAGCTACATCATATCGACAACTCTTAAGGTCATGACCCTGTACTTTGCCTTAGCTGTTGATCTTGTTACTATAGAATTTCTTGCTATTCCAAGCGACCAAGTTGACCCCTACAAACATGCAGTATCCTGAGGTGGATCTTTTGTCATCGGCACAACTCGCCCAGTTAGCATCATAAATTCCTCAATGTCTACATGCCCATTCTTCCAGTAGATCAACTCTTTCCCTAGTGCACTCTTCAGGTATCTCATAACCCGATACACTATATACATATGTCTATTCCTTGGGTCATGCTCGTAGAAGTTCACCTCGCTCTTTGCAAAAGAGATATCGGGTCAAGTGTGGCATAAATAGATCATACAACCCACTAATCTTTGGTACCTCTCACGATTAACCGGTTCTTATACCTCTGCACTCAGCTTGACCTTCCGATCAGTTGGAGAGATTAAATGTTTTCACCCTAACAACCTGTTTTCGTGAGGAGATCTAGGGCATATTTCTTTTGAGATAAATCTATTACCTCAGGTCCATGGGTCACTTAAATCTCAAGAAAGTAGCTGAATTGTCCAAGATCCTTCACTACAAATTCATTTCCCAATCTCACATCTAGTTGGATAATCTTTGCCTCATCATCATTGGTGACAATGATGTCATCAACATATACAACAACTATAGTGGTGCGATTTTTATGTTGTCGAAAGAACTCCGTATGATTTGCTGATATCTTATGCCCACCATAGCCTTTTTAAACTTATCAAATCTGGCTCGAGAAGATCCCTTCAAGCCGTATAGTGACTTCTTGAGCTTACACATCTTGCCGATTACTTGATTGTATTGAATTCTAATGGTATCTCCATATGTACCTCCTCCAGTAACTCACCATGAAGAATTGCATTTTTTACTTTAAGTTGGTGTAACCTACAGTCACCATTCACTGCTAGAGATGTTTGTTACAAGTGCAACTATATCATCATAACCATATGTCTGACTGTACCCTTTTACCACCAACGTGTTTTGTATCGCTCCAACTTCTTTTCTGGAGTTTGCTTCACTATGAAGGCCCACTTGCACCCAATTGTCTTTTTTTTCCGCTGGTAATGACACTATCTTCCATGTTCAGTCTTTATTGAGAGCCCTAAGCTCTTCATGCACAGTCGCTTTCCATTTGGGATACTCTTTAGCAACTTGTCAACACTTGGGTATAGCGATATTGTCCAAATATGCAATGAATGCTCCATGCAAATGCGACATGTTAGAATGTGAAACAAAGTTAACAATGTGTGTTCCCACCCAAAAAGATAGGGAGGATATCCCGCTTTGCTGCGAGCGGTCTTCTTTAAAGTTGGGAGGTTTGGAGAAGGAGGAATCATTTTTGTAGTAGCTATCATGCTACATTTTTGTAGGCTATGAGAGAGACGCCAGTGAGATTGGTCTTCGTGATGCTAGAAGATAGTGATATGGGGAGCCAGTACTTGAGGCAGCGAGACCCATGCTAGCAGACTTTTAAGATGTTTTGACGGATATTATGCCACTTGTATTACCATCTTTATAAGAAATTCAATATGCCATAGACCTTATCACAGGATTGATGGTCTCCAACCGACCAACCTACCTAATGCAACAGTAAGAGTATAAGAAGCTATAAAAGCATGTTGAGGATTTGATGGTCCCCCAAGGACTAGTTCACAAGAGCACCGGTCCATGTGCTGTATCAGCTTTGGTCATCCCCAAAAAAGATGGATCGTGGTGCATGTGCATAGATAATAAGGCTGTGAACAAGATCACAATTAAGTACAAATTTCCTTCTCTTTGACTGGATGATTTACTTGATTAGTTGCAATGAGCCAGCCTTTTCCCCGAGATTGATCTACGTAGTGGATATCATCAGATCAGGATGATGATAGTGGAGGAATGGAAGACAACTTGTATGGGTGGACAATCATGCCCTTTGGCTTGTTCAATGTCCCTACCACTTTCATACGGTTGATAAATCAGGTTTTTTGAGCTTTCATTGGAAAATTTGTGGTTCTATATTTTGATGACATCCTGGTGTACAATAGTTTAGAGGAGGAGCACTTACAACATTTGAGATAAGTCTGACGCTTTTCGAGCTGAGCAGCTATATGTCATCCGTAGAAGTGCCATTTTCTTACGCTGCAAATGTGCTTTTTGAGATACGTTGTTCCTGATGCCGAGGTGATATTATTGATATTTTTGATGTGATGTTAGAGATTTGAGTGTTATATCAGTATGTATTAACATTCAGATACATAAGAATTATGTGGTATATATGTTAATCCTCCTTCATTTGTTTTTTTTTAAATTTAGCAATATGCATTTGTTGTATTTTTATTAAACCAGTCAGTAATAAATTTGACAGCCAGCGTACTCTCCTTCCTTTTCATGGTCAATTCTTTTGTCCTTTGCTTATTTTTAAAAATATCCATTGTTTACCAGTTTTATTATTATTTAATTCAGGTTAGTTGGAGATTTGATATATGTCGACATTAAAATTCTGGAAGGTACTGAGCTTTGCATCAGCGGTACAACTAAGGGTTTCTATGTGAATTCGAGCACAGGAAACATATTTGATCCAAAACTAGCTAAAACAGCACACNCTAGAAAGAAAGATACAGATACAATGCGATGGAGGGCCCAAACATGACACCCTGCTTACAACAAAATCACAAGCGGTTCCACAACTAGAAAATACTAAAAAGTACATTAGAGACATAAAAAAAAAGCTTAAAAATACAGAAATACATAGTATCAGTGGCTAGAGAGCAACCCAATTTGGTTTTGCCTCTGGTTCTGATTCTAGGAAAGGAGCAAACTAATAAATTGGTAAGATGATTGCCATTGCCAGTAGTAACCAATGTATCATCCAATATGTTCCCGTGCTGGAGTCGGCCTCCATTCTTCTTCTTCCTTCTGGAATAGACCTGTCATTCCTCTTCCGAAGATTGACTCACCTGATTTTTGTCTAAAGTGTGTTGAAGATGTGTAAATTCTTGGACATTAGAAGCAACTACATGTTGTACCGGCTGATCTGTTATTGGATCAAAGGAGCACCCTCGTGTGTCTTGGCATGTGAGTGAGTCTTCTTGAATAACAGTGGGTGGTATAAACACAACTTGATCTGTAGCTGTAGTATGTTATTCTTCAGGAACTGCAGTGTTGGGAAGAGGATTGGGTTGCGTCTTCACAGTAGGGATAGTAGGTGACTGTTCTTTAGTGATATTCGACCTTAGATGAGGATGCAAACGATAGAAAATAGTAGAGCTGTGGCCAAACATACTACAATAAGAGCAATAAGGAGGATGTGGTTTCATTTCAACCTTTTGCCAATGCCCGTTGTGCGTAGTGCGAATCCATATCTCATCCGGAGTTGGTTGAGTGATATCTCTCTCAACTAACACAAACCACAGAAGGTCTAATGACAACAAACATAGGACTATACATCTTGAGAGACTTAGCGTAAGCAATTGCTAAAGAGTATAGGATTTCCATGTTGAATAGATGTAATTTTAATCCCAGAAACTTTATCCAAACAGGAATGATAGGAGACTCCATTTTTGAATCAAAATCGACAGTCCACTTCAGAATTTTCATAAAACGATTGTCAATCTTGATAGCTTTTCGAGAGAAAATGCGAGTGTAATCGACATCATGAGATAGCTGAATAAATATATGTCTACCGTCAAGTAGACCAATGTTCCAACTGCCCAATAGTTTCATAGTATCATACTCCTTAATGGTATCCAGTTTTGGGTGACCATAAAGGAATTTTCCCATTAGAGAAAGATGCCATGAGGACGTGAGAGTACCGGTTTCAATCTCTGTGAAAATAAGTGCAGACTTCCTATTTTTTCTAAGATTTTTAATAGAAGTGTGATCACCTCCACCTTCAAGAGCCTCATGGAAAGATTCTGGAACATTGCAGGATTTACCGATAGCAAAACGAAGCGCTGAACTTGGAGGAGTGGCACGAGCAGCAAAGTCGCTGGTAAGCGCATTTGCATAGGAACGAAGCGTCGAGACCATCTCCCTCACAAGACAGGAAAGAAATAGTCTGGCGGGCGGGAAGCGAAGAGACAGGCGAACATGAAACCTTCTGTCGGGCAGGAAGCGAGCAGGCAGGCGCGCCCTTCTACGAATAGGAGTGAGCAGAGAGAGACGCATAAAAGAACCGCAGACCAGATGAAACCGTTGCTCGAAAAAGGAGCTCGAAGAGGGAAACAACGCCGAAGCCCTTCGTCGTATGTGGCAAAAGGGAAGACGACGAATTCGTCGTCTCCGTCGAGTGCGGGAAGTTCGTCGTCGTCGTCTCCGTCGAGTGCGGGAAGTTCGTCGTCGAGCACTAGAGAAAAATTGACGGCCGAAGGAATCAAACCAGGGTTTTGCCATCGGGCGAAACCCTAATAGAGCAGATGGATTAGTAGTATTTCGAGCCAAAATGAGCCGAACACGAACGAACAAATATTTATTGGTGTTGTTCGTGTTCGACTCGTTAACTTAGCGAACGAACCGAACATGAGCTTCTTAACGAGCTGAACACAAGCTGTTCGCGAACAACGTGCTATTTTGACGGCCCTAATTCTGCGTAACTGTTCTGATCCATTAGGATGATTGTAGAATTCCATTGAAATATGCCTATCTTCTCGGAATTCTGTCATTAATCATTCGTTTTCACTACATAATGGTTAGAGGTCATAGCTTCACGAAACATTTTAACATCATAGCTGACCAAACTATGAATAAATTAAGTTCATAGGTTAACCAACAACTTTGGCCATGAAAACACAAGAATATGTAACGGGTAAATATTACGGAAAAAAAACACGATTAAATTCGCTCCCCCTACATCATGGAGACACGAAGAACGAATTTAGCCACGCATTGTCGAGAAAACCATACCATGGAAAATGATACAGGTTCATTGCAAGAAACAAAACATTTAAAAGTTATAAGAAATTGTTTTTTCCATAGTTGCAATACTTCTTCCTCTCATATAAGTTTCTCAAAACTCACAAAATACAAGAACTCTAACCTTACAAGTTTTCTACCAAAGGAAGAAGAAGACCTTGAAAAAAACTCTCTAATTTCTCTCCAAATCTTACATCTAGCCGCCTACAATAGCTCATGAGTACAAAACTCCCTCCATGAAGCCCTAAAAATCACTTTTATATCAAGAATCACAGCTTGGGCCATCAAATTTTCTTCCTAAAGTGTTTTCTCGCTCATTGGCGTGGTCACTCCCAATCATGCGTGGTCCTGCCATTGGACCCTAGGATGGCGTAGTCACGCCCGACGACTGTGTGGTCATGCCATTGGTCTGCCCAAGGCGGCGTGGTCATGCCAAATGCGGCATGGTCGCATCACTCTGTTTCGATATGTGGCGTGGTCATGATGCTTTACGACACTTTTTCGCTTAATTTTGTCATTCCAAATTATTCGTATTCACCCCCTGCAACCTGCACAACATCAATAGAAAATCTTTCTCAAGTATAAATATGTAATAAATAGGTAAAAACAATATGTGAAATGCAAGGAAATGTGAAGGTAAAATCACGTAAAACTGATGCATGTCAATACCTCCAGACTTATCCTATTACTTGCCCTCAAGTAATCATATGATTTAGTTAGTTTTTTTTTGAATTAAATTGACACTCCTGTACCGTTTACCATAAACTAATAAAAGTGTTAAATGTCATTATAGGATCAATTAGTTTTAATAGTTAGTAATTTGACCATTCCTTAATTCCCTTCATTCCATTCTTAAGAAAACTTCATATATCCCTAATTTGGTATTAATTTAAATATTTTCACTAATCTTGAATGTCTTTAATACAATTTTTGTAAATTTTGACTAATTTAACATTTCCTTAACTTTCCCTTGAAGATAACTTTTAAAACAGTTTTCATTGAAGAATCATGGTAGAAATTTATCACTTAACTCCCACTAAATACTTCTCTAATTCCTTCTCTTTTCTTGAATTTTCTTTGTGCCAATCTTAAACTTCTCCTAAAAAATTTTTCACTATTATTATTTTTTTCTTTTCTTTTACTTTTTTTCTTTTCTATTGAAAATTACTATATATGGTTGACAATTTTTCCTTTTTTAATTTTAAATAAGATAAAGGGTAACGTTTCTCAAGTAGTAAAAACTAAACCCTTGATTTTTTAATACCGCACATTTTAGCTTATATTTTCAGTTAAAACTTAAGATAATATTAACATGATTAAAATACACTGAAAAGTATTTGACATTCTTATTTTGCTACTTAACCCTTAAATCACATTTTTTAATAATCTATGAGTTCTTTTAAGTAAAGTGTGAAGTTGTTTAAATTTTGAATCTTATTATTAACTCATTAAAGTTAATCTTTTCTTAAATGACTTTTATCTATTTTTAATAGGCTGTAATAAACATTTTGAAATAAATCAAAATTTCTAACAGGAGTTGCCAAATTTAATTTTAATTCTTTGCTGAGTTATGTGAGTTATCTTTCAGGTTCATAATAATGTACATTCTCGCACCCCTAACTTGTTTTTTTTCCACATGTATAACAGAATCAACGGTAAATGAAAAAGTAGGTAAATGCAAGAAAAGGTAAATACATTGAATCTCAAATGTGCAAAATATGTAATAATGCATAAATAAGAAAACAATTCAAAAATTTGGGGGTTCTCGATTCCTACCCTACCATTAAAGGCAAACTACTTTGTAGAGAGAAAATGCTCTAAACTGATCCAAATGAAAATTTAAAGCAAATTTCAATGTAAATTTCAAAACAAATTTTGAAAAAAAAATTCAAAACAAATGTGGAAAGTAGAAACATGCTCAACGCATCAGATAATATTTGGGTGGCCTCCCAAGATAGTGCTTGATTTAACGTCATCCGCCTGAAGAAAAGGGTTTTCTTGAGGATCAAAATTTCAATATAGTAATTCTCGATTAATTACCCAATATTTTGTTGGTCCCAAAGTTTTTACCAAGTCCTCAAAATTTATTTTTTATTGAAACATGTCCCTCTCAGTTCGATAGTATTCTTCAAGAGAGAGTATATTGGGGGTTTATTCAGATAATCATTCATGAGGATTCTTTCTAAATCCAAAGTTCTCCCAATTAGTTCCCTTATTTGTATATCACTATTTTCTTCACATGTTGCAAGAAACGGGTCCTTATAAAATAGTTCAAGGTCTCTTTAACTTTGGGTTGTGTCTTCCCTAGGTTTTTCGGGTTTTGGATCTAATTCTACCGGGCACTCTCTTGTTTAGGACTGTTTTCCAACTCTTCCCCTTAGGGCATTCCTATGGGTGATACTATATACCCAATTTTCTCCCTCACAATTCAAGAGGGTGCCTTGAAAAGAAGAGCAAATTTTTTATCTGTCATTGTCCAACAAAATCATCCAACTCAGTCTGCTTTTCAGGGACAACTCTTTAGATTCAAAGTTATGACTCTCCACTACCCCTGACATCCATTGGGGTTCATTGCTTAATAGGTTAGCTAACTGCCCAACTTGATTTTCTATGTTTCTAAGGCGTCAGCTTGGCTTTGTAATTCCTTCTCTATGTTTATCACTAATTCCTTCAAATACTAGTCACTAACCAGATTATTGCAACTTCCTACAGGATTGACTTAGGTGCTCTCCCATTGCTGGTTGTCTACTTTAGGATGATTATTGTTCCAATCAAGGCTAGTCGACCAACATTGGGTATAAGTGTTTGATTCATTCCTCAAATTTATTGATAATTCTTGTAAAGACATGTTATTCTTCTTAAATTGGGTTTTTTGATGTGACTTCCCAATGTTGAGTTTGATAAATGTGTTCCGTGCCCCAGTTTCAATTTTCCACAAGGATGGCTTGAGTTCACCAATGTTGGTTTTCTATACTAATGTCTTTAGTGTTTCAATCAGAGTTCGGGTAAGTAGTCCAATTAGAATTGCAGGCATTGGAAGAGGTGTGATCAAAACTATCTTCTATGTCAGGAGGGCAAAGATTGTGAATGTTAGCCATTAGTGCGTTGCTATACTCTTCAAAAGATTAAAAATAATTTTCCTGAGGGTTTGGCGGCTAGACAACAAATAGGCGGTTATGGGAAGATGCGGCAATAAACAACGACTAGGGAGGTGCCACAACAAGCAAGGGGTAGCGGGAAAGGTGTGGAAGCGAGCAACGACTATGGAGAGTGCAACCTTTAGCAAGGGAAGGTGTGAAAGGGAAAGAAGACGAGGGGAGAACCACCACCTCAGAGTAGGATTCAACTTAAGCACCACTTGTCCTCGTATACAACCTTAAAAAGGGAGAGTGATGCCGACGATAGAAATCTAAAATCAAATCTTACTTAGAATACATAAAACAACATATAAATAGTCTTAATGCAAAGAGGAGTCGGCCTCACTCCAAATAAGAGGGAATCACGCTATAAGGAGGTCTGTCCAATCTCAATTCTACTTGGATCGAGTAGAACCCATGTTGCAATTGTCACAATGATGCGGTTTGGGCGTTACAGTGCTGGGCCTGGGCGCCCCCACGTCTGGAAGACTAGAGCCCGTGAAAGGAGAATTATGCATCACCCATACGTGATAGTGCAGAACCTCTCTCAAGAGAGAAGTTTGACTTTGCAAAGTAAAAGAATGGGAGGTTTCCTCTTCTCCTGAAAGGAATATCTATGCTTCGACGAGGGCAGGTGTTACATGTTTTTGCAAAAAACTCTAAAACTTTTTGGAGCTCTTTATAAAATTTTTCTTTTTTTAAAAAATAATTGAAGAAATATTTTTTTTTTTGCAAAAGCCCAAGAGCTAAAATATTAAAAAGAAAGAAAGATACAAATAAATTGTATGAGAGGACCCGAACATGACATCCTACCCACACAGTAAACACCACGTGCAAATGGTTCCGGAAAAAAAATGCAGAAAAATACATAAGAGCCTATAAACTAAAAGTGCTAAAACACGTAGTATCAGGTTGCTAGCGAGCAACCCAATTTTTCCATGCCTCTGCCTCTAGTTCTATGAAAGAAGGCCAACTAACAAATTGGTAAGACGACTGCCTTTGCCAGTAGTAACCAATGTATCATCCAATAAGTTCTTGAGTTCGAGTCGGCCTCCATTCTTCTTCTTCCTCCTGAAATAGACCTACCATTCATCATTCAAAGACTGACTCATCTGATTAGTGGATTGGTTTCAAGTGTGTCGGAAATGTGTAGGTTGTTGAACATTGGAAGCATCTACTTGTTGTAGCAGCTGATATTTTATTGGATCAAAGGAGCACTCTTGTGTGTCTTGACATGTAATTGAGCATTGTTCAATAACAATAAGTGGTTTAGACACGTTTGGATCGGTACTAGTTGTATGGGGAGATATTTGATGAGACTCCAGAGTACCATGCTCTAATCCAACAGCTGGAAGAGAGTGTTCAAAAGCAGGAGCATCCAGGGGTAGAACGGCTTGGGTATGATGTTCTTCATTTGAGAACAAATGTTTGAATAGGATGGTCATTAGAAGATTTCCCATCAGGAACAACTCCAGGCAGAAGAGTAGAGATATATTCGGTGTTGGAAAGAGTGCACCTCAGCAGGGATGGTAGGTGACAAGGTGTCTACCCCCAATTCAGTATGAATAGATCTTTGAACATGTTACTTATATTTAATAATATCCGGCCTTAAATGAGGATGCATGCGATAACAAATAGTAGAACTATGACCAAACATATTACAATGAGAGCAATAAGAAGGGTGTAGTTCTATTTCAACATTTTGTCAATACCTCGTTATGAGTGGATCCAATCCATTCCTCATTCGGAGTTAGTTGTGTGATATCTCTCTCAACTAACACACAAGCCATATAGGGTCTTGTGACAGCAAGCGTAGGACTATCAACCTTTAGTGACTTACCTTAAGAAATTGCTAAGGAGTAGAGAATTTCAAAGTTGAACATGTGTAGTTTTAACCTCAGAAACTTTATCCAAATAGGAATGATAGGGGACTCCGCTTTTGGATCAAAGCCGACACTCCACTTCAGTATTTCATAAAACGGTTGTCAATGTTGATTACCTTTTGAGAAAAAAATATGAGTGTAATTTGCATCGTGAGATAACTGAATAAGTATATGCCGACCGTCAAGTAAGCCAATACTCCAACTATCCGATAGCTTCATAACATCAAAATCTTTCCAATTGATCTCAAGTTTAGGGTGACCATAAAGGAATTTTCCCACTAGAGCAAAACAACAAGAAGACGCAAGAGTACTGGTTTCAACCTTAGAGAGAAAAGAACAGGTTTCCCATTTTTTTACCAAGCTTTTTATTGAAAGTGTGATCATCTCCACCTTCAAGAGCCTCGTGGAATAATGCAGGACTTTCCGATACCAAAACCAGACTCTAAACCTGAATTAGGGGCTCGAGTAGGATTTTCGCCGGTAAGTGCAGTGGCATAAGAACGAAGCGTTGAGGCCATCTCCACCAGGCAAGATATGATTTGAGTCTGGAGCGGCTCCGCCTCAATCTGCAACTCGAGGATGCGGGGACTGCAAACGATGAACAAGACTGCGAGAGAGGCTCGGCAGTTAGATTTTTTGATCGTGCGAGAGAGGCTTGGCAGAAGCCCTTCGATGTTGGGCAAGAAGAATCAATGGCATGAATGTGTCAGGAAGAGGAGATGACGTGCGAGAAAGCCGAAGGAGAGAAACCCTTCGTCGTTGGGTACGAAGAAACCGATTGGCGCGAAACTATTCGTCATCGGGCACGACGAAATCGGTGGTGTGAAGTCGAAAAATCAACTCAGGGAATCGCCNGTATCCATTAAAACTAGCTTTAGTTTTCAAACTAAAGTGAAGTGACATTAAAGTAATAATAATATTATTATTATGATTATTAAACTATAGATAGGGAAAGTATATATCATTGTACTTGTCGAACTAACCCAAATAAGAAAAATGAAGCAAAGTAAAGTGATGTTAAAATATTATTATTATTATTATTATTATTATTATTATTATTATTATTATTATACTGTACTCATTTAGCTCCTTAATCAAGTTCTTCAATATCTAAATATTATTATTATAAAAATAAATAGTACAATTTTAATGATTTAAATAGGCAAAAATTAAAATATTATGCATTCAATTATCCCACAAGGATAAAATTGATATGTGTACTAATCTTTACCCAGAGCAAGCATTATCTATAGCTTCATACATTACTGACATTTTATTAGAAGAAGCCAATTCCTATATATTTACATGTATGTCTAACACCAAAGCTTTAATTTTTACATATATATCACATTTTTTTATGAAAAGTGATATTTTTGATGTGATATAAAGGATTTGGGTGATATAAAGGTACGAGTATAGATTTTGTGTTAACTTGTAAATACACATATGGATTGAATGGGATGAATGTAAATGCCCATAATATTATTGTTTATAATGATTGAAAGAAAGAAAAGGAAACAATGGAATCAATGTTATAGCCAATTCACAAGGAACAACCTTTATCCCACCTTTTAATGATTGAACACAGCCTTGGCAAAGTCTTGCCTTCTACTCTCTTAGCAAAGCATCATGGCACCATGTGCTTAGCACGAGTTATGAGAAATCATAGCACCCACTTTCATTTTTTTTTT
>JXCR01148437.1:76178-121998 GCA_002079205.1 Phalaenopsis hybrid cultivar
TATATATATATATATATATATATATATCTATGTATGTATATGTATGTATATAGACATATCTACATACATAGATGTATGTATATGTATGTATATAGACATATCTACATACATAGATGTATGTATATGTATGTATATAGACATACATACATACATAGATGTATGTATATATGTATGTATATATATCTACATACATACATCTATATATGTATATATTATGTATATATATATAGATACATACATCTATATATGTATGTATGTATGTACATATACATACATACATCTATATATATATGTATGTATGTACATATACATACATATACATCTATATATATATGTATATATGTATATATGTATGTATATATATACATACATATACATCTATATATATACATCTATATATATATACATATATATATATATATATATATATATATATATATATATATATGTACATGCAGATATATATTTATGTGTGTGTGTGTACATTTGTATATGTATATGTATATGTAGATGTATATGTATAAGCATATGAATGTATGTATAGGTAATTATGCATAGGTATATGTATATACATGCATATATACATGTATATTCATGTATATACATGCATATGCATGGTTATACATGAATATATACACGTACATACATATACATATAAAGATTTATACATCTACATATCTATACATAGAGATATAAACATCTACATATCTATATATACATATACATATATATACATCTACAAATCTATACATATACATATACATAGATATAAATCTACAAATCTACACGCGCGCGCGCACATACACAGAGATATATATATATATATATATATATATATATNATTCAAGATAAATTCTTGTAATCAATTATTATTAATATATTGAAATATATTACACCCTTTTCAATCTATTTGTATATTTTAATTATAATGCATAATAGTTTCTTTCGAAATCAAATCAAAAAATTCTTTCGAAATCAAATCAAAAACTTCTTTTTTAATCTACAGTACAAGACAATCATTAATCCAATCGTCATCTATTCAACCACGTAATCGATTTTTGGCAATCTTCATTACATAGAATGCTCTTTCAACTGTAGCAGCAACAACTGTTTTGCATGGTCAACAGTACCATTTAGCGATGTGAAATCAATGACACTACACATATCAATAATATAAGTGGATAGTTGATGCTCAAGTGCTATAAACTCAATGGTAGAAAAATTATATGAATATGTTTCTAGAAAACGAATGAATTTCGTTTTATTAAAAGTGGAGAATAAATTATTTTTGTTTAAACATGCCACACAAAGAAGTAGCTCGGTACTTGCTTCGGAAAAGCAATTATTTAACTCTTGAAGTTGCACGTCAATCATATTATAAAGTAACTCAATAAGATAATAATGTACATTTGTCATTTTTTTATCTTACACGTGTTGACCGACGGTTAGCCTTGAAAATGTAATTCATATCTGGAACATTAATTTGAAAAACATTACAAAAATGAAACACTTCATCCAATAAAGAATTCCATCCATTCTCCCTCATCATTTGTAATCGTTGCTTAAATACTTGCACTAATTTCATTGCATTCTCAATATCTTGAAGTGGCCTGTTTGTACAAGTAGAAGTTTAGGTGTTAGATATATAAATGTAAAAGTATTGAGTGGTAAATATGTAAATCTTTCAATTATTTATAGTAAAAAGTTTATACATAATCTATGTGAAATCATTATAATTTTAATTCAATTGAAAGTAATTGATAGTTGTTTAATTTAAGAGTTTGTGCTCCACAAATTTAAGTGCATTTGAACAATTTTGTGCATCTCATTGTTGATATAAACTAGAGAATCCTTTCTATGTCATCCTACATCAATGGGGTCAAAATAGAAATCTAAATTTAAATCAATAGTTTCGTAAGGAGGGATTCCAGATTCCCTAATAATAAAAGAAACCAATTCAAATGGATTCCATAAAGGCTTTGCAATTAAAGAAACTCCAACTAAAATCCAACAAATTGTAGACAATGGACATGATAAAAAAAATGACGATGAAGAATACTAGTTTTGAATTAGAAGGTGAGGCCTCTTTCACAACTATCAATGAGTTACCTTGAATTAGTTTTATATAATGCTTCTAGAACTATGCTCTCTCATAGAATAGCTCACTAATAAGTGCAAGCTGTGCAAATCAAATGTATACATATATTTTATAATTCATCTAACCTTTGAATTGAATGGAACCGCTTAGTTTAGAATTTTTATAATAAAGATTAGGAAAATTTACATACCATTCAATTCTTACGTATTTACATATCTAACACCCAAATTTTGTTATTTACACTTAAAACACCTTGGTGTCATAAATCTCAAGCATGAAAAGATGTATTTCACTTTTAAAAAGATAGTGATGGTGGTAATTTTGATATGATGCTAAAAATTTGAGTGGTATGCATGTAAATATGAATGTTTAGGTGTTAGATATGTACATACAAAAGATTTGTGTGGTATGTATGTAAATGCCCGTAATGATATCAAGAGCATGCCTCCAAAGGTAGCTCATCTGACACACAATGATGAATAAGGGCAAGATCATTAAATGGTTTGCTGCTTGCATTTCCAAAAGGAGCTACTGGGCGAAATTGATCTCCTTACTAATCTAATAAGGATCAGTATAAGACTAAAAATTCTTTCAAGTAAACAAAAAAAGGAGCTACTGGGTTAAGTTCTCCTTCAGTGTGTCGAAGCTGGTTTGGGCTGCAACTGTCCATTTGAACTCTTTTCTTTTCATAAGCCCTGTCAGAGGGGCAGTGATAGTGCTGAAGTTCCTGATGAATCTTCGGTAGAAAGAGGCTAGCCTCAGTTTGGTGAATAGCTGCACTGCGTTCCAGCTCACGATGACCTTGATCTTTTTAGGATCCATCTTAATGCCTGCACGAGGAACAATATAACCCAAAAAAACATATATGGTCTGTCAGGAAGCGGCACTTCTTTGGGTGGGCATATAGTTTCTCTTCGTGCAAGACTTAGAACTCCTTCCTTAGGTGTTGTAAATGTTCCTTATCGAATCAGTTGTAATCTAGAATGTAATCGATGTAAACCACCACAAATTTCCCAATATGTGGCTGAAATATCTGATTCATCAACCTCATAAAAGTGCTAGGCGCATTTGACAAGTTGAGGGCATAACTGTCTACTTGTATAACCAATCTTGTGACTTGAAAGAGGTCTCCCACTCGGTCCTTTGGCTTCATCTGTTTCTGGTAGTAACCACTGCATAAGTCAATTTTGTAAAAGGGGGTGGCTCCATGTAACTGGTCCAATTGATCGTTCAATTGGGGTATGAGAAACCGATATTTGATGGTGATCTTGTTGATGACCCTGCTGTCAATGCACATTCTCCACGACCCATCCTTTTTGGGCACCATCAGGGCGGGAACAACATATGGACTGTTTCTTTCTCTGATTAGCCCTCTTGGAATGAGATCCTATACCTGTCGCTGTAACTCTTGATGGTTTGATCATATTTTCTGGTCTATAGAAACAAAACTTATAATGATTCATTGAGTTGTTGTAAAATACCTAAAAAGTAACTCATAGAAGCTTTAAGAGTTTGTCTTGTCGTATGATTTGATTTCAGAACCTTTGAGGCTACTCTTTGTTCATATGTTATGTTTATGAAATGTATCATGCAGTGAATGTGAATATATGGTGTTTATTATCTTCAGGATCTTGAACTTATGATATTACTATGACTGCAGTAAAGACTCCACTACAAACTCCAACTTAATGTGTTGCATCTCAAACTGTAAAATTTGGATGCAACACAATGAGTTTTCACTTTCCAATGATGACCATATAGCTCAACCTTTATGTTTCTTTATATGGGTTTTAGTTATTTGATTATGTTGATCTATGTATAATGCTACATAATAAAAAAAAAATGCATTAATGAATAAATTTCGTCAGTGAAAATGGTGGAGTATGAAATGAAGTCTATTTCATGTTTAAACTTTTCCTTTATAATAGCTATTATTTTGTAAACCGAAGGTATGACTGCTGTATTTTTTTTCTCCCATTTTAGCGAAATGCACATGCTGAACTTAAAGATCTTGACTAATCCTCATCCGCTTTATCTTTTAATTAATTCATGTTAACAGAATTGGTATAGGCTAGTTTTCCATTGAGAGATCTCTTTTATGCATTTTAAGAAATTTCAGTACCATGAGCCTTAGTTAGCCTCCTGGTAAATTACAATGGCTTATTTTAAAACTTGGCCCTTTGGGTAATCTATTAAAATTTTTTCCATTAAGTACCGTCCTTTACCGGCATCTAGCAAATCCTTTTTTGTAGATTTTTGTCATTGAACTATATTTTTTTTATATAAACAGATCATTCCAGAGATGCAGCAAGAGCAGAGGATGCCTTGGTTCTTTCTTATGGGAGTGAAATAATTGGAATGCAGAGGGACTGGAATGAAGAGTTACAGTCTTGTCGGGAGTTTCCTCACAAGAGTCTTCAGGAAAGGTGCAAAGTTGGGCTCATATTACGACATGAACTCATAAGTTCTGCTAAGTTTTTCTCCTTCAAGTGGACAATATTTAAGGGATCAGCTATCCATGAATTTCTTTTTGCAGGATCTTACGTGACAGGGCGCTTTATAAGGTGACTTGTGATTTTGTAGACGCAGCAACTAATGGTGCAATTGGAGTCATAAATAGATGCATTCCTCCTATTAATCCAACTGATCCAGAGTGTTTCCACATGTGAGTGAATTTAAAGATGCTATATCCCAAGTTAAATACTTGCGCCACAGTGATGATGATGTATTGGTTGGTTAAATAATTAATATTATCAGTTTTAGATGCCATGCTTTGATGTGTTCTAATGGGCTGTACACTAGCAATATTTATGCTATGAAATAGAACTTGAAATTGTTATGTCTTACTTAAGATCTCATTTGATCAATGATAAAGCTCATAATATGTTATTTAAACCCAACATATATTTTATTAGCTTGAAATCTGTTGGCTCTTCCGCAAATATGAGCATTGTTTTCTGCCCATTTGCTCAGTAGTTTGGGTTTCCTGAGATGGAGTAAGGAAACTACCTGTGATTCAATTTACTACATAATTTAATTCATTGTTCAATGCTGCGAGTTGGCACTGAAGAGAATTTGATTAAGAAAAACAATTGCATGATTTATTGTGGCTTGACAACTAATGCCTAGACCATTGTAGCGGAAGAGCAGAGTTCTTCACCATTCATCTGCTGCTCTCGGAAGCTTTTCTTTGAAAGCTGCTCGGAAGCTTTTCCGAGTGGATGTTGAGTGAATCCCGCTCCTTGAAGTTGAGGTGATGCAGACAATTTGATCCTGCTCTCACTTTGGTTCCCAATCGTAATTCTGCTTAAGCTTCTGATCCTGATTCCATTTTCGCATCCAACATTGCCCCACTTTCACGTTTGATACTATCACTGCTCGATCTTTCTCTCTCGCTTTCTGGCGAATCAAGGTGCGTAAACCGATCCACGAGGGATTGTTATATGCTATCTCAGACGCCATGGGGTGGCCGCCGCCTAGGGGATTCTATTTACATTTTTTAGATAATTATTAGGATTAATTTTGCTTTGGGAACTTTTTTTATGCTGTTCTTCTCTGGTTTTGAGAATTTTGGCTTGTATTTATGCATTTATGATTGTGTTCTCTGATTTTTGTGCTATAAGGAGTGTCACATTCTCTTTCTTTTACAAGTGTGTTTTTAGCATGTTCAAAATTATGTTGTGAATTTCTCTTGGCAATCGTGCCTTGCTAGAAGTATCATTTCATTGTTCTTTCCGCTGTTTTCAATCCGAATAGCTGCCACCAACCTCACATATTTTTTTTATTGCTATTCCACAACCTTTCTCATCGAATCCAATCCTTAAACACCTTCTAGGAATCTTAGAACGATGTTATTTGATGCTCAATAAATTTTAAACCTTTAGGGATTTATTTTCTCTCATCCTCTAAACCTAAACTTCACATAACCTATTATAATACCTTCATAAAAAAATGTTCTTACCCTTGCATTGTCAGTCAAGATCTTAACTTTGTGAAAATGAACACCTTGTCTCCTAGAAAAAATATGCAAATTGGTGTCTTAAAGCTGACAATATAAGATATGCAAAGAGAGATCCTCCAACTTTATCAAATGCTTGCTGTCCTTGAGAGGTGACAACCCAGAGTGACACCTAAAGCTATAATGGTGACTTTTCAGATCGAGAGCAAGAAATCAAACCCTTTTACTAAGTTCCTACCGATGAAGAACCAATGCACGATTAATTTTGTGGTGAAGATTGACTTTGTTGGTTTTGACAGTCGTTTGGATTTGGATGAATTATTTGTGGTTAAATAGTGAAATGAATATGAGTACAAGGAAGTTCCCCAAGATAATCAAATTGCCAGCCGTCAAATTCAGAAAGAATGCATCTTTTTGTTGGGAGGATCTATATATTTTTTGACAACGAGAATGAAAGAGCAAAATCTGTTGACCGTTAAAAAAAATCCCAAATTTAGTCATGATTTTTCTCTCTAACAGGTTGCATGGGCCTTCCCTCTGTTGTTCGAACAATAAAAATCATGCACGAGACGCAGGAATTACTCACCATTTGTTTTTTATTTTTTCCACTGTCTCTTCTTTGTTCGAACGCCTCTCATCTTCCGTCTCACTTCCTCATTTGTTCAACCCTCGTACGAAACTGTCTCCTTATATGTTCGCCCGTCGTCACGCATATAGGCACAATCAAAGCTAGCGGGAAAGCATTGACATCCATTATATTCAAATATTTTTGAAACTTTCGCCGTTTTCATCTGCGCCATCTCCGTCTCAATATCGTGACCGCTATTACTAGTAGAAAGAACAATGAAGGCCCAATGTGCCTTATAGACATTGTTTGGACTATGTACTAATTGGATCTTAAAAATGAGGTTTCTTAGGTACACATTTTGGAAAACATTAATATCTTTTCAGCAAAATTTATGTACTGCCTAGGAAATTTTACATACCAATCTAGGGAAATTTATATTTGTATTTAATTTTTGATAGTTAAATGAAGGCCCAATGTGCCTTATAGACATTGTTTGGACTATGTACTAATGGGATCTTAAAAATGATAGAAAAATTAGGGAAATTTTTTGTTATGAACTATAATTGAATGTAACTTCAAAAGAACCAAGTAGGATGCATATAAGACATATAAAGCCTTATGAATATATTTGATAACCTGCAATTAATGTGATTCAAGTTCTCTTTTAACTTCCACTTTATTCATATTTGAAAATGATCATATATAAATCCGTCCTAGTGCAAAATCACCTTTATATGATCTTCTTAAATACATTTATTCGGGTTAATGAATCACATAAATGCAATTTTTAAATGTTATTTTATATGCCTTTTCACCAGCGGATTTATAATACACCTGCTACTGAATATAATGTAGCATTTCCATATTTTTAAATGAATATCTGCATACATCTATGCATTCATTTAACTAAGGTTCCGTTTAGGGCCGTGTATTTCACGCATCGCGGCCCCAGACCACAAAGCAGAGAAAAAATTTCTTGTTTTGATGTCGCGTTCGCGGCCGCCCGCCGCTAAAATAGGCTAAACACGGGCAATTAATGTGATTCAAGTTCTCTTTAACTTCAACTTTTATCATATTTGAAAATGATCATATATAAATCTGTCCTAGTACAAAGACACCTGTATATGTTATTTTATATGCCTTTTCACAAACGGATTTATAATACACCTGCTACCGAATAGAATGTAGCATTTCAATATTTTTAAATGAATATCTGCATACATCTATGCATTCATTTAACTAAGGCTCCGTTTAGGGCCGTGTATTACAAGCATCGCGGCCCCAGACCACGAAGCGGAGAAAAAATTTCTTGTTTTGATGGCGCGTTCGCGGCCGCCCGCCGCTAAAATAGGCGGAACACGGGCAATTAATGTGATTCAAGTTCTTCTTAACTTCAACTTTTATCATATTTGAAAATGATCATATATAAATCTGTCCTAGTACAAAGACACATGCATATGATTTACTTAAATACATATATTCGGGTTAATGAATCACATAAATGCAATTTTTAAATGTGATTTTATATATCTTTTCATCAATGGATTTATAATACACCTGCTACCGAATATAATGTATCATTTCAAAATTTTTAAATGAGTCTCTGCTTACATCCATGCATTTATTTAACTAAGGCTCAGTTTGGGGCCACGTATTTCGACCGCAAAGCGGAGAAAAAATTTCTCATTTGGATGTCGCGTTCGCGGCCGCCTGCTTCTAAAATAGGCGGACCACGGGCCGCGGGATCGACCCCGCCGCCTCGCGTTCTCCATCTGCTTTGACCTCTTTGCCCCACCCTCCCTCGCGAAGTCCTCATAGCCGTCTGCGCCCCCTGGAAGCCGCCCCACTTGATGCTCGATTTGGGGCGTGAGGTAGCCGATACTGCACAGAGAGATTCTGCTTGATGAGGATCGTGGCAATGAAGCTACGCAAGGATCTTAGTGATGTTGAAGGCGGATCGGGGTAATGAAGTTGCACAGGATTAGAATTACCATGGAGATATCTGGGCTTAACAAGGTTTTCATTGTAGAGGCGACCAACTTAATGGGAGGAGGTTTGGTCGATCTGCATACAGTGGAGAGAGCTTCGTGGACTTACCTTCACTGGGAAAAAGTATAGGGGGCTTCGCCGAAAGGGCCATCTCCATCACAAGGCAAGGCCCTCTAGCAGAGCAACCTGGAAGAGGAACCAGACTGTCGCTCTGCGGATATTTGTAAGAGTTTTCCATCTTCGACCCTCACTGACCAGTTTGTTCTGTTCTTTTGCCATAAAACTACTGAACTTTTGCTCTATCTTATTTCAACAGACTATTTTATATCATTGAATGATAAAAAACTGTAGCAGTGTTGCAGAGTGTTTGAGTTTAACGACCTTCTATTGTTATTTCTTTTAGATGACACCAGAGTTGAACTGTTTTTATTTTAAGTTTTGGTACTCTCAAATTTTGTTTCCATTTTTTTGTCATTTTATTAATGTTTTTTTTCTATTCTGCCTTTTTGTTTTGAAAAGAGTAGGCTCTGAAAAGTAATATATATTATGAAAATAAATATGAATAATCTTCAATTATGTGGATTTTAATGATAATCATGTTAAAAAAATACTAATCAGATATAAGGTAATTATTGATTATTTAATTTTTTTTTAACAGATATTGTAGTTTCTAACTGATCTTTTTCTCATTATCTTTTTGATTTTTTTTTTTTTCGAATGATTTCTTTGTCTGTGAACAATTTTGCTGAACAACTTTATTAAACATGACATAATGTTCATTTTTCTAGAAACAACCGCCTCACAACTGCTTTCACGTAGTTGCAACAAACAAACAATAAGCTTCCCCGCAGCAGTTTCTTGGGGCAGCGCAACTGCAACTGAAAAACTGCAGTTGTCCCAAACAGACGCTTAAGATAAAATTATATAACTTCAAGTCTTACATGTGTTTTTAAAAGCAATTCTTAGTTTAATTTATGCTTTAAAATCATACACATCGCTTTAAGACATACAACGTTATCTAGTTTAGTCATGATGAAATTAATTATCTGCATGTGCTCCAATTAATGTATAGAATGATGAAATATTGAGTTCGAGAATGCTGCACCGTTTTGTTTAAAATGTAGTTTTAAATGTCTGCATGTGTTGCAGCAAATTTATTAAGTGTCTAAATTTGAATGGTCTAAAAATGTTGTGTTATAGCTAAACTTCCGCTCAAATAGTTCTTGTTTTGATAAATTTCTTTTGAAAAATCTATGTTTATTTTAAACTTAAGAACCTTCATATTTTAAAAACCAAATCCAAACCTTTCAAATTATTGTTCTTTTCAATCGGGTTGTCTTGTCTATAGGATAACGTTGCAAATCTCACTTGACTCGTCCAATCCTCCTCTTAAAGGTTTGAGTAGATGAGTTTGTTACATTCAATAATATGCAAATATCAAGTATAAAAAGTCGCATGTCCAAATTACTTAGTTCCACCCTGTTCATAAGTTTTGGAGTTGATGAGACTAATATTTTAAAGATATTAAAGTAACAATTTCAAATAAATTGCAAATGTAAGCATTTTAAATGTTCAAACCTACACTATGATGACCTTGTTAGTTATGAATCTCAGTTGGAGAGGTTTGTTTTCAAAGTAAAGTTTCAAAATTCAAATAATACATATCCTGTGAACTTGATCTTTTATAAGCAGGATATGGTTGACAAGGTTCGTTTACAATTATTTGTCAATTTTAAGCCCGATCCTTTATAAGCAAGATGTAAAATAGATAGGATTTAAATAAAACAAGGAAATTCTCTAATGTGTGTCGTGTTAATTGAAAGTTTCAATTGGAGGGAACAACTTTTAAATCAATTTTCAAATCGAGTTCTCAAACTAACAAATCAAAATATTCAAATTGAAATCAATCATCGAAAGATTTAAAACAAATTCGTTCTACCATCCACAACTGTTTGTCAAGGGTGATACATTTTTGGTTAATTTTAACTCACAAAGAACGAACGTAATATTTAGTGTATCATTATATTCATACTCAAAGCAATCTCACGCCAATAAAGATGCGGCCTAAGCCCTCTTTTCGCATGATTTGACTTAACGACTCCACAAAAAAGTTAGCGGTTACGATCAGAGTTGTTTGACCGAATGGTTGTTGCCAAATGACGTTAATATATGGTCGTGGTCGTAACCTGTATGTTTACAGATGAATTTCTACCATTTGTGTATGATCTACTTAAATTTCTCTCCTTAAACATTCACCTACAAATTTATAAGTATCCCTTACGATGCATTGCATATTTGCTGATAAAAATCCTTCAGTTAGGTTAAGTCGACTATCTTCTCAAACTAAGTAAATCAGGGACCACGATGATCTGAGATGATGAAATCGTGAGATTTTGGTCGACTTCGTCACGTTTCCTCCACCATCCTCTCTAAAGCTCAAAGTAATAAAATTTATAACTTAAAACCTATGTTTGATGCTACTATATGCTATATATTTGGTGCTTAATAATTAGCCTTAATCAAAAGTGTTATTTGTTTTATGGATGACTTATTAATTATAGGGGCTTGCGTCTATGAGAAATCTCAAACCTCATAACAAAAAGTCCTCATAAATTAGGCTATCTCTGCGTAGTTTTTTTTTTCTACAATCTATTCCGCTTTTTGAAAAATTGACCTGGAATAATAAAACACAATGTTTTATCAAAAACAAGGACCCAAAGTGCAAAATTTTAAAGCTTCCAAGATCACCACATGACCCAAGGTAAAAATGAAAATACAGTGCAAATACATTGTCTTCGTCCACACTACTGGTATGAGATGCTCCTAAAATGCCATAGCCTTCATTAATCAAATTTGTTTGTGCAGTACACAATCAAATTTGATCAATTCACGCAAAAATGTGAGTTGTGGAGCCAGAGTAACAGAGACTAGATAGGTTTGAGATTGAGTCCATCTATCAACAATGTGTTGCAATTGCAATTTTATTGCTCCCTTCTTGATGTGCAAAGTTTAGCTTTGAAAGTGAAAAAACGACATGACCATTAGGGGACCACCATACTTTATAGACAAGACTTGACCTCAAAATTGAGCTACACGAGCACGCTCATTAGAGCACATAATCCATTAAAGAAAAGGCAGGGGTCATCAACACTCCGAAATTCACTCCCAAATTCTTCTCAATCAGGAAGAGCTTTAAGTAGCAGGATTTTGGAGACATTGCATCTAATTGTCGGAACATGGGGGTGATCTTATTCATTGAGCAGGGGGCAATGAAAGAAATGGGCTGTGATATAGCTAGCACATGAAAATGTGAGGGCACAAAGGAGAAGTATAAGTTTCCAAGTAATGTTGGCGAGATGCTAATGATTTGACGGATTAGACACATTGCGTTTGATTGCCCAAATGTGAGGGAGCAATGAAAGAAACAGGTTTTGATATATGTGACACATGAAAATCAGGGTTGTAATCGAGCCGAGTAGATCATTAGTTTTGACTTCTTTTAGTATAATTATAAGTTGTTCATGTTCGGCTTGAGCTTGTGTCGAGCTTTCATATATTTCTCAAGCTTAATTTCTTTAAAATTTTCAATGTTTGAATTTGATTTGTTGATACCGGAGGAGAAAGTCACACCGCAAAAAAAACACAAATATTTTTATTGAATTTGAAATTGGTTTTGAAGACTTTTTAAAACATTTAATAAACGACAAACAAATACAAAGACACAAGCCAACACCTCGAAAGTGTATCCCAAGGATGGTTGTGGTTGGCCTAGTGGGTCCAGAAGCTTGTGGACAGTAAGTGTGAATGCGGGAGAGGGGCTGACAGGGGTTGAAAGGTAAACTCGAGGAGCGAGGCGACAGGTTAAGGTGACTTGAATGTTTGTTGGGCAGTTGGAAGATAGGTTTGTAGGTGGGGTAGCAAGCTGGGATAGGGGGAAGGCTCGTTAACACTTTTGGAGGGTGGACAACGAGCGGGGAAGCGCTGATTGGAAAGATTTGGAAAACAAGAAAGACCGCTAGAAAGTGGGTCGATTGAGTGTTGAGAGGAATTGTAGGCAAATGGACACCAAAATTGGGTTGCTCTGGAAGTGCAACTGGTGTCGGGATAAAGTATTGGGAGCTGTGGCCTTGCTGGGAGAAGGCTGACAACAGGTTGGAGGGAGGACAATAGCCGATGGTTGTTAAGTAAGAAGTGCGGTGGCCTGCTGTAAGGCTGGGAAGCAGGTGGACAACTGTAGGAAGGGTGGAAGGATAGATAAATATCTCGTCGTGGTCGAGTTATAACCGGAGCACCACTCGAACCTGTGGAGACGATCACCACCTTAGGCGAAGGGTAGCCGAAGCATTATCTCAACGTCGGATACTACTCTCGAAAGGGAAAATACTAAGAATAAAACCTGATTTCAGATACTAAAAACAAACTCTAAGCACATCACCTCCTATTTATAAAGAGAGGTGGCCTATTTTAGGAAGGTTTTCAGATTATGGAAAAACTTTCAAAATAAGAAAGGAGCAAAAATGTTTTCAAATTTTTGAAAAACTTTTAAAAAGGTGAATAAAAAGAGATTTCAGATTTTAGGAAAGACCTTTAAAATAAACTAGGAGAATACAAAGAAACTTTAGATTTTAGGAAAGGGTTTTTAAAAGAAGGAAAATAAAATTGGAATTTCATGTTTTAGGAAAGGATTTAAAATTTGAAGTGTTTAGGAAGGAAAGGTGAGGGGGTGAGAAAGGAAAGGGGAGAAAGAAAGGAAAGGGGGAGGAAGAAAGGAAAGGAAGGGAAACAGGGAGGATGGAAAGGAAGAAGGGGAAGGAGAGGGTGGCGCCACCCTCCCTTGAGGATTGATTAGTCCTCCCTCGAGCCCTGCATCAGTCTTGAGGCTTTGGAAGATCTTCGATTTCATCTGTCGAAGCTTTCAGTTCTCTTTAGCCTTTCCTGGATCCCACTGGCGACTGCCTTAGTTCCCAAAGCGTTTGAGAAGCTTTTCCCACTTGCGAGCATACCTCCTTATCTATCTGTGCTAGTTTAGTATAATCTGAGACGAATGTACACATTGACGTAGGTTCTCCCGAGCCAAATTTTGAACAAGTAAATATATCATATGTTTCTTATCTATGACACGTTGGGTCTCAGTGGGTTTAAGGGTTTGTAAGAGTTTGGTTGATGGGTTATTTTTATCATCTTCTGGGTCTTCCCTCTGACCATTGAAGTTTTGGGGAACTGATATCTTCTACTTTGTTCTAATAACAAGAACTTCAACCCGACCTCTAGTCCCAAACTTTTGGAACATTCGGGGTGAGGGTCGGAAGTGTAACCGCATGTGATGCTATCGGTTGATCGTTATTAAGACCATCCACTGAAATTTTAAATTCTGACATCTAATATGTGTGACCATTGTATATCTTAACAATAAGTTCTCCATCTTCTAGGATGTAGGAATCATAATCTCATAAAAATTATTCTATTCCTTGTTATCACGTGGAGGAAAGACTTCAGATGTATCCACGAATAAGCGAGTTCCTCGGGGGAAGACGTCATCGGATAAAAATTCGCATTCAAACTGCTCTTAAGTGTCCTAGTGTCCTTAACCCAGGTTTCAACAACGCCCTGCTCCGTGAAATGGATCACTCACCTTGTTGTGCATTCTGNAGAGTTTGCAACTTTTGATGGTAGTAAGTTGGTAGGAATTGGTACCGTGTTTCCCGCTTTTTATTTCGACCTTCTAGATCACGATCGAGGGTAAATTCTCACTGGATTTTTTCATTAATGTCCATAAGTCTCTGTTGGAGGCGAAGGAGTTCTCGTCGTATCTCTTCTGGGGTAGGCTTGTGCATATTCCTTCTTGGCGGCATAGTTGACGGTTTTGGGATTTGTGTAAGGAAAGAAAGGAGCAAAGAAAAAAAAGAAAAGAAGTGCACGAAAGATAGAACAAAAAAAATTTGGTGTGGTGGATTGGGTAGGGGCGGATGCTAGAAATTTTATGATGGGACTAAAGTTGGGCTATTATACCAATTAATACCACAGGAGAAAGCTCAAGTCACTAAAGAAATATAAATATTATTATTGAATTTGAATTCGGTTACAATGACTCTTCAAGACATGAAATAAACTACAAACAAATACAAAGACACAAGCCAATACATCGAAAGTGTATCCCAGGGCGATGGAGGTTGACCCAATGGATCCGGAGGATTAGGGGCAGAAAGTGTGAATGCGGGAGAGAGGCCAACAAAGGTTGGAAGGTGAACTGGATGAGGGAGGCAGTAGGTTAAGGTGGCGGGAAGGTTTGTTGGGTGGTTGGGAGGTAGATTGGAAGGTGAGGTAGCAATCTGGGATGGTGGGGGCAGCAGCGGGGAGGCTCGTCAGCATCTTGGATGGTGAACAATGAGCTGGGAGTGCTGACAGTGCTGTGAAAGGCCTGGACAACAAGATAGACTGCTGGAAGTGGGTCGGCTAAGTGTCGGGAGGAATTCTAGGCAAGTGGACAGCAAAATTGGGTTGTTTAGGAAGAGCGATTGAGTGTTGGGATGGGTTATAGGGAGTTGTGGCCTTGCTCGGAGAACAACCGACGGTTGTGGGAAAGAAGTGTGGTGGCCTGCTGTTGGGCTGGGAAGCCGGTGGACAACAACAAGAAGATTGGAATGATAGATAAATCTCTCGTTGAGGGCGAGCTACAGCCGGAACACCACCCGGACCTGTAGAGATGATCACCACCTCGGACAAAGGGACAACCAGATCACTACCTCGATGTCGGAGACAGTCCTTGAAGGGAAAAATATCAAGACTAAAACTTGATTTTAGATATAAAAAAATTCTCCCAATTCTTAAACACATCACCTCCTTTTTATAAAGAGGCCTGAACAATTTTAGGAAGGAATTCAAAGTTTGGAAAGATATTCACAATAAGAAAGGAGAATAAAATGGATTTTAGATTTTTGGAAAGACTTTTTAATTATGTAAGGAGAATAAAAAGATATTTCAGATTTTAGGAAATGCTTATAAATTAAGAAGGGAGAATAAAAAGATATTTTAGATTTTAGGAAAGAGTTTTAAAATAAGGAAGGAGAATAGAATTATAATTTCAGGTTTTAGGAAAGCATTCAAAATTGGAAGGTGCTTAGGAAGGAAAGGTGAGGGGGAGAGAAAGGAAAGGAAAGGTGAAGGAAAGGCAATTGTGAGAAAGGAGGTGAGGAAGGAAAAGGGGAGGAGGGAAAGAAAGAATGGAAAAGGAGGAGCCGACGGTCCCCCTCCCTTGAGGGCGGACTGGTCCTCCCCCAAGCCCCACATCATTTGTGGTTGCTTTGTTTATGAAAAGTGAACGAGCTAAAAATTCAAAAATCTATTTAGACTTTTATATAAAAATTTAATAAATAATTTTATAGATCCGATCTCACATACTAATTTATCGATTATAAATTTTGTAAAAAATAGAAGGTAACTCATGAACCATGATTTTATGAGATACAATTTCTCATTTTTTAGCATGACCATACTCATACTTTAAAGTTTACACCTAACTCCCACATTCAGATCTTGGTGTTGGTTTTCTCATAATTATATGAACTTGTCATTTTCTTTGTTTTTTTGGAAAATCTAATAGATGACTTTCATATTGAGTTGTTGCACCATGATTATTCTTAAATATATATAACTTACAATAATTGCATTACACTTTCTCAACTCCACTTTTAAATCAGGTTGAATTTATGAGCAAATTGGAAAAGGGAGATACGAGACACTAGAGTTTTAGAGATCCTTGTACATCATAATCTCACCGTTGCCTTCGATACTCGCATACTCTAACAACTCAGGGATTCAAGCGAAATCGGGAGACACAGTTTCAAGGTTTCACATGCTTCAAGCGAAATTGGATGACACGAAACTGTGAGAGAGGAGAGGGAAAATCAGGTTTACATGGGTTTAAAGATGAGTTAAGAGGCATTTCATACTTACTACATAAAACTTATATATTTTAACATCTAACATCTAAACTTTAATAAAATAAATATATAATTAATAATTAATCAAAAAATTTTATTGATATAATACTATATTATTATTAAATCTATAATTAAATAAACTCTAGGTAATTAAATTTTATTAAATAATATAATATGTTTGAAAGATTTATTTCGAGTTTAATATTGAGTATTTAAGAGTTTGTTGTTGCAGGAACATAAATGAACAAGTTAGACTATGTTCATGTTTAGTTAATTTAAGATCCGAGCTTTTAAAACTTGTTCAACTTGTTTATTTATTAATTTGAATGAGCATGATCGAGTTTTAATCGAGCGGAGTTCGAGTTGTTCATCTAGTGCATTGGTTCATTTACAACCCTAATGAAATTTGGCATATAAAAGCTTAAGCTTCCAAGCGATGTTGGTGAGAAGCTAATAGTTTAATGGATCATCTGATAGACCTCACTAGAGAGTGAAATAATAGCTCCGTCATGATATCTTTTATACTTTTTTCACTGTGATGGAAAATGTGTGCAGTCTTATCATAATAGACAGAAACAGTTGCGGGACGTGGTGTCTACCCAAATGATAGATAAGTTGAGATTAGTGTGTTTGTGTGTAAGATATAAAGATTACTAGTGAGGTGCAGTTGGTGATAAGGTTT
Source organism: Phalaenopsis hybrid cultivar (assembly GCA_002079205.1). Lineage (NCBI taxonomy): Eukaryota > Viridiplantae > Streptophyta > Magnoliopsida > Asparagales > Orchidaceae > Phalaenopsis > Phalaenopsis hybrid cultivar. Next base: position 93,414 of record JXCR01148437.1, read on the forward strand.
GGTTTGGTAACAAGAAAGGCTGTGGTTTGGTTTAGCAATGGAAAGGAAGCATGGGGTTGGGAAATGACTACTATGGTTTGGGATAGCCCTGATCTGTTGCTACTGTCAAATGTAAGATTTTTATGAGCATTATTTAATAGTTCCCACCTTATTTGTAAAAAAGGCAATGAATACAATGTTCTCAGGTACCCTTATGCTGTCATACTTAAAAAAATATACTTCTTAGTGCCATTTCGTACAATTCCCCCCTAATACTTCATTTTCAGGTACGTACACAACAACATATTCTTTAGCTTTGCTGTGGATGCGGACCTTGGATTTATATCCAAGGATCAGATGCCAAGTGCTGACTTTAATCTCTCTGAAGATCAAGACGATACAAAGAGTTCAAGTAATACAGTCACTGAGAATTGTGGTGACTCATTTCATGGGAAATGTAAGGAATTGAGTTCCACTGCCACCAGCACAAGTAAAGGAACTCAGACTGTTTCAGATGGTAAATCCGATGCTGGTGCTGAGACGCAGATTGCTGAGAGTGAGCAGGCAACATATGCTTCTGCTAATAATGATTTGAAAGGAACTAAAGCATACCAAGAAGCTGATGTTCCTGGGCTATTCAATCTTGCCATGGCAATAATTGATTTCAGAGGTCATAGAGTAGTTGGGCAGGTTTGTGGAACTCATGTTTACTTTGGTTGTTTATACTATCAAGTTTATGTTAAAGCAGTTTATTTTACGTCATAATTATCTTCTTTTATCCTTTCATGCAAAGTGCTCAAAAAGTAAGCTGAGGCTTGAATTGCTGCAGTATCTCTGTAAATGTACCCAATTTGTAAGTGATATGTGAGTGTAGTAACCTTTATAACACACCTTGATGGTTAAAGATGTTTCACTGATGCAATGGGAGAACTTTGCACGAGTATAAGATGGTTATTTCTAGTGTATTTGCATAAAGTTTTGACTTTGCTTTTGTTCTTTTTAAAATATTATGTGATTGACCTCGTATATAATAGCATGGAAAAGCTTCTTGTTGTTGTGATTACTTCTTTAAAAACATTTGGAATAAGGGCTTGGTCAAAATACTTTTTGTTATGTTTTTGATGGAAAATTATTATGTGTTTTACCTCCTTCGAAGGAGAGAGAATATTGCCTACTTCATTGGCTAGTTTTAAACTCGAGCAAAGTACAAGAGGACCTTTGGGAGAGCATAAGAAGAGACCTCTTTGTGAAAATGATTGAAAAAATTTGTGTACAATTCTTTGCAAATACTACTGTTCTACGCTTTGTTAAGAAATTTGATGCCACTGAGACTACTAATAGTTTTATAGTTTTTAATCTGTCGGTTCTGATAAGTACAAAGCAGAAATTCACTCTAGTCTACTTAAATAATTAAAACACATTTTGCAACGGACCCCAGTGCCTATTTGTGTTTCATAATTTCTTAAGCAGATTCCACTTGAAATTCCTTAGATTATGCCATATATTACACTATAGCTGGTTGCCTAACTTGTGATTTATTTGTGTTAGTCTATTTTTTATCCTATTCTCTTCTAAGTTTCAATGCTCTTACTCAAGTGCAAGGCTTGATTATTTTGTTTGTTCTATTCTTGTTTTTTTTACATAGCTATTATTTGAAATTGTCATTGAATGTATTTAGAATACATATGTTTATTGTCTGATTTGGTTGGCTCAAACTATCACACCTCAACTGGCCCCCTAAAAGGGTCAAATGCAATGCGATAGAGGTGCACGATTCGTTAGACTAATTTCTCACAAGCATTCATTCGGACTTACAGAATCAAGACCCAGTAGGTGATGAACTAGTCTAAGTAAATCTCCACAAACATATTTGATACATTTCATTTCATAATTCATTCATTTGCTTGTACTCCGAAGCGTTGAATATTCTGATCCCAATGATTCCCGAAGTTTTGTCTCTGTCTGAATTTCACGAGTAGGAAATCCCATGATTTTATTTTATCCATACTTGCAAGTATCCATGTAGTTGCATACCATAGCATCACTTGTGGCATTTTTTTTAAAATTATAATTCCTATAACAAGCATTCATGATAGGCATTTTATATAGCATATGCATGAGTCATAATAAATAGATATCTGCAAGCAATGAATGATTTCATAAACAATTTTATCAGATTCATAACATGGTAAAATTTTTGTTATTGTAAATGATAATCAAGTTTGCACTAATACTGTCTATGCATGCATTCATCCACAATATGCAAAAAATTCTAAATGCAATACTGTTAAACACATAATCATATGAAAATCAGATTTATTTTTCTTAAGTTAACACGGGACTATTTTACCTGAATTGATGGAGTAAACCTACGACAAGTTTTTTGAAGCTCGCCTCGAGCATGTTGCTTACTGTAAATAACCTTAAATTCATAAACATCTCAGGATTTTATGAACTCTTGGCTCATTTCGTGATTTAACAATGAATATAACTTTCCTTCCTCCCTTCTCATTTTCTATTTCCTTGCCACCCGTGGAATTGGACCTAGTTGAGAGTGTAACTCATGGTTCACTAGCTCTGCGATCATTATCACCTAGCTACAATAAAAGGAATCACAGAGAATGCTTTAATTCATAGCAAATGTCAAAACGAAAATTTAAGAAAGGAAAAAAATGTGGAATATCATAATGGAGGGTTTCCTATCTTTCAATTTCTCCTTGGAACCCCTAAAATGCTGCCTGCGGCTCTCTACGGGTTGTGCGGCTCGCCCTACTACGTGAACTTCAGGCGCGGGAAAATAAAGTGAGTTGGAGGGGATAATGAAATGAAATGTGACAATTTAACTTAATCTCGTTAAATCTCAATCGTTTGATCCATCCCGATGGTTGCTTGTCGCGAAATAGGTCGGATAGGAATAATGACAGGATTAAGGGTTGGAAATTATAATTAAGTTTCATTAAACTTATAACTTCATAGTTTTATATCTTCTCACACCTTTAAAATTCACGCTTGGTGCTATATGTCAAATTGATCGATTTTACATATAATTATTTTTTACATATCTTGGGTTGAATTCTGAGGGATACAAAATTTAGGGTATGCCTTTAAATTGTTAAAATTGGGTGCTGCAAAAAAAAAAAAAAATTATAGTGCTTGATTCAACTACTTTGAGAAAAAAAATTCAACTAATTTAAAGTTGAAAAATAATTTTCTTATAATGGTTGGTTTAGATGGTCTCCTAGTAAAATTTTTTATAATAAATAAACTCATTTTTAACTAATTTTTTTCTAATTTAAATTGGTCTATCACATTATAATAATATGAAATTTAAATGCAATAATTATTTTAATTGCACGAACACTCGTATCAATGTCATAATGATTTTTTTCAACCTTTTATCATTCTTATATAACTTCTTAGGAATTTTACAACATAATTATCCACTTTAACTTCGTAGTAGAACTACATCACATCATAACAATACCAAATGAAACTAAATTAGATATTTTTCTATCAACTGTTTGATCTTAATGCTGTAAAGTTTTTAGTTTGTGATCTATAATTCTTGTGATAAAGTTACTAACACCGTTCTAAGATTCTTAGAAAGTGTTGTAGGATCGGATTTGGTGAGTAGAGGTTGTAATATGGCAAGAAAATGGGATTATGTAAAATTGTTGGAGTTTGCAAGAGGGTTGAAGTCGTTTGGCAGTTGTTCAGTCTGAAAACTGCAGGGCGAATAATGACAGTGATTATGGATGACGAAGAGGATCCACCACTTGTCCTTTTTTAAGTTAGATATTCACCACCTGAAGAAAAACAGGCGAGCAGACGATACATACACAGAGTATCAAAAGCTTATCTGGTAAACTTGAATGGATTCTTTGCCACCAAGTGGAAGGAGTCCCCTATCGACTTGGTGAATTGGCTGGACTTTTGCAGAATCAAGCTTGTCTTGAAGGTCATTTTGAGCAGCTCACGTCAAATGTTACCAATGGGGAAATCTAGAATGCTATATTTGAGATGGTGCCCAATCACACACCAAGCTTTGATGGCTTTACCACTTCATTTTAAAAGTTCTTGATGCGGGGGCTAGGGGCTGAACTGGTTCAACCCGGTTCAGCAAGAGGTACGGGATGAATTGTCTGATGGCTTTACCACTTCATTTTAAAAGTTCTTGATGCGGGGGCTAGGGGCTGAACTGGTTCAACCCGGTTCAACAAGAGGTACGGGATGAATTGTCCTCTCCTTCCTCTTTTCATTGGGCGGGAATTTCCCCCCTTCTTATTTTTTTTTTCCGCCTATTCATTTTCTATTTATATATGTGCTTGTTGTCCTATTCTCTTAACTTATATATTTTCTGATTTCAATTTGTGAGGACAGTCACCGACGCCCTATTCTCCTCTCGAGGGCTATATTTAATGTTAAGGGTGGTGCTCCGACTTATCTCTCCCCTCCGGTGGTGATTATCTCCCTCGAAAACAACCTGCCCCTTTCTTTTCCGTCGCCAACCCCCCTCCTAGCAGCTTATTACAACCAACAACCTCCCGGACTTGGTGCAGTCACCTTTCTACGATCCCAGAGTGCCACTCCTCTCTGCTGGATACCTCAAGCCCTCCTGTAGCCTCTTATCTACCCACCACCTCTTCCCTAAACCCGTAACTTCGTACCAAATTCCCTCCTCCATACAACCATCTCCTGTTATAACTTGCTTCACGTTGCAACTGCAGCCCGATCACTCTTAGCCGCAACTCCTCCTGTGACCCTTGCCAACCTCCCTTCCTCCTTGTTGGCCTCACTTTTGGTTGAGGCCTAGTCTCTCCTTTTTAATAGCCTGGGGTCAACCCATAGGACTTTCCTATCGACTATTCCTAGAAAACTAGCAAAGGAGCCCTCCCCGTTAGAAATTCCGAGCTTTTCTTCACTCGACTTGAAGTTCTGCATAGCAGTTTTGGCCTCTAGCACTTAGTAGGTGGGGCTACTGTGAGGAAGCTCATGGAGCATTCTTATAGGATTGTTGGCCCTAGGATTGACTGTACGCGTTGATCAGGTGTTGTCGTGCTTTTCACCTTCCTATTTGATTGAGCTCGAGCCGAGTTTTTAACGTAATTCGGGTCGCGACGCGTTTTTGTTTCGATCGTCGACGAGGTTGTCTAAACGACTCTGGATGACAAAACAGACTGCGCCAACACGTCGGAAACGTCGATTTTGCCTAGGGGAGACGTTCGTTTCACTACGACGACACGTCTGCGGGAAAATATACATTTAAGTGTTAATTATAATAATAAATAATACTTTATTATTATTAGTATTATAATTAATAACTTATATTAATCCCTAACCTAATTTTATCTCTCCTCCTCCCCCCTTCTGTGCCTCGATCCCGTTTGCTTTAGGGTTGGCTCGTTTGGTTGCCTGACCCGCTCCTTCTTCGTGCCGTTGGAGAGACTCGTTCCCGCGCGCGTCTCTTTCACGCGAGACAAGTCTTGCTGGCGCCCATCCTTCGTATCCTATCTTCTGCGTTCTGCGTTCGATCTTCTCTGCGGCAGATCATATTCTTTGCGAGGATCCCTCCTCTCTCGATCCCTCGAGCCATATACGATCTCTTAATCGTTCTTTCTCTTTTTTCTGGTCTATATTAGGGCCTGTTTAGAGCATTTCAGTGGGTCGAAAATCTTTTGGAGGGAGGGAAAATTCTGCTATTTTCTTTTCTCACTTGCTTCTTTAGTTTTTTTTTTTGTGCTTGGGTTGGCTTCCATTTACTGTTGGAGGAAGGATTGAAGTTGAGGAGTGCTTTTAAAATTTCTTTTTTGCTTTTTGCTGCAAAGGGGTACCTTCTTCCCCCTCCCGTGTCTTGCTTCTTTTCGGTTTTCCCTCTGCCGAGCCTTTGAGCTTGGTGCTGTGGATGGTATAGCATGCTAGTGTGATATTGCACCTTTATTTTTGAAATATTTGTTACTCAAGAATCTAGAAATGGAATTGTGAGCATGTTCTAGGAGTTAGACTTGATTACTTGCTTAAAATGGTGAAGCTATGACATGTTCCTATTTGTTGTGGCATGTTTCTATTGGAAGCAATTAGGAGGGTTGCAACATGACTTTGAGACAATGTTAGCTCCTCTTGCAAACATGTTAGGATATGTATCATGAAGCTTTTCATTTATTCTTATCTAGCATGGGACATTGGAGGTTTATTTGGTCTTTCAGGCGTGTGGAAGGCTCGATTTTGACATCTTATAATTCTTTTTGGCTTAAGAATGCATGCTATGAAGAAGTTTATCTTGATTTGGAAAAGTTCTATAGCTGTTCATATTCGAAACACGTGGTGGCCCTATGTTTTGATATTTTGAGGGCATGAGGATGTTTTCTAGCCTTTGTTGTGACCTGGTTTTGAGCCTTAGCTGCGGTGCAGTTTGGTTCTTGTTGGTACTCGGTTTGCACTATTGAAGCATGGGATATTGATTTCATCAAGGCCTTTGGCTTTGGTTTTAGTTGAGGTTTTGTCCTAATGATTTGAGTTCCATTTATTAGCCTCGGAAGCGTGTCCTTTGGCTCTGGTTGAGGGCTCGGTTTGCTGGTTTAGCTCCTACCCGAGAGCCTGTTTTTGTGCTTTATACTTGTCTCTACCTGAGAGGTGGCTTGGGGGCTTGATTTGATTTGTTCTAGGTTCTCACCCGAGAACTTGTCTTGGTGTGTTGTGCTGTCTTTATTAGAGAGCTGTCAGATGGTTTCCTACTCCTACCCGTGAGACATATTGAGGGTTGTTTAATTTGATTTGGTCTTTATTGTTGGGCTTGAATTAATTGGATGATTGTCGGTGGATCCCAAAATATGGTTATATTTTGTACTCTCTTATGTATATCAAAGATCCTCGTGGAATTGATTCGGGTTGCCTTGGTCGTGAGAGTTGCCTTGACCGTGAGCCTCTTTTCGCCCTGTTTCCTGGCTTAGCTGTGAACCTTTGTTGGCCCTGTTTCCTGCCTTAGCCGTGAGCTCCTTGTTCTATGGGTGGCCTTGGCCGAGAGCCTTGGTGGCTGCTTCCTCTTCTCTATTGACCCCGACTGTGAGCTTTTATGTGGCTTTAGTGGAAGGTTCTATGTTTATTTGGTGTGTGAAGCGATTGATTAATTTGGGAGTTAGAAAATCTTAATTTTGGCATGAGTTTGGAGGCGCCGATGGTAGTCTTCCTCGGGTCACTTTCCTTTTGTTCAATTCATGAATTTTGGAAGATTCCCAAATCCTATTTGGGAGAGCATTTGATTGAGGTTAAAATTGAGTCTATGGAAGATATTTTTGGAGGATTGACACCGATGTTGGGGAGGTCATTTGTGGGTGATCGTGTCGGTTCGGGCCCATTTCGACTCGTTCGAGACAGGATTTGGAAATGACAATTGGGTTGATCCAATTCTAACAAAGCGAGAAAATAACATCCTTTCGGATTGATTCAAGGACCTTGGGCCTTACCTTCTCAGGTCTTTTCGTTACGAGTTTTGAGGACCGATTCATCTTCCATCTTTTCGGTGTTTTAGGTGGATCGGTGCCTCCTCTCTCTCACCCAACTTTTGTTTTTTTTTCCTTCTTGGTTCGGTTTTTGATGCTTATGTCTGATACATAAGTGTCCACGTATAACCTTTTGTTATACGTGAAACCATCAAGCAATGTCGCAACTAGTTCGGTTTTGTTTTGGGGCTTAGGGCGGTGATGACAAAGGCACATCGGTGGTAGAACAGAGTGATATTCCATCTTACGACATCGAGACACCCCCACGGACCCGGTGAACTGTAGGATGTAATATCATTCACCGACATAAGACTAGCGGGAGTTGACCCGTACCTTTTTAGGTTGTTCGTAATCCTACGTCCGACAGTGTGATCGACTTGTGGACAACTACATTTTTTTCAAAACTAATAAAAATAAATTTGATTAGAATTGATACACTTTTTTCAATCAAAAATATATATTTTTTTTGCTACAAATAAAATTGATACAACCCACTTTTGTATGTTTGAAATCTATGTGCATGCTAAAAATATAAATTTTAAATACATTTAAAAAAATTGGTGTCCACCTGTTGATTACCTGTTTGGGCCAAGGAGTACCCTCCTAAGTTAGGTTTAGTAGGACATCCTTCTAGTCGAGTGACGGTACATCCAGGTGACGGAGTAGCCTTTGACGACCCTCGAGTACAAATATATATCTGAGCCTAGCTTTACCCGAGTGCTTGCGGTCCCCTCTTTTCAGACATTTTAATGTTTTATCAAAATTTTTGAACAAAGCACTCGTGGTTTTTTCTCTGGGATTTTCCAAGGTTTTGAGGATTTTATTTGAATTGTTACTCGTCAATTTTCTCGAGCTTTTCGTCATGGATTATTCGTTGATTTTTCTCAAATTTTCCATCGTGGGTCATTTACTGTTCTTTATCAAGTTTTCCGGGTGTCATTTCTTTTCTTCTTTTGCTTTCGTTTAAATGATGCATTTTAGTATGTTCTATTTGTTCCTGTTGCATCAACTACACCTAAGGAATAGCGGATCTCCCAGGTATACAGGTTTGCTTTGTTTTTACAACATGTTACTTTCTTGCAATCACTTTCCTGCTGTACCGTTTACCTTTTCTTTACTCCGCATGTTGTACTGTTCTTTTTCATTGCATAATCTACTGTTGTTCTGTGTTACACATTCTATTGTTGTTCCATACACTATACAACTTCAACATGTCTCTCATAAAATATTTAAATGACTACAACCATAGAACCACTTGATTTAACATCATAACCTGACACCCGACAAGGAGTTTTAAGCTAGCATTGTGGGCAGCACGACCATCTTCAACAGCAGAACATGTCTACACCAGTTAAATCATTCCTTCCTTAGAAGTTAAAACAACAATCCACATGATTTCGATGTTGTTTGCTTATGCAATATAAATCCTCAACTTATTTTTAGACATTTATGCAGCTCTAGTGTACATTCGAAGCCCTAACTCGTTTTAGGATTCTGAGGTTGTCGTCCTTCACGACCTAAATTCTCATCTCTTTTAGGCTATTTGTGTGATTGTTTCACACGAATGTAAGCCCTAAGTAAATAAAATTGGCAGGATAAAACTCTTGAATTTTTATTCCTCGAAACTGAAGCTGAACCATATGGTAGACTGGGAAGTCACCGATGTTCTCTTTTGGATCTGTGACATCCCCTAGTTCTTCCTTTGGATTTTATAATAAATGTTCTAAGTTTGAACCATTACCCTTTGCACACCTCTTTGTCCGATTTTGTTGAAAAGTTCTATCATTTTCATCTCTTTGAAGATAATATTTCTTGATTTTTATCGAGAGTTTTCTTAGGTGATTTCAGTTATTTAAGATGTAATTAACTATAAGAGCTTGCCCTTATAGGAAGTTTTTCTAAACCCAACTTAATATAAACCCTATTTATATATTCATATTAAATAGGTGAACTTGTCGGTAAATAAAACGGTTTCACAGGCTAAACGGACGTCATATTTTTCTTAGTTTATCTTATCGAGCCTCATCCTCAAGTCTTGTGCTTGTTCTTCGGGATAGATACATGATTTGAGGTATTGTGTTCTTTCATTTAAGCTATGAAAAATATGAGATTAGTTTGGTTTCATATTCTTCTAAACTTAAATCTATATGTAAATTAAAACATCTTTCCGAAGCGGGAAACAAGATTTCGATTCTGGTGACCGACAGTCTCTTACGGGCAACTCCCTAAACTAAAATAGTGTCGACAGCTTCTGGCGACTCCGCTAGAGTTTAGCTTTGCTCTCCATTTGAATTAGGGAAATATTACCTTCACACATCAGTAATGTGTCTATGCCTCTCTTGGATCAAATTACCCTTCTTCTGTTGGCATGTTTTACCCATTTATGTCTTGGGAAAGTACAATTAACTCTTTGGACTTCAGGACCGTCTATTAAACCACCTTTGAACGGAGAGGTTCAGGAGGCCATTAAGGACTTTTTAATCTTTGTGTGGGGTCAGACCCCAATAGGTGTGTTGAACTAGTTTCGCCTGAGCATTGTGCGTTGTAAAGTCGGTCCCACGCTGGATTCTAAACTTTACTTTCCTTTTTTTGTCTTTTCGAGTTTGATTTGATATTTTGCAAATGAAATCGAATTGTGTTGTGCTGCGCTTGCTATTTAATTTTCTTGATATTAATTAAATTTTCATACTTTTAGACCATTTTTTACCAAAATTTAAAAATCTTCACCAATTAAAATGAAAAATTTTACTCGGTTTACAGATTGATCTCTGTTAATTTGTAGTGCTCGCACTATGATTACGACACATTGGCCAAATAACTAACCCTAGGGTCTTCTTTTTGATGTTTTTGCGATGGCGTGTCTGACGCTTAACTTTTCCTGCAACTTGTCGACGAGTCGTAGCGCCCGTAACATCGCTCCAACCATCAAGTTTGGGGCGGGATTCAGGGATCTTGAGGTCGTTCTCGGGAAAGCCCCATTCTTTATAGTGAAAGTCGCCACCCCAGAGGTTCAGGAACCGTCTGCTGAGTTTAACCTGAACTGCCTACGAGATTTTCCTTTTTACCAGGAGGGAAAGACTACTGCCACCACGACGTCTACTAAGCCTATCTTTCCCGTTCCTGGTAAGGGAAAAGTGGTTATGATCGTCGAAAATCTGTCTAAGAAATTCACCTTCTCGCCGTCAGTGTTTGAAATTGGGTCGAGTTCGAGAGTTGCGCAACTAACTCGGTCGCAAAGAAAAAACCGCAGCCGAAAAATACGCAAGACTGCTAAAGCTCAAATTTCTAAAGATATGACTATTTATGAAATTCCTCATCAAGAGGAATTGGGATTGTTGGATACCTCTCCGCTTTTGCGAGGGAGTAGGTTTCATCCCTTAGTGAACACCGAGGGGCGCGAAAGTATCCGAAAGATTGCCGCTGCTTTACCGTCGCCTCATAGACATGGTGAGAAGAGGAAGAAGTGCACTCCTATCACCAAAGTTAGTATCGTGTTTCAGAGGCTAGCTGCCAAAGAGGGTTGTTTAGTCAGTGAATTGCTTGAGGGAATGAGATGTGCAGTATCCCCTCACATGAAGAGAGAAATACTAAAAGACGTCAGATCTGCTAGACGGTCTCAGAGGCCAAATGAAAGATTACCTTCTCGCATTCCCTTTCGGTTTCGCTTGGGGAATAGAGTTGATACTGCTATCGTCACTAGGTTCGCAGGTCGTCGACCAGTTAAGTCACGACTCGGTCCGAGAGTTCTACCAATTGCCAGCCATAAAGATGTTCATAAAATTCCGAAGGATAAACGGGTTGCCTATTACTGTATCTGGTCTTCGCCATGGGGAGCACACCTCTCTTCGACATGTCGATGTTTCCTTTGAGACACCCTGTCTCAAAGCATCACCGTCAAAGAAAAAGGTGTGGATACCCAAGGTGATCGTACCGATACAGTTCAGCGAGCCTGTAAGATAGAATTATGGAATAAAGCAGGGATTTGAAGTATCCGACATGGTAACAGCAGTTGCAAGTGAAGAAGATGCACAGTTAGAAGATATCTAGCAGAGGCCTTCAGATCTCAAAGTGATCAATAATTGAGGAAAAGGTCGAAAGGCTTAGAGCCGAGATTTCGGAACTAGCCCGAGGATGGGAATTCTTGTTGATAATTAAAATGAAGACTCTGAGGGCTACCTCGAGGAAGACTGCATGGACATTAATGTCATCGAAACCAGAGCCGCTACATCTGTGTGCGACGCCCAACCTCCTACTGAAGAGAATGTTGTAGATGAGTTACGTAGGGCTATCTTTCTGGATGATGAGCAAATCAGCCAAATGGGGAAAAGAAGGGAAGAGATGTGTCATTTACCGATCTTTCTCGAGTTTTTAGGGTGACGTTTCTCTTTTTTTTTTTTTTTGCTTTCGTTTATATGATGCATTTCAACCTGTTATATTTGTATCTGTTGCATCAACTATACCTAAGGAACAGCGGATCTCCCAGGTATACATGTTTGCTTTGTGTTTACAACATGTTACTTTCTTGCAGTCATTTTCCTGCTGTAACTTTTACCTTTTCTTTACACCGCATGTTATACTATTCTTTTTCACTGCATAATTTACTGTTGTCTTGTTCTACATATTCTATTGTTGTTCCATACACTGTACAACTTCAACATGCCTCTCATAAAATGTTTAAAGGACTACAACCATAGGGCCACTTGATTTGACATCATACCTAACACCCTAGAAAACTTAAACTCGTCACGACAAAGAGTTTGAAGTTAGCATTGTGGGCAGCACGATCATCTTCAACAGTAGAACATGTCTACACCAGTTAAATCATTTTTTCTTTAGAAGTTAAAACAACAATCCACAAGATTTCTAGTTTATTTGTTTATGCAACATAAATCCTCAATTTATCTTTAGGCATTTGTACGGCTCTACTGTATATTCTAAGCCCTAACTCGTCTTAGGATTCTGAGGTTGTCGTCTGTCACGACCTAAATCCCCATATCTTCTAGGCTATTTGTGTGATCGTTTCACACGAATATAAGCCTTAAGTAAATAAAATTGGCAGGATAAAACACTTGAATATTTCTTCCTCGAAAGTGAAGCCAAACCATAGAATAGACTGGGAAGTCACCGAGGTTCTCTTTCAGATCTGTGACATCCCGTAGTCCTTCTTCCTTTGGATTATATAATAAATGTTCTAAGTTTAAATCATTCCCCTTTGCACACCTCTTTGTCCGATTTTGTTGAAAAGTCTTTTCCTGACCTCTTTGAAGTTAATATTTCTTGATTTTTATCGAGAGTTTTCTTTGGTGATTTCAGTCTTTTAAGATGTAATTAACTATAGGGGTTTCCCTTATAGGAAGCTTTTTCGAACCCAGCTCAATATAAACCCTATTTAATTATTCATATTAAATAGAGAAACTTGTCGGCAAATAAAACTGTTTTGCAGACCAAACTGACGTTATATATTTCTTAATTTATCTGATGGAGTCTCATCCTTAAGTCTTGTGCTTATCCAATCTCCCTTATGCTGTTGTCATTGCTATATCTCGCTGCAGACACCAACGTCGAAAACCCGCAAGTTCCCACCCGGCTAACAAGTTCCCAATCGGCTAACAAGTTCCCAACCAGCCTTTCTACCTATTGTCGCAACAGAATAAAACAACGTCGAAAACCTAACTGTCTGGCGCAGATGCAGAAAGTGCGAGAGACGAAATTGCGACGAGAGACGACGATGCTGACGACAGAGTGAGTGTCGACGATGCGAGGTCCTCTCCTTCGAGCGGTAGAATCAATTGCGACAGAAATCACCATTGGAAGCCCTAGCGGAGCTCTCGACTGAAATTGCCATCGGATTTGGATATATATAATTTGTTAGCTGACTCCCTTCCGAGAACTAGAGGCAGATGAGGGACTAAAGTGGGACGTCCATAGTAATTTTGCGCCCGTTGGTGGCTTTTTGGTTTTTTTATCTTTATGTATCTTTATTTTATTGAGTTTTTGTGTGCGTTGGACCTTCTTTTAGGCCCTCTCGTACAACTTATCCGTACATTTTCTTTAATATATTAGTCATTGAACTTTATATGTGTGTGTGTGTCTGTGTGTGTGTGTTTTCTTGTATTAGGGTTCAATTTTTTTATGAGATTTCTGCTTGGACAACTGTTGACATCCTTTTTCCTTTTCTAAGGCTGTATCTGAGGACAAGTAATGCTCCGACTTTATCGTGCGGTGTTTATCCTCGACTCTTCTATCCTTCACAATCTCCCTTCCGCTGTTGTCGTCGCTATATCTCGTTGTTGACACAAATGCAACCCTCCCATAGTTTCTCTTGTAGTCCTTATGTCGCCCCATTCAGTGCTTGGCTTCCCCCTTCCCGCTACCATCCAAGCCACCCTCCCCGCTGCTGCCACAACCTCTTTCCCCCCTCCTCGCTGCTGCCACTATCCCTATCTTATCCCTCTGTTTCTTGTTGCCATTCCTAACTCTTCCACATGCTGGCTTAAGCCCGAGGGCCATCCTTTCCTCTGCCGCCAGCCCCCAAAACATCTGCTATTGCCGCAATCCATCCTACATGCCCCACTTGCTGCCACAAGTTCCCCTCAGCCCTCCAGTTGCTGTCATCATCTCCGAAACCCCTTACTGCTTAGTTGGACCTTTCCTCTGCCGCCAGCCCCCAAAACATATGTTGTTGCCGCAATCCATCCTACATGCCCCACTTGCTGCCACAAGTTCCCGTCAGCCCTCCAGTTGCTGTCATCATCTCCGAAACCCCTTACTGCTTAGTTGGAGTTCACCACAATCTTCTTCACCTGGGTGTCGTTTATGTTATTTACAGTTTTATTTCTGTTTTAAGATTTGTTGTTTTAATCCTTTTGATTTTCAACAATAATAATTTTTTTTCATTGTGATTTAGGTTAACTTTGGTATCATTTAGTATTAGAGCTTGCTTAATCTTCTATCCTAGGGTTCTTAGCATCCGCCTTACCCTCTCTATAAAAAAATTGTTATTTCTATTCCCAAGACATAGCTAAACTTTTACCACCTCTTTTTGATTTTTTAAAATCAACAACCATAAGTCAATTTTTTTACACGCTCTTTTACCTTCCAACTTTAAACTCTAGCCATGTCAACAAGGCGATATATTTCTGAGCTTATCTGAGAAGGGATACAACTAGAGATCCATTTAGAAAACACAGGGGGGACTTAGCCTCGATGGTGACAGAGAAAGTTGAAGGGGCAAAAGAGATGAGAATTTCAACTCCTTCTATAGGGAAGATTCCAGTGTTGAAGAGGAATTGTCACGATGCTTTGGAATCCAATATCAGAGGAGGTTAAGTGAGGAGGCCACATATGGAGGGCACATAGGCTTCAGAATAAAGGTGGATCTACCCATGCTCGATGGAGGTACATACCCAAACGACTTTATCAAATGGTCATAACCAGTTGAGAGGGTCTTTGAGTGCAAAGGGATGTTAAAAGATAAAAAAGTAAAGCTTTTAGCTATCAAATTGAGAAAGCACTTCCTTATGGTGAGAAAACTTACAGAGACAAATAAAAAGAAAAGACAACGACATGATTACTAAGTGGGAAAAAATGAGAAAGACAATTTATAGAAAATTCCTACCTCACTACCATCAGGATATGTTTCCGAGACTCTACCTGCAACAGAGAAAACAATAAGTGGAGGAGTTTACGATGTTGTTTGACTAGTTGCAAATGAAGTGTGATTTGGTCGAGCCAGAGAAACACATCATTGTCTGTTATCTGGAGGGTCTGAAGCCTGCTATCAATGACATTTTGCAGTTGTAGCCCTATTGGACACTGAGAGATGTCCATAAGTTAGCCCTAAAGGTGGAGAGACAGTAGAGATAGAACATGCAATCACCATCAGTTAGGCAACCACCTATAGTTGGAGACACATTCCTAACAATGTCGAGAATATTGTTCTGATAATGATAGATCAACTTCGAGTGAGAAAAATTCCGAGAAGAGTAGCACTCCTACTACTGTCCCTGCTAAAAAATGCTTTAAATGCTATGGATTATGGCACATCGCCTTTAGTTACCCGATGAGTTGAGTTGTATCTTTCATCGTGTTGGGCACTATGGAGGAGGTTAGCGATGAAGAGACTGCTGAGATTATTCCACCGGATGAAGGAGAGATGCTCGTGATTCGACAGGTTCCACAGATTGAGGATATGAGAGATCCACAGTGGCTTCAGGACAACATATTATGCATCCGTTGCATTTTAAACGGGAAGATATGTAATCTCATCGTCGATGGAGGGAACAACAAGAACGTGACATATACTTAGATGGAGTAGAAGTTGGGTCTCATGACATAGAAGTAGTCTCCACCATATTCTCTGACGTGGTTGAAGACGGAGAACAAGGTCAACATTGACCAAAGGTGCCTAGGAATTTTTGATTGGGGTGGGCCAGCTAAAGGATCATGTATAGTGTGACTTGATACTCATGGATGTCTGACACTTATTATTAAGGAGGCCGTGATAATTTGACTGTAGGACTCAGCATGATGGACTAAAAAACACCTACTCCTTTACTAAGGATGAGAAGTGCATTGTCCTTCTCGTTCAATGGTGCCCAAGATGACTGGTGTCATTGCCAAAAGAGCAGCATCAATAAGACTTGTTTTGGTGACGACAGAAAATGATAAGATTGAGACACTGATTGCATACGTGTGACAGTCACGACAACGAGCATTTCAGGACATCATGATCGAGTCTCTACCCCCATGCACACTACCATTTGGGGAATTCAGGTCCCCTCCTTTCTGATCAGGTTGAGCTGATTTTGGATTACTTTGGGCATATTCAGTTGCATATGCATCATGCATGACACAAACTCAGCTTAGCTCTGTAATGGACACTAAGAAGGGTGGGATCGATATGATTGCATGCTCGCAAGTGGAAAAAAATTGTTGTTTTTGGAGACAGTGCAGCCGACAGTGAGATCCTGGAGCAGCCCGAGGACGTTCCAACAAATCTGTCATCATCGTGTACATAGACACTTCGAGAAATGAGGTCGAAACTTCCCTAAACTTGTGAGACTCAAGCAGAGGCTTGGGGGTTGAGCTGGCCAAGGTCTGAAATGGTTCAATAGGGTGTTGCAAGTGGCCGAGCGAGCCCTTGCTTGGGGTTAGGGTTGCCGCCCAAGGAGAGGGGTGTCTCCCTTCTAGGTTATCTTCATTCATATATATGTAATTTCTTTTGTTATGGTTCAGTTTGATGAGATTTTTGTTTCGATAGCCACCGATGTTCCTTTTCCCTTTCTAGGGCTGTATACGAGGACAAATGGCTCTCTGACTGTATCTCGCTCCGAAGTGGTGTTTATCCTTGACTCTTCCATCATACATAATCTCTCCTCCGCCGCTGGTGTCGTTGTATCCTTTTGCAAATCATCAGAGACAGCTCTTCTGCTATTTTTCTTGTAGTCTTTGTGCCGCTCCATCCAGTGCTTGCCTTTTCCCTTATTGCTGTCATCTGAAACATCCTACTGTTGCTGTGGCAACTCCCTCTCCCTCTTTCTACTGCTGCTGCCATCTTCTGTCCAACCTCCCTTTTCCTTGTTGCCACCTCAAACTCTCCTGCGTGCTGCCTTAAACCCGAGATCCATCTTGTACCATGTCGCTAGCCCCCAAAACTTCTTCCGCTGTTGCTACAATCCCTCCCACATCCCCACTTGTTGCCGCAAGTTCCCTCTAGCCCTCCAATTGCTCTCGTTATCTCCCAAACCACTCGCTCTTGAACTGGAGTTCACCACATTTGTCCCACTTGGGTTGTCATTTATGTTTTGTGTTGTTTTATTTTTATTTTAAGATCTGTATTGTAACTTTTTTGAATTTCAACAATAATAATTTTTTTTCGTTGCAATTTGGGTTAACTCCGATATCACCAACCCATCAAAATTTTGTCCATTTTGGCCTAATGGCCTCATGGTTTGTTCGATTGTGCGACTTCCTAGGAGGTCACCCTGCTTAACTTTAGAACTCCAGCTGCTGCACTAAAATGCTTCTAAATGTTTAAGAGTTCAGTTTCATCATACTTTAGGGGGTTTACATTATCTTCCATTTAAATAACTGGTATTCTCGTTAGTGCTCTAAACTTAGAAACATCCACCAGGCATATAAGAATTCGGAGGCGACCCCTATAGATTCAAGAGATGGCCCCCATGGCCTTGCATTTTGTTCATTAGGATACTTAGTTCCCATTTTTCAGGCCGATGAAAGGCTCTAATGCCATTTGTGACAGCCCAAGCTTTTATCTTTGAGATATTATCAGCTTTGGCTGAATTATCACATGATTTTGTTCAATTAGTATAACTTCCTAGGAGGCCACCCATCCTATGACTGTTCCCATGCGAGCAAGCTTAAATTTAGAGTTTCTGATGAAACTCGAACCGTTAAACCAAAGAATGTCTCGATGTTTAAGTGTTTAGGTAATTTTACTTATGGGGTTTCATCAATAATATAAAAATTGGGGTCCACATGATTGGTGGCACTCGTAGATAGAGAAATTTTAGATCTGTCTTTGAAATGGAAAGGGGATTGTATCAGTCTGTATTTTTGTGCTCGAGTTTTAGCCAAATGACATACTTTACACCGTTTGACGCGTTTCTCCACATTTTGTTTTAATTTGGACCAAAAGAAATTCTCTGTCACTAAAAAAAGATTCTCATCCTTGTCAAAGTATCCTACTATAATCCATTTTTACTCTTTTATAACATAATTTTTCCTGTGCTCATGGGATTGTAATGTCTATTTTGGTAGAATAAGCAGTCATATGACGTGAAATTGTTCGTACGGGCTATCCTAACAACGATCTTAAATCTCCTGGAAATTCTCATTAGTGTGATGTGTTTCTATCTTTTAATATAGTTACTTCGACTTTATAGTAGTGGTTAACAAGTGGTGATGACTCACTGTATTTGCTACTTATTATGACTCTCCGCTTTGTGCTTAAGTACAAAATTGAAAGAAGAGGATAATTTAACCCACGAGGCATTTTTGCCTTTTGGCTTAGTCTGGTTGTCTAAGAATCTTAGGGCCTCAGACTTTTTTGCCTTTTAGCTTACTCTTCGACATGGAGAGCAAACTTGTTTGCCAGTATATTGTAGAATTCATTATCATAGGTATGATATTTATTTATGTACTCATTTAAATTCACTTAGAAAGTCAAATCCGCCTTGACTTAACACAACTTCTATTCTCACATTTGGAGGCATCATACTCTACCTCAACCAAGTGATTAAAATTAGTAGGGCTAATAACGGGGCCGGTAACTTGTTACTTTAAAGCTTTAAGTTTGCATTCATTTGAAGTAACAATGTGAATCTATTTGACTTGATAAGATGTCAATCGATGAAACTAACATATTTGAGTAAATGATTGTGGCCTAGGTTAGTTCACAATAGTCCCTCCCTTCACTGGGTCCATCTCAATTCTGATTCCCGAAACAAGATATTCAAGGATGCTTGTATGCTACGTTAGAAGATGACACTTCTTTTTGTGGCCATGCAACTGCTCTGTCCAATGAACACCAGACCCTTGTCACATATGATGCAAATGTTCCTCCTTTGAATG
This sequence comes from Phalaenopsis hybrid cultivar, assembly GCA_002079205.1. Taxonomy (NCBI): domain Eukaryota; kingdom Viridiplantae; phylum Streptophyta; class Magnoliopsida; order Asparagales; family Orchidaceae; genus Phalaenopsis; species Phalaenopsis hybrid cultivar. Next base: position 112,484 of record JXCR01148437.1, read on the forward strand.
ACTATATACTAATTTTTTTGTTGAAGTGCAAAAGCACAAGCTTGTTGATGAAAACTCTGAAAATTTTATTCATCAACTGTATGAAAGTGTTCAATGCGTTGGATAGGCCAAAGGGTATGATTGTTAAATCATAATCCATCTCTCATGTTGAAAGCTTTTTTTCACTCATACTCTATCTCCTACTCATCCCAATCTAGTGATAGCCATTGCACAATTTGTCGTTGGAGAAGATATTGACTTCATATAACTGATCAAATAAATCATCAAATATTGGAATAAAAATTAGTACTTGATTGTGCTTGTATTCACGAGCTTGCTATCAATGCGCATGCAACACGAGTTATCCTCTTTGGGCACACTCAAATTAACACAACAGATGGATTTGTGCTCTCATGAACTAGTCTTCAGGTCATCGAGTCCTCAACCTGTTTCTGTAGCTTCTCATACTTTGCTGGTCAAATTTAGTAGGTTGGTCAGTTAGGCAGCACCAAGTATGAGCTGAAGCTTATAAAATATTGAATCTTTTGTAGGGGTGGCAATTCATGTGATAGGTTAGTCGTAATATCTTGAAACTACTCTAATAAATATTGCACTGCCTAGAGTATTGGCTTTTTTGTCTCAATGCCCTCTAATATAAGTAAGGCAAGTTTCTCTTATGGCCTGTAGAAATCTACCCCAAGGCAATATTATGGGCGCCATCAATGGCAAAAGTGCAATAATTTTCTTGTTTAGTAAATGGGTAGGTATTTTTGTGGCCATCATAAAATGTATTTCTATCATATTACTACAATCGGCCCAAAAGAATGTGATATCAAGTCACACCTGAGCTTACACGCTGTCTCCAATGGAAAATTCTATCTGAAACCTTTAAAAACATTGATTTCATTCTTCTTTTGCGTGTGGGTAGTGAGGCAATTTGTACATCATTTGAGTAGATACTATATTCTTACATCTGCTTTTATATGTGATGAGTGTACACTCATTTCCTTTCACAATGCAATGTGTACAAAAAAAAAAATTATGCCTAAGCTATTGTTGATCTAATTTTTGCTCGGTTTTAAGAACTCATTAAACTAAAAACATCGCGCCATCATTTGCGGATAATTGGTATTCCTCTCCAATTTCCACCTCTCCCGAGTCTTCAGTCTCTATATCTTCTGCTGAACCCAACTCAGTAAAAGAAATCGCTCTTTTGTTTGGGTAGTTGGATGTCAAGTGTCTTTATCCATGCTACTTGAAATAGTTTCGTCTAGAAATTGCCTGAGGGGTGTTGGTTTGATAAGTTCTCTTTTACTTGTATGTTGGGTTTTCACTAGTGAAAAGTTTTGGCCATATGGTCGGTGTGTTTTTGTTGTCCGATTTGATAGTTGACTTTGTTTGAAGGGTCGTGTGAAGGTGATACTACCGTGTTCTCTCCTCTTTTAGTGCTAAGGTTTAGACATCTTGTAACGTCCAATAGAGATGTAACTGCACCATATTGTCAATAGAAAGTCTCGATCTCCTAAAATATCTGGCTATGTTGTTTTCTTTGGGCTCCACCAGTCACATTTTAATAAAATTTGTTTAAACTCAATGGTGTACTCCTTTACCGATAGATATTTTTACTATAGATGGTGAAGTCTAAAAATATGTTGTTTTTATTGTGCTGTAAAGTACTCTTGTTGCATCTCTTTCTTTATCTTGGATCATGTTGTTATTTTATGTTTTTCCTCACATTGGCACATACCCTTCATATTCTTCCACTCTAGGGAAGTACTCTTTTTTAACTTAATATAAATTGGTTTTACTTTTCTGTCAAATGGAACACTCTTGTACTAAAAGATTTGTTCAACTCTTTGGAGCCACTTATTGAATTCGGTCAGATCCATACGATAGTCAAAATTCAACAAATTAAACTGTACTTCAACATCACCCTCCCTTAATATATTCTATGTCAAATCAGTGCAACGTTGTCTCTTCGTTGCTTGAGATTTTTTGGTAGAAATCATCTTCTTCTCTATTTTGATGGTCACCATTGTTGATGTGGGTGACTTTCTCATGGTTTTCAAAGTTAGTGAGGCTTCTTTGCAGGTAGAGGGGTTTTTGATGCATATTTTTCATGATAAGGGGTTGAACATCTGTTTGTGGACTTCTCACCGGATGCATGGTAGATCTCCGCACTTTATGGTGACAGAGCTAACAACTATTTTGTATCTAGGTCTATTTAAAAGCTTAGGGCTTGGTGGAGGATATTGGGTTTATGTTCAGGAATGAAAAAAATAAAGAAAACAAAAATACCTGAAGATTTTGGGTTCGCCGAACTTTGCTATCAGATGACATCATTCTAGAATTCCTAGAAGGTGTTATAGGGTCGGATTTTGGTGGGAGTGTTGTTATATGACAAGAGAAAGGGAATATGCAAAATCAGCGAACTTTGAAAAGTACGGTCTGAAAACAGTGGGGGCTAAGAACCAAATGATGAGGAGAATCAACCACTTATTTTCAAGATAAAGATTCACCACTTGAAGAAAAATAAACTACAACTCTCTAAATAGGAAAAAATAGGGATAAAAATCTCCAAATAACATAAACCTAAACAAAAATCCGAAACAAGGACATAACAATAAATAAATCATTTTCAAGCAATTAATAATCCTAATTCTATTTCAAATAATATAAAAGTGGGGTCCACATGACTGACGGGACCTGTAGGTGGGAAAGTTCTGCTATAGGTATTTCACGGGATTGAAATCCTGTTCTGCTTGATCCAACAAGNCGGAGCTAACAACTTTTTTGTATCTAGGGCTATTTAAAAGCTTAGGACTTGGTGGAGGATATTGGGTTTATGTTCAAAAATGAAAAATAAAGAAAAAAAAATACTTGAAGATTTTGGGTTCGCCGGGCTTTGCTATCCGATGACATCATTCTAGAATTCCTAGAAGGTGTTATAGGGTCGGATTTTGGGGGGAGTGTTATATGACAAGAGAAAGGGAATATGCAAAATCACGAACTTTGAAAAGGGGTTGAAGTTTTCGCGGTTGTACGCTCTGAAAACAGTGGGGCTAAGAACCAAATGATGAAGAGAATCAACCACTTATCTTCAAGATAAAGTTTCACCACTTGAAGAAAAATAGACTACAACTCTCTAAATAGGAAAAACTAGGGATAAAAATCTCCAAATAACATTAACCTAAACAAAAATCCCAAAACAAGGAAATAACAATAACTAAATCATTTTCAAGCTATAAATAATCCTAATTCTATTTCAAAAAATATAAAAGTGGGGTCCACATGACTGAAGTGACCTGTAGGTGGGAAAGTTCTGCTATAGGTATTTCACGGGATTGAAATCCTGTTCTGCTTGATCCAACAAGCACGGGAGATCGCGGGATCTTTCTCTTGTGTCAGTTGCCCTAATGGGCTATGCTATTGAAATCCCCAAGTTCAAGTTTTACTGCTTTCTGTGAAGCATATAATATGATAATCATTTACTGAGTTGTCGTTTTCCTTATTGTTAAACTTCTGCATACTTATTTTGAATCTTTTTGCATGTTTGATTGTTCGTAAAAAAGGGTCATTCAAATTCCATCCGAACTCAAGTAGTTAAATTTCGTTAGAGGAATCCTTACTTCATGATTATTCCCTGTAAATGGGAAAAAGAATGGTTGCGGTTGCTTGGGTATAACTTGTAACTAAAAACTTCTAAATTAAATTTAAAACCACTTGCAACGCTAAAGAAAAGGGCAAGAAAGTTTTGTAAATCTAATCTTAAATAGTTGAGACAAGGCTATTAATGATGATGATAATGATACACCTGTTTTTAGCAAGGAACTTGCATTCTCATGTGTCCTGTGATGCTCTGGCAACATTATCAATTATGTCTGGGATATTGTAACAGTTCTACGTTTAGAACAGTTATCTTTGCACGTCAGGTTGTGNTAGCATATAATATGATAATGATTTACTGAGTTGTCGTTTTCCTTCCTCTTAAACTTCTGCATACTTATTTTGAATCTTTTTGCATGTTTGATTGTTCTTAAAAAATGGTCATTCAAATTCCATACGAACTCAAGTAGTTAAATTTCGTTAGAGGAATCCTTACTTCATGATTATTCCCTGTAAATGGGAAAAAGAATGGTTGCGGTTGCTTGGGTATAACTTGTAACTAAAAACTTCTAAATTAAATTTAAAACCACTTGCAACGCTAAAGAAAAGGGCAAGAAAGTTTTGTAAATCTAATCTTAAATAGTTGAGACAAGGCTATTACTGATGATGATAATGATACGCCTGTTTTTAGCAAGGAACTTGCATTCTCATGTGTCCTGTGATGCTCTGGCAGCATTATCAATTATGTCTGGGATATTGTAACAGTTCTACGTTTAGAACAGTTATCTTTGCACGTCAGGTTGTGGTGTCTTCTGTATTTTCGGTTCTTCGTTTTACGTGTGTAAGCTTATGCAAACAGAAATGATGCAAACCGTCTGAATTCCAATTTTCTTAGTGAATTGTAGTTTTGGTTATGGATTGCTTATTCATAGCATTTTTAAATAAAATTATCTTTACAAATGTTTTTTTGTATCTATTATCTGGCCATATGATTTATTTTGTTTGTTATATTCATATGAAGTGTACATTCTTAACTATGAATTTTATTCAAATGGTGTTGCCCCATCCTTTCTTTTCGCAGCAACATACTTTTTTTACGTGCTATTTTTCTTGATGCTTTTGTATAGTTTCCTGATTATTTTACTATTCAATTTCTCTACAGAGCATTATACCAGGAATCCTTCAAGGGGACAAGTCAGATTCCCTTCTCTATGGCTCGGTTGACAATGGGAAGAAAATCTGTTGGAACGAATCATTTCACTCAAAGGTGTGTCCTTATTTATGTACATCATAAGGTATCTCTGATTATGTAAAAACTTTTCATCAGGTATAACTTCGAAAACACTATTATTTTTTACTTGAATAAATGATCAGAAAAATCTGCTGATTTTGTAACAATTTTTAGAGATCTTTTCTTAAGAATTGTGATATCTGTACTTTGTACTGACATGTCTATTTGAGCTACTCCCCCTTTTTAAATATTGTTTATAGATATTTTTCTTTTAACTCTATTTTAGTTTTCAATTTACCTTAAAGCTAGTTATCAACAATACACCATAGTATGAGATACATGTGATAAGGCTTATGATTGACATTGAGCGGTCCTCCGCGATCCCTTGCATACGCAAGATTGGGATGAGGAAAGGCTTCCATCTTGTGAGATCCATGAAGAGGGATTTTCCCCTACCATTAGCTTTGGCCAGGCCATATGGGCCTACCTTTCTGTTTCTTTCTTTTTATATTCTCCCGCCACAGAGAAACATTCTTCTTTGGATTCTTGGCAGCAAGAATCACTCGTCTAGCATTGGCTTGCTTCTTGTATTTAAAGTCCCGCTCAACTATCAACATCCACTCAAGGAAATCATCAGACTCCATTTTCCCTCGAAGACAGGTGGGTCCACGTTTGTTATTTAGGTAATAGTCCATCAGTATTATTTTTTATGGGGTTTGAAGGTGTTTGCATCACATTATTCGCAGTAATAGTAACAACAGTGTCATGGGGAGTATAAGCTTGTTTAAAATGGTGTCAGTGGGCAGCTCTGCTAGGGTTTCGGCCAATGGTTATTCCTAGTGTTGAATCCTTCGGCTTCACTCCACCGTCTTTGTTGTGCTAGACGACGAAGAGTTTCGCTCCATTGGCTTCGTCGTGCTCGAAGTTGAAGGGCTTCACTCCATTGGCTTTGTCTTTACAGTTTCTGGCTGCGCCTCTCTCGCACGTCATCTTCCTTCCTCTTCTTGACGCAGTCTCTCGCCACCCTGATACAAGGTGGTTTGCTTCATTTGTAGTCTCTAGACGCTATTTTCTTGTGTGCACTCCTTGCATGTTGAGATGGCCTCGGGGCTCTGTTCCTACGTTGCCACTACCCTTGCCGGCAATAACCCCGCTCGCACCCCTATTTCATGTATGTTCTCGCAGCGATACCATGATACTTTAGCGTTGGGCGTTGAAATCGGATTTCTTAAAAAAGCATTCCATAAAAATGAAAAACCTGCAATCTTTCTCTCTGAGGCCGAAATCTCCATCTTAGCTTCATTCTGCTGGCTAGTCTTAGTTGGTAAGTTCCTCTGTTGAAACCCCAAACTCGAGCTAATTCGAAAAGATTTTGAGCAAATGCGGCTGAAAGGGGAATGGAAGATTGGTAAATTGGATGGTAGGCATATTCTTGTACAATTATCCGATAATGAAGAATATCCCCATTTGTTTGCGAGAAGACTCGTTCGAATAGATAACCGTGTGATGAAAGTTTTAAAATAGACGGTCAATTTTGACCCTTTCACTGAACCTCTTACCATTCTTGTATGACTGCGCTTCCAGGATCTGAAGTTTCATCTCTTCAATCACGAGCTCCTCTACTCCTTAGCTATGGTTTATGGTAAACCCCTCAAAATTGATATTCCTACTGTTAATTTGAGTCGGCCTTCTGAAGCCAGAGTTTTGATGGAACAAGACCCTACTTTACCTTTTTCGGGGAAGATCTGGATTTGCTCACAGCACTGGGCTGTTTGACAGCAGGTGGAACTCGAACGGTATGTTTGGACACTCTCACTCCCAATGTCATCATTTGCACCCTCATTTAAAACCTCAGAGTAAAAATGTTACCGGGTCCTCTGCCCAAACTCACATCTGTCCCTCCTCCACTCTTAAGTGCAATCCACTGGCTATTTAAACATTGGTTAAAACGCCATCAGCTCCCTCCCACTATCGGAGACCCCTCCTCTGACAATATTGTTTATGTTTCTGCGTTGGTCGTGTTGTCGGATAGTTCAACTGGGCAACTTATAGCTTCAAATCTTTTTGAAAACAATGCTAAAGGACCTTTACCTACAAAGGACAATGATCGATTCGATAATCTAGAAAGCTTTGAAGCTCCTCATCTTCAGGAAACATCAGGTGCAGAGTAGACAATTCATACTTCACATGCCCTATAAATTATCATTGTTGCAAAGGTTTGCAATATTTGTACTGCGGTTCTACCACCTCATTAGAACGAGCAAGTTGTTACTGTTAGTCAGGCACAAGGGGCTCATCAGCTTATACATGCCCGCCAATCTGTCGACCAACACACTGATTAGATGAGCCAATTTTCTGATGAGGAATGACAGGTTTATACCAGGAGGAAGAAGAAGAATGAAAGCCTACTCGAGCACAAGAACTTAATGGATGATACATTGGTTACTTCGGGTAATGACACAAAACTCAAAAATTTGTAAGCTGACTCCCTTCCTAGAACTAGAGACAGAGACATAACTAAATTGGGTCGTCCCTAGCTACTTGATTCTGCGATTTGACAGTTTTTGGTTTTTTGGGTTTACATGTATCTTTACTTTTGGGGACCTTTGTGTTGTATCATGTGGGTAGAGTGCCTTTTTTGGGCTCTCTCATACAACATATATGTATTTTTTCCTTTTAATATATTAGCCATTGAGCATTTTCAATATATGTATATATATATATATATAAGCATGGTTGTGCTTGCAATGATGTCGTCTCCCACACTCGGCTCTGCTAGGGCTTCAACTCATGTTGAACCTTCGCAACCCTTATCGTATAAAAGATCATTGCTCCGACGTCGTCTCTCCGTCCTCTCCCTGTCGTCGGCTCGCGCTGCTTCGACGTCGATTGCGGCTCGCGTCTCGTCGTCTCTGTTCGAAGCCGACAGACTTTTCACATCTCGTCGTCTCTGTTCGATTACATCTCACGGAAGACGGGCAGGGGTCGCGTCTTCCTCACAGAAGACGGGAAGGGGTTCGTTTCCTTTTTCGTTTTCCTTCTCGACTTAGCTCGACAACACTGAGTGTTTGTTCTCTTCGGTTCCTGACAGTCTTCGCTTGTCATTCTTGCCCTCTGACCGAGTTGGCAGGACTTCTAATTGGTGATGGAGCTTCCTTCTTCTTCGGTTGAGCCTGACAAAGCCTCATTTGCCCACGTGATGGGTAATCCTCAGGTGGAGGCGACGGTTGTCTTCTCCTCAAGTTATAAGGAATATCGTGATGGTACAGGTGACTGTCTATTTATTAAGAATGCAAGAAGAAAAAATGGGAAAACAACACTTTTTTTCTCAGAGTCAGAAATTTCAACCATGCTGAGAAATTCAAGTTTGCTCTTATTGGAAAATTTCAGTGGGGGCACCCACCTATGGAAGTTATTAGGAAAAGTTTTGATGATCTCAAATCCATAGGAAAGTGGAAAGTGAGGCTCATGGATGGGAGAGATGTATTGATTCAATTAACCGTAGTTGAATACTACACTCAAATTTTCTCCAAAAAATATCTCAGCATTGTTGGTAAATCAATGAAGCTAGTCAAGTGGTTTGTTAATTTTGACCCAATCATGAACCTCCTACTGTACCGATATGGTACAGTCTACCAGGTCTCAAGCTGCACTTTTTTCATCACCAGGTTTTTTACTCTATTGAGGCTATACTTGGGGAGCTTATGAAGCTAGATCTACCGAATTTCAACTTAACCAGACTTTCTGTGGCCAGAATACTTGTGGAAAGAGATATTACTTTACCTGATATTACTGAAGTCTGATTGGACACAACTCATAATGGATATTGACAATAAATCATCATGGAGCATATACCACCATATTGTTCTCATTGCAAGATTTTTGGTATACACTTGATAAATGTCATAAGTTTCATCCTAATTTGAAATCTAAAGATTAATTGAATAAGGATGGATCTAATCTCACTATTCTTGACATATCTGTTCCATCTGGAGAGAAAGCTACCACAGGAAAGGTTTTGGATATCGCTAAAGATCAGTCACCTACCATCCTTGCTGAGAAAGTGCAAACCGATCTTTTACCCTAGTTCCTAATGAAGAACATCATACTGCAAGTACAGATTCAAAAGTACTTATACCCCTCATTGTTATTAAAAATGACTCACTTACATGCCAAGACACACGAGAGTGATTCTTTATTTCAATCAAAGATCTGCTGATACAACAAACAGTTACTTCAAATGTTCAACATCCTACACTTGTCCGACGCACTTTAGACCAATCCACTGATCAAGCGAGCCAATCTTCGGATGAGGAATGAAATGTCTATTCCAGGAGGAAAAAGAAGACTGGAGGCCGACTCGAGCTTGGAAACTTATTCGATGATACTTTGGTCACTACTGACAATGACATCTATCTTACCAATTTATTAGCTGACTTCTTTCTTAGAACTAGAGGTAGAGACAGCAAAATTTGGTCGCTCTCTATCTACTTGAAACTACATTTTTTGGCATTTTTTTGTTTTTTTCTTTATGCTCTTATAATTTTCTGTATTCTCTCTTTTTTGGAACCATTTGTATGTGATGGTTATCGTGGGGGAAGGGTGTCATGCTTGGGTCATTCCACACAATTTATATGTATCCTTATTTCCTTTTAATATATTAGTCTTTGAGCTTTCTCAATATATATATATATATATA
>JXCR01148437.1:122021-157549 GCA_002079205.1 Phalaenopsis hybrid cultivar
ATATATATATATATATATATATATAAGCATGGTTGTGCTTGACTTTGTCGTGACCTAGAAAAACAGAAATTTAGATATTTTACCATTATGTTTGAAGAAAGTGGCATAAATCTTTTACTGTATCATCTAGTAATAAGATGAGAAACGAATTGCATGAGACCCAATTATGTAAATTCTTAAAATTAGCTTTATCTTATTCCTCTTCATAGTCTTTACCTATCTTTTGTTTTCATATTTTACTGATTCATTCATATATTGAACCTTTTTTTTTTATAAATTTTATTTGCCATAATGGCTTTTTACGCAATTAGGTTCTGGAGGCCGCCAAGCTATTGCATTTGAAAGAGCACACAGTTTTAGATGGTTCTGGCAATGCTATCAGATTAGCTGCTCCAGTGGAATGCAAGGGCATTGTTGGGAGTGATGACAGGTGATAAATTCATTGCAACTGTATTAACTATTTTAGGATTATTGTGCTGCCTATATATTTTTTTTACATATTTTAATGATGAACAGTTTTTCATTAGATTTTAATTGCCTTTTCTAAGTAATTGTTTGGAAATGGTTGGAGCCACGGTCCAGAAGTGAATGTCATGGTTGTTTATTGACTTCACACACTTTTGTTAACATAGTGTTAGTGTTTGTTTGAACTCTAGCGAGTTTCAATTTTACCCATCATTTTATTATTTTATTACTATTAAGAAAAAAATTTATCATCTAAACCGATCACTTCTTAATTTATATTATTTTATTTTATATTATACAAATGAAAGAAAACGAAGTTGAATTCTATTCTCTCATGAATGAAACTCAAACCTCTATGAAGGTGAGTTAAAAAATATGTACTCAGTTTCATCGATTCCTGCCAGACAAACACCATAAAGTTGTTTTGAATCTTAATCTCTCCAAAATAGATAGTGTAACAAAATGACTCAAGTGTGATAATAAAGTCGACTTAATTTAACATTTTAATCTTCTTCAATATCAGAGGTTGACTTCTAGTTTATCTTTTTGGATGAAATATGTAAAAATAATAATACATATTTGACATAGTCGAAATAAACTTTGAACCTTTCAGTATCTTTGAACATTAATTTGAAGTCTAGTAGAACTTACCGAGAGGTGTTAATTGTAATCAGTTTTATTTTTGTCTTTTTTGCATTTCATATGAGCTTTTATTTTCTTGCCAGACTGATTGAAATCGATCTAGGACTCCTAATTGGTGTGGCTGGATCGATAGCAATATTAGTGTGTTTGTAGAATAATAAGAAAGGGAAAATTCAGGACACTGAGAAGGATTTTGACTGGACTATGTGAGACTGCTGTTGTCTCGCTGGAAGACAGCAAGAAAGAAGTCGGCTGACTGCTGTAGAGGACAGGTATCAGTGTTAAGGGCAAACCACCAGCTATTTCAAGTCAGAATGTAGGTACATCTTCTATAATGAAAGAGGTTACAGCGGTCTCAAGGAAGAAAGTACCAAAGAAGAATCTTCAATCTTTAAATCAATCAAAAAGGTATTCTTATAGGTCTCCTACAATAACGGTTATACTAAGCAGCAATAAATTCCAACTTTAATTTAAAATAAAGGAAATATGGGCCGACCAAGCCGGCTTGCCCTGTAGGAGGGAAGCCGATCTCATGATGGAATGAACTAGGTGAAACTTTTACTCCTCATTTCCCGATTCACCTGGGTAGGAGTAGCTCAAACTACTACACTTTTGTCAGGGTGTAAGGGCTTGAACATTTTCTTAAAAGCTTTTCGATCCTCATAGTACGGCGTTCAACCCTCGACGCTAAATGCAGTAGATGTATTATAATCTTTCGACTGGTTAATCTTATAAATACTTTTATTAATCCTCTTGACTACTTTGAACGGTCTATGAGTTCTAGGCTTGAGCTTTCTAAAGAAATATTCATAAGTTCTCTCGTTCTTCGCTATGATTCATGCCAAATCACTTTCCTTAAAGATCATAAACTTCAATCTAAAGTCTGTATCTCTTTGAATCTAGTTTCTGTATGAGTGCTAACTCAATAGTTGAAAGTAGAGATTACTAACTCTAAAGGCGAGACATAATTTTACTCATATATGACTTCAAAGGGTTTGTGGCATGTGGATTAGCTGGTAGACCTGGGTGTAAGCAAACTCAACTTGAGGAAGAATTAAGTCTCACTGACTGATGCTTTTTCCCACAAAGCTCTTGAGGGGATTTCATAAATTGTGAGTTATAATAATTGCCTTTTCATTTATCTGGAAGAGCATTGTTGAACTGAATTGGAGCCTTGTAAGTATGCAAAAAAAGACTTACAGATTTCACACTCCTATCTAACATGATGGTCCTGGGCACATCATGAAGATGTAATAACTTCTTTAAGCACATGTTTGTAATGTGTGAAGTGTCCATTGTTCTATGGCTTGGTAGCATTCCATTTTGGAGCAGCGGTCTACTATCACAATTAAAGAATCCTCGCTCCATTGGTCCATGGAAAGCTCACAATAAAATCAATGTTCACAGCCACCCATATATGACTTTGGAAAGAGGATGGAATTGTATAGAGTTGTATTCTGCCCTCTAATATCGGATAAGTGATATTCCCTACATTGTTGACCATGCCTCTCCATATGTTACACCAATCTAAACAAACAAAAATTCTCTATCGCTAAGGAAATCATCTATTCCTTGCCAAAATGATTAGTCATTCTTATAATATGATTCTCCAATAAGATAGTTTTAATGAGATAACTCTTAGGAATGCACAACTTGTATCAAATGAACAAATAACAATTAGATTTATGTTACAAATTATAGTTTCTCTCTTTACAATCGGTCCAAATTTCCGGAAAGTTTTCATTAGTCGATTACAAGCTTTCAACATCTTAAAATCAATTACCTTTGTCTACATAGTAACAATCAATAAGTGGTGACGGCTCAATGCATCAACTATATTATTTTTACTCCCAACATCGTGCTTGAACTCAAAATGAGAAAAAGATAGAAATTTTGCCCAGGAGGTATGTCTTCCTTTCAACGTATGCTGACTATTTGTTTAGGAACTTAAAGGCTTCACGATCAATATAGAAACTTCTTGCCATACATGAGATACATTCTTTTGGATTCATTTAATCTCTCACTACAGAAGGCGCGGGGTGACCAGCTTGGGCTGAGTGTAGCTTCAAATCCAACATTAGAGGCATCACACTCACTTGTGATCACATGATTAAATAATGAAAGAGCTAGGACAGGGGATCGAGTAACTTGCTTCTTCAAATCATAAAAAATGGTATGGGCTTCATTTGGCCATGAAAATATGTTTGCCTTGAGGAGCTTTGTCAGTGGTACTACTATAGAATTGAAGCTATTGATGAACCTCTGATAGATTGAAGTTAATCAATAAAATTGGCACACTTGGGTAAATGATTGTGCTTGTCCAGTTTCATTTTGCCCTTATATTGGCTGGATCCATCTCATTATCAGCTGCTAAAGCAATATGTGGAAGGAAGCATGTTTGTTGTCTCAACAAGTGATACTTCTTAGATGCTTTGTTTACAAAACTTCAAAAATCCATGATAGGTGTTGCAAATGCTCTTTTGAACGGTTGTACATCAGAATTTCATTAAAATAAACAATTANATAAAATAAACAATTATAAGTTTTCTGGGGAATCCTCAAAAAGCATGGTTATCAAACACATAAAAGTACATGGGGCATTGTGCAGTCTTCCACTCATTCTTAGGTTTCATCCAGATCTGGTGAACGCATTGTGCAGATTATCTTAGAGAAAATGTTATAGCTCAATGTAATTGAGCTAATAAATAATCAAATCGTGGAATTGTGAACTATTATTTAATGATAATTTTAATCATAGCTCGGCTACTAATGCACGTATGCTATGATCCATTTTTCTTGCCATAATCAAAGCTAGTAAAACACAGGAATGGTACTTCAGGAACCAATCCATTGACCATCAGATCGACCTATTTTTGCAATTTATCGTATTTCGTTGGTCACATTCTATAATTTTATTAGTATCCTAGGATGTGATCTATGTTACGTTCAATCTCTTATAGGGGTGATAATATTTTTGAATATCTTGAAACTTATCCTATAGAGGCTACTCTACTTTCGGTATACGTTCTTCCATATCACTCCATTTCAATATCACCAAGGTCAGTCCCACTAATCCCCTCTTGTAGCCTACAACTCCAATTTTTGTCTGAATACTCTTTTATGCTAATTCTTTCGACGACAAAAGTGTATCATGCATTTCCGTCTTTAATCAATTGTATGTATTTTTATGGCAAAATGTGATATGCATTCTTAGGCACGAAGTGACATTATCGCTCTTGTAGTTTGTCTCTAATGGAAAACTCTACTAGTCATTTCATGTGAATATTGATCTAGTTCCCTTTCTCAACCAAGTTAGGGAATATGATAGTATTCCTCGGTGGCAAAACTTAATTTGTCCATTATTTTGATAGACACCGCATTCATGCATTCTTCTTCACGGTATAAGTATAATAAAGTTATGCATAACCTACTGCTGCTCTCTTTTGAGCTCAATTTGAGGAACTCATCAAACTACAAGCATCTTATATGTGTTGGAAGCTAGTATTCCTTCCTGTATCCTTATCTCCAGAGGCTTCATTATTTATTTCTTCCTATTCAATGAAAGAAGTCATTCTTTTGTTTATGCAATTGAATGCAATGTGTCAGTATTAATGAGACTTGAAACACTTATTTTTTGAAAAGTTCTTGGGGGTATTCTTCAAATCATTCTTTATTTCTTCCTATGCTGAATTCTCTTAATGTAATTTTGGCACTCTAGTCAGTGTATCCTTGCTGTTGGACCCCATAGTCGCACTTTGTTTGATGGCTTTTGGATTTGATATTGTTTTGCTGCTTCTCCAACTTTAGAGCTAAGGTTTGTATTTCCTGCAAGGTCTAATAGGACTATAAACTACATCACATTACCAATAGAATTTCTCAATTCTCCAAGATGTTGGGTTATATTATTTTCCTCTTGCTCCATCAACTTATACTTCAACGTGGCTTTTTCAAACTCAACAATATACTCATCTATTGTAAAAAGTGAAATCTTAGAAAGATATTTTGTATGGAGATACTTTCCCTATATCTCATTCATCTTAGGTTATAGTATTCTCCTTTGGCTCCATCAACTCATACTCCAACATGAGTTTTTTGAACTTAGTGATATACTCCTCTTTTGTAAATGGTGAAGTCTCACGCTACATTTTTTTTTTCATCTTGGATCAGGTTATAATTTTGATCATTCTTTCACGTTGGCTCAAGCCTTTCAACTTATCCCACTAGCGAGTAGTACTCTTCCTTATATTAATTGCAACTAGCTTCACCTTTTATTAAGTGGAATGTTTTTTACTCAAAGTTCCATTCCACAGTTTAGAGTCACTTAATTGGAATGTTTTTTACTCAAAGTTCCCTTCCACAGTTTAAATTTACTTAATAAACTCATTCAGATCTATATGACCATCAAAATTTGGGAAACCAACCTTTAATCTAAAATTCTTCTTTCTTTTCTTGTATTCAATGTCAAATCGACACCAAAACTATATAACTTGAGGACTCTCGGTGGAAGGGGTTCTCATCATCTTTTCCATTCAGATGATCAACCTTGACTTTGTTTGACATCTTCGTATTGTCTTCGTTCAAAATCAATGAGCAAGCATTATAGTTGGAGGATTTTCTGCTGCATATCCTTTATGATAAACTCTTGAATTTTCCTTTCGAGGTTTCTCTTTAGTGGCATAGTGATTTGCTCTCTAGTTAGGGTTTTGGCTAGGTAAAAAGGTGTGTAGGTTTTAGTATTGGCCAAAAGCTTGAGGTTTAGGTGAAGGGTGAAGATCGGTTTTGGTGGAGGCAGGATGGTTAAGTTTTGTGGGTTTAGGGTAGGGTAGAAATTGCGATTAGGATTTGACTCTTATACCAAATGACATTGATCTAGGATGCCAAGTCAGTGTGGATGGATTTACAGTATTGGTGTGTTTGTATAATGATAGGAAAGGAAAATGATACTAGAGGAAAAAATGATCCAAATTATAAAAGAAATTTTTATTAATAGGAAATGGGGTTTACAACACATGGAAGCTGGAAATAACATCACCAAAATATAAAACGACACAAACAGACACCTCGAGAGTGTATTCCAAGGGGCGGTGTAGGTCGCCAAGGTGGATCGGGATGGTTGGCCAGCAAGTGGGGAGGCTGGACAGGAAGCGAGAAGGTTGTGTAGTGAGTGGGGAGGCTGTATAGCACGCAGAAAAAGCTGGACAAAGAGCGGGGAATGCTGAACAGCAAGAGGGTAGGTCGGATAGCAATCTGGCTGGATAGCAAGAGGGCAGGCCCGGACAACAAGCGGGGAAGTTGTTGTGGGTGGCTGCTGGCTAAGTGAAGTGCAGAAGAAGAGCTAGGGAGTTAAAAGGAGTGATACAATTACCACCTCGGAGTAGGATATGTTCGGAGCACCACTACCTCATCAAATACAACCCACGAAGGGGTAGAGGACTCCTCACTAAAATCTAAAATTCACACAAAAAAAAAACTCCCTAGACTCTTAGCAAACCATCATACATATAGCCCTAGCTCGGCAGGAAACAAGAAAGGAAAGAAGAGGGGAAAGGAAAGAGGAGGCGGCGGCTGATAATGCTCGAACCGAGCGGGAGACGCATAAGGAAAGACGCCAATGTCGCCTCTCGCCCAAATCCTACTCGATCTAGGCGGGAAATGTGGAAGGATAGGTCACCTGGTTCGCCTGATGTCGCTTGCCCCATTGGATGGTTTGATTTGTCTTACTAGTTGGTTTAGCTTGCTGATTGCTTTCTTGTCCCCCCTGGGCCAGCGACAATGCGTGAAACCGCCCTTGCATCCACGCGGGGGAAGCCCCGCATCAGGAAAATCTAGGAAAATGAGAAGGATTTGACTAAGAATATGTGGGACAGCTGTTGTCTGGTTGGAGGACAGCAAAGAAGCCGACCAGCAGCTGTGGGGGATTGATACGAGTGTCTCGGATGAACCACTGCTGGTTTTAAGTTCGGGTACAAGTACACTACCTTAAACAAAAGAGGTTACAACACTATGAAGCAATCACTAATCTTCAAATCAAGCAAAAATGTATTCTTGCAGATCTCCCAACATAATACCTATACTAAGCCAGCAATAAACCTTAATTTGAATTCAAAATAAAGCAAATATGGGCCCCACAAGGCCCACCTTCCCTTTATGTTGGAAAAAAAAATCCCATCATGTGATGCTCTCTGTGGAAATTTTGGCCCTCGTTCTTGACTACCAACCAGTCTAAGCAGGAGTATTGCTTGGACGTCACTAAGTATACCTGGGCTACTCACATGGTTTGTTGGTTCTATTACCCTTTTCTTCAATTTTCTAGATTTTCGTTTTCCATTTCACCACCTTCTTCCCTCCTTCCTCTTCCCGCATGCTGTTATAAGTGATTTCTATTTATTGTGCTTTCAGTTGCTTCATATTTTTTGGTCTTTCACCTGTGTTGACTACTTAATTTGTTGGGTATGTTAACGGTGCTTGGTTTTTTGCAGAGCAAATTAAGATCAATGAAGAGCAAAATTCGCCTTATATGTATTTTGGTTTCAAATGTGTGATACGACATTTTTTGAAGTGCCTGTAGATATTTTCGTTTTCCTTCAATCGAAAGTATTTTGCAGGGAATTTCTCATGATGCGATATGAATGTCATTTCCATATTAGGACAATTTAGGAAAACTTTACCCTGGAAATGAAAATTAGTCCCAAGTGAAATTCTTGGCAACCTATTTCCCGAAGGAATTTCTCTTTGCCTTATTCTTCAAGGTTTCCATTAGCGATCTCTAGGGCTGTCAAAACGGCTCGTTGTTCGAGAACAGCTCGTGTTCGACTCGTTTTGGCTCGAAATACTACTCATCAATTATATATATATATATATATATATATATTGATGAGTATTATTTTAAAAAAAATTAATTGACTACAAGACTATAAAGATTTATAATCAATTAAAAGTNATCTGCAACCAATACATAGAAGCCTGAGTATATCCAATATACAGCAATTGGCACAAAGGTGCCCAACAACTCATCCGACTCGAGGAAATCCTTCATGGGAGCAAGATTGCTGGAAGAGTCGGTCACCGTTTCTGCTCGCACGAATCAAAAAAACATGAACTGTGTCAGCATAAAGAGAATATTACGTGTGAAGTCCGCATGCATGCGGACTCCTTGTACAAACATGTTGTGTATTGTTCGTTGTACAACAGATGCAGACTCCATACCTAATATTTCATGATTAGCATGAATTTGAAACATTGGAATTAAAAGTATGCACCNGTCTGCAACCAATACATAAAAGCCTGAGTATATCCAATATACAGCAATTGGCACAAAGGTGCCCAACAACTCATCCGACTTGAGGAAATCCTTCATGGGAGCAAGATTGCTGGAAGGGTCGGTCACCGTTTCTGCTCGCACGAATCAAAAAAACATGAACTGTGTCAGCATAAAGAGAATATTACGTGTGAAGTCTGCATGCATGCGGACTCCTTGTACAAACATGTTGTGTATTGTTCGTTGTACAGCAGATGCAGACTCCATACCTAATATTTCATGATTAGCATGAATTTGAAACATTGGAATTAAAAGTATTCACCCATTGCTGCTTTTTTTGATTTCTTAATGTCTTAATTAGCTTGTTGCTAGTTGTGTGTGAAGAAGTTGTGGTGGTTTCTGTTCTTTTTATAGGAGTTGGGGGGATGAGAGAAATGGTCTTTAAAGTGGGGCGATGAGGGGAATCTGAGAGCGATCGAACAGATAATGTAAAAATGAAGAGTAAATGCATGGTTTTTAGTCCACACTTGTTTTCTCTGCACTTAGTCCCTATCAGAGTAGATTAGGAAGGAATGAGGGAAGTAGATGTATTTTTATATGATGGTTAGTTGGAATTTTATTTTCTTAAAATTTTGCTATTAATTATAATTATTATGAGCAAAATTAATTTTTAATAATTATACAATATATACTAAAAGTTTTGGCCTCCCTAAAATTAAATGCCCCTTAGAATATAAATGACTATGTAATATCAAGTTATACAAAAAAAATTATGCCCCCTTAAAATTTATAATTTTAGTAATAATTATATTTTAATTTAGGAGTTCATTTAAATTATTTCTCAAAAATATTATCATTATCTCATAAATTTAAGTATATAATTCATTTTTTTTTAAAAAAAATATTAAATGCTAAATAAAAGTCATTTTAAAGTAATTAGCAAAAGTATGATGTATATGCAGCGAANAAAAAAAAAAAATATTAAATGCTAAATAAAAGTCATTTTAAAGTAATTAGCAAAAGTATGATGTATATGCAGCGAATGGTACATTAAAACATACATGAGATACATATTATGGGTCACATTTGAGTTCTCTTTATTTTGGTGAATGTGTATGATATCAACCATGTTGTTTTTGAAGAAGTTATTAAAGAAGAAAATGTATGATGCCAGATAAATAAGGCTAATTAAGGGTGTCAAAAATTCACCCAACACACCAACACGACTCGAACTTGATTCAAAAAATCTTGGTTAAGGTAGACCCAAATATTTTTTTAACCAGGTTCAAGTAAGAAAATTCGACTCGTTTATTATTCGAGTCATGTTTGGGTTGAACTTTAAAACTCAAATATGACCCGAATAAGCACGAAAGTTTGGGGTGGGTTTGGGTTAACAGTTTAAGCTTGAGTAGGGTTCGGACCTTAGTTTTTGGCATGTTTATTATTCGAGTTAGTTCGGGTTGACCCTATCCAAGTTGGGTCATTTTTGGGGCGGACTCGAACCCCATCCGCTGACCTGAATTGACACCCTACTGAGCTAATGGAGCTAGGGCTATCAAAAAAGCTTGTTATTCGCGAAGAGCTCGTTTTCGGCTCGTTCGCAAAGTTAACTTAGCGGACGAGTCGAACAGGAACAAAAATTTGTTCGTTCGTGTTAGGCTCGTTTTGGCTCGAAATACTACTCATCAATTATATATATATATATATATATATATATTGATGAGTATTATTTTAAAAAAAATTAATTGACTACAAGACTATAAAGATTTATAATCAATTAAAAGTATTATTTAAGAAAATAGAATAAACATTATTAAATTAGATTCAAATGATGTTTTAATATAAAAAATAATTTTTAAATATTGCCCCAACCCTTAACATCTTATGGCTACGTGATTAGGGTTGTCAAAACGACGCTTTGTTCGTGAACAGCTCGTGTTCGGGTCGTTAAGCAAACGAGCCGAACACAAACACACTTTTTGAGCTTGAAATATAAATTAGCCAAACACGAGCTGAGCCTAGGCTCGCTCGTGTTGGGCTCGTTTACACCCCTTGCGATCTCTGTACGGAGTGTTTGTTAGCTGCATTTAATTGGGTTAGCATTTCTATGAAAATTAGAGCAGGGTAGTAAATATTGTTCATGGAAACATTTGCGCTGCTTATTTTCAGAGATTTGATTAGTTTTAATCTTATTTATCTCAAGAGATCCTATTGTTATTAAAATTTTCTCTCTGAATGCTCACGTCTTGCTATAAGTTATTTTTGAATTTATGCAATATTTGTATTGAATCATTGTGTAATAATATCCTAATTGCATGACTTTCCAAATCTTCATTTTGTTATTTTTTAAGCGGCTCATTTTATTATCTTCATTGGAACTTAGTAAATTTTTTTCCTTATTAATACCATCACTAATTTTTTATTTTGTGGAAATATAAGGCATAAATGCGACGGGCCTTCTTTTACTTTGATCACTTCAATTCTCTAGGAGAGTGGTTGCTTTACTGAGTGCCAATGCTGAATAAATTGGCCTGATTCAGTTATCAGATTGTAAAACTTGATTACGTCTACTTGAGACCGAATTCTTATCTCACTGTATATTTCCATATGTAGGCATTATCTCTTGGATTTGATGAGGGTAACTCCCCGTGATGTTAATTACAATGGACCTGGATCCCGATTNTCTTAACATCTTATGGCTACATGATTATGGTTGTTAAAACGACTCATTATTCGTAAACAGCTCGTGTTCGGCTCACTAAGCAAACGAGTCGAACACGAACACACTTTTTGAGCTCGACATATAAACGAGCCAAAAATGAGTTGAGCATGGGCTTGCTTGTGTTCGACTCGTTTACACCCATAGTTGGGAGACCTTCGACCTCATTCGTCAAAACTTTTAACGCTGCAAAATAGGAAATCAAATCGTCCAAATTGAAACTAGCAGAAATATTGTAATCTCTTGATAAATCAATCCTATAGTAATTCCCATTCAGCTTCATAAAGATCCTAAACGACACATCTGTTTTGGGTTTGAGTTTCCTAAAAGTTCTCACGGAAAACCACTCTTTCTTCAATCTGATACAGAGTAGATCTCTCTTTTGAAGGTCATATTCTTCTTGATTTTATTAGCTTGCTCTAGGTATTTATGGTTCTACTTTGTGATCTCTTTCCCAACCTGCTAATGTAGCCTCAGAATCTCTTGCACTCTAGTCTCAGCATACACACTAAATTCTATAGTAGGAAGGAGCGGTACTAACTCAAATGGGGTGAGTGGGCCGTGCCCATACACAATCACAAAATGAGTGTCTTGTTGTCTGGCCCACAAACTTATTGTAAGCAAATTCAGCATAGGTTAGAATCAAATCTCAATGCTTGATTTTCTTCTCTATTAAGCAACTCAGAAGATTCCTAGAACTTCTGTTCACTAGTCTTTGTTTGACCATCTATCTGTGGGTGAGTTGTTGAGTTGAACTGAAGCTTAGTACCAAATTTGCTCCATAAGATCCTCCAAAAGTGGCTCAAGAACTTAACATCTCAGAGGTAATTGTCCTTAGTATCCCATGCAGTCTTCTTATTTCCCTGAAATACAAGTTAGCTACGTGTGAAACATCCAGTGTCCTATGGCAAGGTAAAAAATGAACCATAATTCAAAACCTATAAACTTCTATCATCACAGAATCCTTATTCTATTGTATACTAGGAAGGTCCATCTTGATACTAATCTTAAATCTCCCTGAAGCCCTCATCCACTTCGTATAGATCCTACACCATCTCAAATCCCACAACTTTGACTTTCATAGAGGTGATCAATAAGTGATCATGTCTTAAGGAATCTGCTACTCGATTCTGACTCCCTACCTTGTAATTGAGCACAAACTGAAATGAAACCAAGAACTCAACCTAAGAAGCATGTATGCCCTTCAGCTTGCTCTGATTGTTCATGAACCTAAGAGCCCCATGATTTATGAATAAGGTAAACTCACTAGGTAGCAGGTAGTGATTCCAATGACTAAGGGCTCTAACAATAGCAAAGAACTTCTTATCATATGTCGAATACTTCCTGGAGTCACTCAACTCCTCATCGAAAAAGGCTATAGGATGCCCTCCCTCGTTCAACACTACTCCAACCCCAACAAAAGAAACATCACATTCCACCTCAAATAACTGATTGAAATATGGTAGTGCTAACACTGTGACGTGAAAGCATTATTTTGCGCAACGCGGGTCACTGAAGCGAGATCGTGTCCCGCACGCGGGTGATTTCATGCAACCTGCTATTTTGTCTGGTCCAAACCAGTCCAAGATATTTCAAATTCAGTTTTTTGTGTGTTTTGTATCGGGAGAGCCACCAACTTCTTTTCATTCTTCCGAGTATTGTATCTTAAGAGTTTAGGTGGTGCTTTGATTGTCTCNTCACTGAAGCGAGATCATGTCCCGCATGTGGGTGATTTCATGCAACCTGCTATTTTGTCTTGTCCAAACCAGTCCAAGATATTTCAAATTTAGTTTTTTGTGTGTTTTGTATCAAGAGAGCCACCAACTTCTTTTCATTCTTCCGAGTATTGTATCTTAAGAGTTTAGGTGGTGCTTTGATTGTCTCTTGGACTCAATGTAGTGTTAATCCTTCTCCAACTCTTCCGCATCTCCCCGCTTTACTACCCCATACTCCTCGTTGCAGGCTGCCTCGACAGAAACCTTTTGTTATTTTTCCTATGATGTCCAACAATTCACCTTGCTGGTCTGGTCCAAACCAGTCCAAGATATTCCAGATTTAGTTTTTTGCGTGTTTTGTGTCGGGAGAGCCACCAACTTCTTTTCATTCTTCCGAGTATTGTATCTTAAGAGTGTGGGGGGGACAACCCTCCTTTGGTTGTTCGGCGTTCCCCCGCATTTCCCATTGTCATTCCAGCACTACATCCTCACTGACAATGTTATTCCAGCCCTTTCAATTTGCGGCTAACGCAGTTCCAACCCTCCGTACCCGCTGTCATTGCTGATCTAGCCTCCATCTTTGTTGTCGTTGTTGTTCCAGCACAACCCCTTTCCTGCCATCATCCAGGACAGTCGTAGCATGTCAGTATCTGTTGCGTACTCGTTGTCTGAAAACTGGGAAACCATTGTCTTGTTATTTTTTGCTTGTCAACCACGTCATCTACCATCTCACCGCCTTCCTAACCCCTGAGATTCACCCAAGCCATGTGTCGTGAGTCGTGTTATTATTTTTTCCTATTTTAGTGTCATGTGCCATGTTTGTTTGTTGTTTTTACCTTTCAAGTGTGTTGGTTGTAAACGCGTATTTGTTTTTAGTAATAATATTTCATTTTATTTTTTTTTTGGTTAACTTCAGTATCATTTGGTATCAGAGCTAATTTAACACTAGTCCTGTCCTAGAATTTTTAGCATCCTTCCATACCTAACCCCATCTCCACCCAGAGATTTTCTTCCCTCCCTACATCAACCATACAAACCTCCTTCAACCTATCAACAAGAAAAATTGAAATATATTGCTAAGTCAAATGCCAAACACCAACCAAGAGTTTACTATGGAAGAGATACAACGACAACTCTGTTGAGTGCTACAACAGCTTGATAAAATTGAGAAAATTTGATCATCCAGTGGTCACCCAAGCTCCATTCAATTACAGAGACGATGTGCCTGTCAAATGAAACAAAGAAAATGTGTCTATTAGAGGATACAGAGATAAAGTGATTATTAGAGATTTCAAAGATGAAGAGTCTCTACCCTGAAGAATTGTCCTGAAACATCTAAGAAGCTAAGAATTTGAGGTAAAAGTGGATTTCCCACATTTTAACGGTCACTTTGATTCAGACGGGTTCATTGAGTGGCTTCAGAACCGTAGAACTTTTCTTTGACTTCTAGGATATCTCACCAGACAAAATGGTGAAACTAGTAGCCAACAAGTTAAATAAGAGTATTATTTTGGTAGCAAAACTTAAAGCACCTACGCCAATATGAGGGAAAAGACAAACTCACTATTTGGTCCGAGATAAAATGAGAGATGCAGTGCTAGAACCTCCCTGTTCATTACAGATAGAATGTGTAGACCCTAGCTTCAAAAATGGAAAGAAAAAGTTATCAGATGATTGTCACATCTTACAAACAGAGTTAAACCTCGGGATCTTACAAGAGTGCACTCGATGAAACATCTAAGCCGAACCAGCTTTAGGAGTCATTAGGTCATATTGGAGAATAGGTGAAACCAAAACACATTCCCAAATTCCTCCTAGTTAACAAGTGTTTCAGGTGCTATGGATTTGGGCATACCAAATTAGATTGCAAAACCAAGATAATGATCTCTTTCACAGATCAATAAGTTGTTGAAGAATTAAACAGTGATTCAGGAGAAGATGAATATTTCAAAAAGAATTTTCAACTTCCAACTGACAAGGAAGAGATTCTATCGATTCTAGTTGAGACCAGGAGAGATATTTCAGCGAAGTTGACAGTAGCTTTTCTTGAAGGTATTGAGTCTAAAGTAATGGGCGTTCATGCAGAGTATAAAAGTATGATGTCTCTAGTCATTGCTTTGCAGGCATTAACAGGAGGATTAGCAAAACTGACATTGGATGTCCAAAAGTGGGATATAAATATCCTGTTGCTAGTGAAGAATAACTTCAGTTACTGATGTCACAATTTAGGAATCCTCTAGGGTGTTGCAGTATTTATCGTGAAGATTCAAGATATAGAGATGTATTTGCTTTGGTATAGGCGTTCTATCATGCCATCATGTTAAGTTGAACATTGTATAATCCTTATTAAAACAATAAGAGCTTCTTTAGCCACTTCCTAAGACGAGGTGATTTATTTATTTGATGAGGTGACTCATTGGTATAGGCACCTTGATAACAATAAGAGTCTCTTTAGCCACTACCTACGATGAGGTGATTCACTAACCTACAAATGCTGATTACCTAAATTTCTCTTAAGATGTTATCATTCATTTGAATTGTTGTCAAGGAGTTAGTACATAACTTAAAAAAAACTTTGGTAAATACCATCTTCATAGTGGCATTATCATCCACAAGGCTAAGCAAGAAATGAGGATGGTCGTAATAAATAAAATAAGATGTAATCATTCTTACATTACAAAGGGCAAGAGCGCAAAGTGTGGTAGAGAATACCTTATGATATACCATAAAATTGCAAAAGAGGAGAAACAAATGTACATAATAATAGATTACACACCAACAAATACTCACCTGAAGTTTGCTCAACCAAGTCTGAACAAGATTAACAAAATCCTGGCAAGTACTTGAACCATCATGGCTTTGGAGTTCCCGATTGATAATTTCATTCGGGCTCTATTTAGAGGGAAAAAAAAACCTGTCAACCTTAACAGTTCAAGTGCCCAAATAGGAGAAGCCTTTCAGTACATAAGAAAAGAAAATATGTGCAAGCAATAAAACAACAACAACAAAAAAATGCTACGCCTGCCAACTATAACAGATATTATTTATCATACATGATGAACATTTTGGTTCAAAATGAAATATAATATGAAATAAGTTCTTAATAGATATCCCTGCACAATGTACCCCAATCTCAAAAAAGGAGGAACACATCTATGTATTTGTTTCACGATATTTCCCAAGGATGTATATAAAATATGAATATGCCCGTCATTTGGCTCGTGTGTTTCTGTTCATAATTTATTTTTACATCTCGTCCTCATTAATGATACAAGGAATACAAACAGGAGCCCAGTTGTGTCTAGAAAAGGGAGAGTATTGCCCAAGGGAAACAGACTATTCTTAATAGGAGACTCTTCTAACTTTTTCTATTAAACGAAATATTGAAACTAAGCTGGCAAACTATGCAAGGCCAGTCGACAATAAAGCAGATGAATCAAGCATCATAATGGGCATATCCTGATAGGCATTATGATTAAAAACTAATGAATTAGAACATAATTATTTATATGTTGACTAACAATTTCATTACCATATTACAAATGACAGGTCAAGTTTGCAGGAACTACAACCTTTATGGAAGTAACAGCATTATCAAGCATCCACTCAGAGTTTATGCCAAATGTCTATGCTAGGTAATGTCATCAATGGTTGCATCTAGCATTTCTAATGATGCTTTAACTAATTTCTTTCCTAAATTTTCTAACAATGTTATTTTGTGATTTCCACCGAGTTCTTCTACCACAATTCGATTCCTCTCAAAAAAATAAGAAAGGTACATTCAACAAGAAAGTAAAAGATCAGTGTACAATAACTAGATCATTTTCCATAAGCATTTTTATGTAGTAGCTGTCCGGTTCAGCTGGATTCAGCGGAATCGCGGGATATAATCAAACCCGTAATCCTGCTGGAGTCCCAAGTGGGATTTTGTTTTGCCCCTTGGCTATTTTAGCCATGTGGGACCCTTCCTATTATTCTTTTAATATTATTTTAATTATAATGAAGTTTATTTCTGCATGGAAGGCTATTTATATGTTTTAATGTCTATTTTGGAGGACTTTTGCTTGGTTTATGTCATTTGGAGACATTTTCTCCTTGTGTTTCTCTATTGGAAGGCTATATCAATGGATTTCTCTCAAGTAGTTTGTTTGTGGGCTGATAAAATCAAAGTGGTAATCTCTCCCCGATGTTCCAAGGCTTCCTTCATCCCGAACTTACAGCCAAGTGCTGGTTGACAACGGACATCTGCTGTTTTTCCGTTGTTGGCTCACTGTCCAGCCACAGTTCAAGCCAGATTTCAATCAACATCATTCCTCCCTCTTCCGTTAGCCATCCTACAACTTACATGCCCCTTTTGTTTTCTCACACATTATAGAAGTCCTAGAACAATCTCATTTTTTCTTCTTTTTTCGTTGATTAATCAATATCACTATCACTACTTCCCAATCGTAAAGTGCAAATCATGTAGCAAAAAATAGTACTCTTCACCATCATCCATCACGACTTTTCATTATTTCTTTCTCCTTGCACTGCCTAACTTTCCCAGTGCAGTAGTTATAGTTTAATCAGCTTTACATACAAATCAATATTTTACAATCCCGGCAATCTCCCCAGAACATGTAACTTAATTTGAAAGTCTTATCGATCAGTATGATTATATCGAAAATTTCCTTCCAAGTCCCCACAATCTCGGAGATTCCATACACCTACATAAAATGAACCAGTTCTTCACACAAAAAACCGATAAAGTTCCCTAAACACTCACCTATCCTCGCCTCTCCTCCACTATAAACGCTTACACTAAATAGTTTTCTCCACAAACAGCGTGGCAAAGTATATGGTTGAAAATTTAGACAAAGATATTAAATCCAGTTAATGTCTTGAACCCAGCAAGATAATCACCAGCTTAATTCTCATACAAATCAACAGAACTGTAGGCAGTAAAAAAAAAGCCTACAAAATTCTATATTTTACATTGTGTGTTGGTAAAAAGTTAAAACACACACACAGGATAACTAAAAAGTTTTAAAGTAGAACAGTAGGGAAAACAATACTTCAACAGAAAGCCACAATGGAAACTATTTACCATGAACGAACTGACAAAGGCATGTGAATGTGTCCCACAAAGTGGTATGCCAAACAATTTTCCTGCTGCAACATTGCTGTTGATAAATGAAAATGAAAGAGTTTTCATATGAACTAAAATCAATGGAAAAAAAAGGTTAAACTGCTCAAGAAATAACGTGGGAGTGCATGACCACATATTGATTGTATAAAGATTTAAAGAAAGCATTGTTCCCTCTTTTCAAACACAATAGATGCTTAGAATCCTATAGAATTACTTATAGGGCACTTATAGGGCATAAAGCTTATTAATACTAATACTTGAGGTTAATAAATAATAATGATAGCAGATTAACATCTAATAGACAAACTTAACTCAATCGGCATGCAGTCCAAGGTTCCTAAATATTCAAGAATGAGAAAAGTGTCAAAATAGTCCCATGACTCTTTATAAGGGGGGCAATTTAGTCTCAGACTCTATAAAAGTATCAACCTAGTCTCCACACACTTTTAATGTGGGTTGAATAATTCTCATGGAGGACTATTTCAGCCCCAATTTAAATAGTATAGGAATTAAGTTCTATAAACTCTATGACTAAAATGACAGAATACAAATAGTCAGGAAACTATTTTGGCACTTTACACGTTCAAGAATTTGCTAACAATCTACAGCCACACATTTAAATTCTTCATGTTACTTAAGAATTTTGAACCAAAAAAAGGTAATTATAATGACATAATGGAACAATGGAAAGTACAAGTCCATAAGAAAAGACCTGAACATATGTTAAATATTATGTTTACTTTGTCAGTACTTCAACTAGAAACTATATTGGCACTAATGTGGGAGATTCCCGCAAGGATGCTTCTGTGATCCTTGCTATAATGTCGCGAACTGCAGTGGGAAATTGTGGCTTGAACTGGTTCAGGAGGGCCGGTAGACACTTCCTTTACATGGATTTCCCTTCTATTGAAACTGGGTCCAATTTTATTTACCCTAGGTTTATAAGTATGTTGTTTTCGTGTTTTGGGCAGATTTTGTGTGTTTTGTTTTCGTGTTTCGAGAGCTATATCCTAAGTGGTGTTTCAGCTGTGTCATGGCCTCCTGGCGGTTTGTATCTTACTTGTCCCCTTCCTCATCTTTCCACGTCACTTTCAGCCCTCCTTCATTGCTACAGCCGCCCAGGGTAGGATTGTGATTGTTTTTTTTTTTATCCCCCTCAAAGCTTCGCTGTCACAACAATTCCAGCCCACCAATATCGATGCCGCCGCTGTCCAACNCAGCTGGCTTCACAATCTGAACATGAAGTAGAGCAGCGGGGTTCACTATCTAATCATGAAGCCCCACCATCATCTGATTCTCCAAGTCTTGATGATAAGGCAAGCAGCGAAAGCTTTCTGTATTGTGCTTGACTTTTGATTGCCATTGCAGCTTTTTCTACTATTGATAATTTATTGAATCTGCTCCACCAGTTTAAAGAGGTTACATGGACAACTGGTTCAGCTAGTTGAACCTATAATCATGACACGCTGTATTTGGGATGGAAACAACTAAAAAGTCACTAAAACTTTTTAAAGTGCTATATAGAGTATAAGATCATTATATTTTTTTTCCTTTGAAGTTTTGTTCTCAATCTCTCTTTTTTTAATAGGAGAATTTGAAGGAAGAAGTTGAGGATGATAGAAACACAGCTTCTGTTACTGCTGAAAGTTCTCAAGCATGGAAAGAAATATGCTTAAATCCGAATGTTTTTACCGAGTTTAAAATGGCAGGAACTGATAAGGTAAATTGTTAAGATTTATTAACTATTATAATTTCAATTTCTCCCATCCCAACTACCTTTTAAATTGCTTTGTTTCTTTTAATTTTGCATTTTCTGCATTTTTAGGAGATTGCCACTGATGAAGCATTAGTGAGAAGGGCTGGTTCTTACCTCGTGGATACTGTTCTTCCCAAGTTTGTGGAAGATCTTTGCTCCCTAGAGGTTTCACCCATGGATGGTCAGACATTAACTGAAGCACTTCATGCTCATGGGATAAATATCCGGTATCTTGGTAAAGTAAGTAGTTCTTGTTCTTGTTTTGTAATTTTTACTGGCATTTTCCTTCTCCATTTAATTATAAATTTCAGTACCTTCTCAGGTAGCTAACATGATGAAGCATTTGCCTCATATATGGGATCTTTGCACCACCGAGATCATTGTTCGGTCAACTAAGCATATCTTGAAGGTGAAATTTTTCTTACTGTTGTGTAATACTTGTTTTAGAAATGTGATGAGTTTGTGGGAAGGCTTGCTGCGTAGAAATAATTAACTTTTTTATCAATAAATTTCATTTGACAAGTTTTTGTCATGTTATTCTGTACACTTTATATGCAATAAATAGCCTAATATGATTTAAGCCTTAAAATATGTTAAAATACTCTACAAAAGCCGAAGTGGCCATAGACCAAGTAACACAAGTCATTAGGCCAAAGTAAATCTGAACTGGGCTAGCTCTTCGGCTTCTTAGGCTTTTTATATTTATGGTCAAATTGATTTGATTTTATTTTCTTTTTCAACTTTATATTAGGTTTTGTCTTCTTTAGGATTAGAATAGACTTCAATTTAAAGTTTAATGGGATTAGACAGGATTAGATTTGTATGTTAATATTTAGCTCTATTGTTGTAAACCTATGTTTGTTATTTGGGATCCATAATGAAAATTTGGATTATTGTTATTGAATGTGATATTTTTTGTAGTTAAGCGAGTATTTTCTAGATCCAAGTTGTTTACATGGATTGCTTAAAGTTGTGAATGGGAAGTCTTTTTTCTTCCCCATTCATTAGTTTGAGTACGTGAGTTATTGTGGAAAATCTCACAACTTCGTATGAAAATTGATTAGCTGATTTTCATTAAAATTAGTCTAAACCTAGTACACTTTTTTTCTTATTTTGTGGGAATTGCAAGAGATGACCAAGTTTTGTATCAAAAAATACTTTGCATGAAAACGGATTAGCTGATTTTCATTAAAATTAGTCTAAACCTAGTACCACTCTTTATCCGATCTGGTGGGAATTGCAAGAGAGATGACTAAGTTTTGTATCAAAAAATACTTTGCTTATCACTATATATTCTTGAACTGAGCTACTTTCTTTACACTTAAAAGCATTGAACTTAGGATTTTATTGTGGAAAAAAAATGACATTTTAACACCGATATTCTTTTATAGTTGCTTCAAGTAAATACATTTGCATTTCATTTAAATATTATGCTAGGTTGCAGTTTACTTTTTTTATTTGCAATCATTTATTCACCCTAAGCCTGTTCATAATAATTTTGGTGAATTTCTTGCTTAAAATAATCAATTTTAAGCGCAGGTCATTATTAACTTGATTGGTAATGATAAAAAAAGTCGCTTCTTTAGAAACTAAGAAATCACACCATTGGATTAGAACATGTAGTTGAAACAATTGATGGAAAACCTCTTTGCATAAATAGGAGCTAATGGGGCATCTACTACTAGCCAAACCTTCGTACCACAAAACCCACTTCCATATACGATAATTTATTTTAGAATTTCTTGTGATTTATTTATTGGTATAGACCAGCCTACACATACCACTATTCTGCACAAACATGAAGGTTTATTTTATTTATCAAAGTTGTGTTTGTAATAGGTTTGCTAATCAAGACTATCTCCACCAAAAACAACATTTGTATGGATCAATTTTGTAAAGCACCAGTTGCATCCGTGATCATACTACTGATGATTATCATGATCCTATCCGATGGATCAAAGATGATTCTCCTGCTTTCAAGGGTCTCAATGACCTTGATGCTTACATAGATTTTGAATCTGTGATGGATATCTTTCTTGCTTGACATGAGATGGATGACATACAATGTTAAACTTGCTAAAATGAAATTATCAAAATCAGCAAAATATTATTCGTGATATTAACTTGAATGGAAGTTCTCCCATCTTAGGTTTAATTGAATAAAATTTTAAAGCAATAGTATGTGCCTCTGCACCATAAGAGACACCTTGTGAAGGTTCTCTTGAATTCTAAGAAAGTTTTTCAATCAATAATTGATCACTTCTATTTGTTTGAAGAGCTTGTATAAAAATGCAAGATTTCTGAGGTTGATTGGTTGACCATGAGATTTATCAATTTTCTTCCTAACAAAATGTTAGAAATGCAGTAATGTAACCATGGCAACGCCAAGGATTCTCATCCTATGACTTTTGTTTTAGAAATATATTGTATGCTTTCATCATGAACTTGTTCATCATCTACTAATCTTGGTAGGTGGTTGGCTACTTAGGTTGTAAACTCTTGATTTCAACTTGGGTTGACCAATGTTTTAACACAATCAAATTGCTAAGGTTTTGTTTCTAAATTTTAGTCTACAAAATAACTAGAGAATGTGCCAGCTAAATTAGTTCACATTTTGATGATCTCCTGCTTCAGGTGTTGCCTGAGAGGCCATACCATCAAATAATGCCCTAAGGTTAATTTTTGGTGGATCATGAAAATTTAGATTACAATGGCATAAAAGGTGAGTTTTTGATGATATGATTGATTATGAACCTCTAACTAATCAAAATACTTGGTTTCTTTACAACAATTGAGTGCAATTGCACGTTGTGTGATGCATTTTCACGTCCCCAACCACTTTTTGAGGATTGAAAACAAAGTAGTATTTTTTTTTATGCATCCAATTTGCAAAACAAGAAAGCTGGAAATTAGTCATCGACGGTGGAAGTGCCATGAATATTTTTTTTTCAAAATAAGCTTTATTCAAGATTTTCTTGACATTAGAGTCGCTGCTACTTTTCATTTGGATTTGGTGAATTAGGCATATATATTTATTGCTGAGCATTGTCTTGTTTATATTCAGGTGGGTAGTTATAAAGACAATGTCAAAGATAAAATCTAATGTTTCGTTCTACTCATGTATATCATACGTATATTCTTAAATTATCTGTGTCTTTTTACCATAAATGTAATCCATATTGAGCAAAAGTCAATAGTTTTGAAATTTAATGATATGTTTATTCATTTGCTATGCTATTCTACTTCTTGACTTACGATCTGTTTTGGGCAACTACAACTTATCAATAAGTTGCTGCGGATAAGTTGATTAGCTGTTTGTTTTTTGCAGTTTGAAAATTGTTGTGTGATAGCTGTTTCTGGACAAATGATCATTCTGCTCGTGTAGTAATATTCTTTGTAATAGAATTGTCATAGCAATATATTTGATACTTGAGAAGTAAAAGTTCACTTCAGAATAGTATAAAAAATAAGATATACACTCCACTTAACAATGAACATCATCATGATTACTAAAATAAAGAATAAATTATTAAAATAATATTTAATAATATGATTTTTTTTTTAAACAGACGATGAATGTCACGAGCTATGCCGTCATCCAGTGATACTATCCATTTCTGATTACTCTCAGCGGTGGAATTTGCCAATTTGTCTGTCTACCGGAAGAAGTCACACTTCTCCATGGTTCTCCTCGGACCCCTGCAAAACTCTCCCGTGGCTATGTGGCTGACGTGACGTCAGCAAGGAAATCTGAAGTCCACAATGACACAGCAATCCTCAGGACGTCCCAGAAATCCTAGAGCTCATCCTTGTTGAATGTTTTAAAAGAGAATCCATTAGTCATAATACAAGTAGAAATTGATAAAAATAATTAATTATAATTTTGTGCAAGCGCGTGATCTCAGAGAATTCAATATACTAACCGACGAATCTTAGTGCAAGAAGACATAACCTTATAAAAAAAGAGTTCTTGGTTGTCTTTAACTCACGTAATTCCAAGCTCGTGTGTATAACATATGTATATCACCAAATAAGGTCATTCAGAAGACCCTCAAAAGACGCAGCACCGAATAGCTACGAGTGGAGAAGAGAATCCACCATCTATTCCTAAATAAGATAAGGACACACCATCAACAAAAAGAAAAGATGTAGCACTTTGATGAGCATAAGATATAAAACATCTCTAAAACACAAACACAGTAACTTCTAGTCCCCAAAACAACAAAATACGCTAATATTGTCTTCTAATAAAAAGGAGACTAATCGAAAATAAAGAAATAGGAAATAAAAACATAGAAATAAGAAAATAACAAATAAGCTAGAGAATACAAGAATCCCCACCGAATTTCCCAATTAGGTGAAAATCTTTTTGTTGTTCAGACTCGTCGGAGACTCGCTAAAATCCCCAAAATTCTCTACCATGACAAGAATCAGTCCTGGTCCATGATCAATTTCGTGTTTTGGAATCCAGAATATCTTTGGATGACTAGAGCTCCCGCATCATTCTCTCTAATTTGGAGATGCTTCTCCTTTTCTCTAGAGGTTTCTAGAACTGATCAACCTCCACCATAATAAAGTCGTCATATTGTTGCGTCGAAGGCAACCACCCTATAAAATCCGTGTTCATATTCATTACACGCAACTCTAAAAGACATAAGTCCTTCCAAAGTTTATTTTGATAGAATAAACAATTATTTTTGCTCACTTGAAGTTGGAACTGCTCTTAGATGGGTGCTTTTACAAATCAAATCTCAAAACATTAAATTTGTAATGTGTTTCTCCCACACTTCATGCTCAGTTGGGCCCGTCTAATAAAGTTTGTCTGGAGGAATCGACCATGGAGTGAACTCTATGGTATGCTAGACCATCATCAGTGGCAGGCTACTCCACTATGGGTAGTCTTGTTGTTTGATCTTGAGGTTGAACTTGGCTTTTAAGGTGTGATGGTCACTTGATGACGTTTCTCATCCTTCAAAGTTAGGGTTTGTACAATGAGTACGATTCAATATGATTGCAACTGAATCACATTTTTTAATAGATGACTTTAGTCCTCCCAGATATCTCGCAGAATCTCTTTGGTTATAAAATTCATCAGTGCACTCTTCCACTGAAGAATCTCTCTAATACAGGTGATGGAGTTTAATGAATACATCCAAACGGTAATACTAGTAAATGTATTTGTGTTGCATCTCTCATTTCGGGTTTGTTTGGGGCAGTTGTAGCTTAATAATGTGCAGGAACTGCCATAGGATGTTGTTACGCATAAGCTACTGTGCATGAGCTATTGCGGATAAGCTAGTTGTCTGTTGTTTTTTACAGTTTTAAAACAACTGTGTTGTTGCTGTTTCTGGACAAATGATCATTTTATTCTTATATAGTAATGTCGTTTGCAATAGAAATGTCATACCAATGTATTTTATATTTTAAAAGTAAAAATCCAATGCAGAACATTACTAAAAAAAGAAATACACCTCACTTAAGAGTATCATGATTGCTAAAATTAAAAAAATTTTAAATAACATTTAATAATATTATAATATTTTTTTAAATGCAGACGACATATGTCACGAGTTAAGTCGTCCTCCTTGGATACTCTACGTGTCTGGTCACTCTCGACAGTAGAATCTTCCAGCATATCTGCGCACTGAAAAAAGTCATAGTTTTCTGTGATTCTCCGCGGGCACCTCTAAAACTGTCTCTTGTAGTCATATGATTGACATGAAGTTAGCAGGAAACTTTGAAGTTCTTGGTTGCCTTCAAAACACGAATGTCACATGCATATAACCAAAAAAAACAAACCATCCAGAAGAGCCTTTAAAAACCATGACACTGAAAATATGAGAGGATCTTCGGTTGATTTCATTGATATTCATATGACAAGAACCAGTAGGGACAAATAGGCCATCTAGAAGAACCTTAAGATGGAATGCCTCATCACTGACCTCCAAAAGAATAAAAATGAACGTGTATAAATATTTTAATACCATATTATATCCATGGTTGCCACTTCGGTCATCCATACGGGGAATAGTATATGAAAAGCAAGAAATAAAAATGAGATTCAAAATTTAAATGATCTTATAGAAACATCGATACAACAAACAATATCAGTTTTACCATCCATTGTAAAAAAAGTAGCAATAAGAAAAAAAATACAATCTGTTCATTCAACATCCAACAATAGTGTTTGTAATCTGCTCTCTCAATTCTCAATTATTTCCCCAGCACCTTTGCCATCCTGGATGCAACCCTCATGTGGTTATTCTTCTTTTTGTGGTATACATTGTCCTATGTGATGTTCAAATTTTTCAGGTCGGACATATAAATAATCATCATTGGCCATGTTGGAAGTCCACGTCATTGTGTGAATGATGTCTTTGAATATAGTTGTGGAGAGTCATTGTGGCCGCTACAATCTGCATCTGCTTCGGAAATGTTTTTCGGCATCACACAGTATGATCATTTTTTTCTTTTACACTCTGAATGCTCTTTCAATTACACTCTGTAAGGATGAGTGTCTCTTGTTAAACATTTCTTTCTTGCTTCGAGCAATATTGTTGGATTTTTCAAAGTCGGAAATGTGATATTTGGTTTCCAAAAGTAGCTTCAGATACCCTCTTTATAAGTGATATCCAGCGTCGAGCAAATAATATTTCTATGTCGTAAATATAATAATTAGTAATGAACTTAAAATATATCTAAATATGATTAATAGTTGAACAAATCTGGTGGTGGGTGAGGGAAGTTGTTTCTTCGATTTCATGTGACAAAAGCAAATATACTACTGTCATGTGTTGACTTTACACACAACCACACACCAACACCTCCATAGCTCCACACAACGCACAACCAAACACCAATACCTCCACAACATCATCTCTGCACACAAACATAACCACACATCAAGACATCAAGACATCAACAAATCCACTACATCACACACAAACCTAATAAAAGACAGTAGGGAAACAATCAAACTGAGTAGGGCACAGAGAGGCCAATATCACAGAACAACGCATCACAATACCACCACTAAAAAAATCGCAAAATCCAATCACAAAACCTACAAAATCCAACAGCAGTGCACAACCACCCGAAAATCATCAAGCAATTAGAGTTTAAAGAAACTAAAATGATCGCAAAATCAAAATGTCAGAATAGATAATGGTAGAGAATACCGTGGGCCGACATAGAACAAATGAACCAAACAAAGCCGAAGAACGGAGGGGACAGGGAGGGAGAAGAAAGGTAAATGCCACCAAAGCGACGCATCAGAGAGAAGGAGAGCTGATGTTACCTTTAGGGCAGAATCGTGAGAGAGGGGAGAATGAGACATGAAAGCGAAGAGCTCGCGAGAGAGAGGAGAGTGCGGGACACGAGGGGTGCCCAGGGTAGGGAAGTAAAAGCTAAAGAAATGAAATGCGTAACTGGGGCCGAGGGGTTGAACCCACGACCGTATTACAACCTGCTTTTCCAAAATGCATACTAAACACAATATCCAAATGCTGTTACAAGCGTTTTTAAAACATGTAGCGCTGAAAAAACTGCCCCAAACGGGCACTTCATCTTTATACCAAATAATGATATTTATTTTTTCTTTCCCGCTATCGAAGATGCTTCACGCTTTTCCACCACACATATGTACTCTTATTTATCATAATGACAACTAGTTTTATCCTTCGGTCATGTGAAACATCATTATACTCATTGATCTGTTCTCCTGCTTGGAATCACCCGATGAATTTGTCTGGATCAATGTTACTGTCAAAGTCTGGTAAGTCAACTCACTTTGAGGCTTCTTGGTAGAAATCGATGCACTTCTCTTGATTTGATGTGTTATTGTTGTGGTTGTGTGACCTCATTGGATTGTCTCCTCTCAAAGGCGACAATCATCTATTGTAGTTGGGGGAATTTTCTTCTACATATCCATCATCGCAAGTTCCTAAAAATTCTCTCCTTGGAGGCATGATGTCATTTTCTCCCGATCAGGTTTCCGACAAGCGTAGGATTGCCAAACAAAATTGATCAGGGGCTTGGATTTTGGTGGTAGCTGTCGTGAAATTTT
Organism: Phalaenopsis hybrid cultivar; assembly: GCA_002079205.1. Lineage (NCBI taxonomy): Eukaryota > Viridiplantae > Streptophyta > Magnoliopsida > Asparagales > Orchidaceae > Phalaenopsis > Phalaenopsis hybrid cultivar. The sequence goes on from JXCR01148437.1 coordinate 149,770, forward strand.
GGAGGTAAGAATGTTGGATTTTAAAAATTTTAGGTTTAGGTTAAAATTTGTTGTAGGGTTGATTTCAGTATGATGAGAATTTTTTTTGGAATTTTGGATTTGGACAAGAAAGATAGATCCCTAAAATAATCTAGGTTTCTTCGATCTCTAATATCAGATGATAACATTATAGTGCTCTTAAAAAGCATTTAGGAGGCGGGTTGTGCAGGGAGATAGTTGTGGAAGGGTACTAAAGGAAGGATAGGAGAATACAGGGGAGTTTCAAATGAGATAGGCTACAAAATTTGGTGTTGGACAACAAATGTGTGTTTGACTGAAAGCAGAGGATCAAATAAGGAAATGGCTAGACATGAGCGACAAGGAGGATTCACCACCTGTTCTTGAGCAAGATCACTTGCACATCGCTTGCTAAAAAAGAACTGACAACACTCCAAAGAGCATAAAATCGAGAACGGCTTCGAAAGAAAAACACTTTCTAGTCCTAAAACAACAAAATGCACACATATATAGTTTTCTAATAGATAGGAGCCTAGTTTAAATAAAGAAATAGGAAATAGAAAATAAGCTAGAAAAGACAAAAATTCTCTTTGAATTTGCCAATCAAATGATTTTTTTCTTGTTCAACCCTCATCAACCTGTTTGCTATTCAAATCCATTGTAGAATCTTAAAAATCTCGCAAAATACTATATTGAGATGAGAATTAGTTTTGGCTCAGAATCCCGCGGTCATGGGATCAATTTCGTAATTGCGGAAGCTCAGATGTCCTGGATGGCTTGAGAAGCTTCTGCGTCATAAGATTTTTGAGGCATTGTTGTTTCCCAACTAAAGTATATTATTGACCTTCTTAGAAAAAATGGGATGAGTGGTTGTAAGTTTATAGACACTCCAATTGATCCCAATAAAGTACTAAGAGATGGAAGGAAGGTGATATTGTGAATATTGTTTGTTATTAGAAGTTTGTGGAATGTTGATGTACTTGTCACATACACGGCCATATATCACTTTTTTTGTGTCTGGTACGTCAATTTATGCATTCGCTTTATGAGAAAAATCTTGAAGCAATTAATAGGATTCTCAAATACCTTAAAAGTACACCAAGCAAAGGTTTATTCTTTTATAAGACCACCCAACAAAACATAGATGCATACACTAATGTAAATTGGGCGGGTTCAATTATTGATTAGAGATCGACGTCTGGATACTATAATTATGTCTGGGAAAATTTTGTTACATGACAAAGTAGAAAATTTAATGTGGTTGATAAGAGCAGTGCTGATAAAATTATGGCTAATGGAGTATGTAAAATGTTAAAAAAATTCTTGAAGTGTTGTAGATCTCGATTAAGATGCCAATGAAATTGTACTGTGACAATAATGCCCCCATAAGCATTGCAAAAAATCCAATATAACATGGTCGCACAAAGCATGTGAAGATTGACAGATACTTCATAAAATAAAAGATTGATTTTGGAGTTGTTTGCATGCCTTTTATTTTGATTGCGAAACAAATAGCAGATATCTTCATTAAACGATTTTTCAAGCCTAGTTTTGAGATCCTTATAAGTTAGGCATGATGGATATCTATACTCCAACTTGAGGGAGGGTGTTGGATTTTTAAGAAATTGTAATTTTAGTATTTTCTATTTTATGTATTGTCTATTTTGAGAATTTTTATTGTTAGTAGTTTCCGATTCCTATTCTAGCATAAGGATTTTGTGGCTAATTTTGTTTCAGTTCATAAAGTAAACAAAATTGAAATCCAAATAATCTTCACATAACTTATATAAAAATTACTTAATAGAGANCAACACGTAAGAAGTTGTCATAGAAGCTGTAGGAGGGGGGGAATTATATTTGAAGTTGTTTCTCGCAGTCCAAATAAACCAAAGGACCAGCAAAGGAAGGGAAAACCCTCCCCCCTTATCATCAAAAGTCTTCCATTGCCACAAATAAATACTTAGGATGCCTTCATGGATCCAGGGGATACCAAAATGTAAGCCCAATATATTCCAAACATTCAAAGAAAAAGCACATTCAAAAAATATATGCCTCAAATCGTCCTCCGAGACTTTGCACATAGGACATCTCGAAGCCAATTTAAGGCCTTTCAACTTTAGAATGTCATCAAGAGGCAGTAAAGAAGAGAAAAATAGTAGAGGAAAAAGGAGATAGAGGGAGTTAAAAGTTTGTGTCAAATCTATTTTCCCCAAAACCAACCCTGGTGAGAGTGTAAAGTGTCATAGATTAACTTGCAAACCGATTAAGAAGTGAAGTGCTCCTCTTCCACACGGGGAGATCTCTGCGGGAAGGGGTAATAGGTATAGTATTTATATGCTTAGCATTTTGCTCCCCCACAATAGAACACTATTTGGTGAAATCCCATCTATCTTGAGAAAAGAAATCATAAACAAGTTATTAGTATGGGGAGAATGAGAATATTCAGAGAGAGAAGGCAATCCCCAATTGTCATTCAGAAAGAGATGTTACCGTCACCAATGTCCCAAAACATGAAATTACTAGCAATAGATCTAGCATTAACAACAGCTTTCCAGATCCGAGAATCACCAACCTTCCACAAAACCTAGGAAGGGTGGGCAAAATCACAGTATTTCTAATTAATAAAAGTGGCCCATATAGATGAGCCCATTCTAAATTTAAACAAGAGTTTGCAAATGTTTATTTCAACCATGTGTTTCAAGGCTTTAAAGTCAACCGCCAGCCTTCTTAGGCTTACACAACCTTTGCCAAGAGCCCCAAATATTCTTAGCACCATTCCCCACTCAAAGGAATTTATAGAAAAGTTTCTCCATGACATTAATAGCACTTTTCTTTGGATTAAACACCTGCAAAGCATATAGAGGAATACTCTGAAGCACAATAGATAGCAATGTTATCTTGCCCCCAGTAGAAAGGAGAACATTTCTCCAATTATTAATTTTACGTTTGATTTTATCAATAACATCATCCATATGAATTTGTTTCCTCCTTCCCCTAACCAAATGAACCCCAAGGTATTTAAGAGAGAGATAGGCATAGTGATAACCTATATAAGAAACCCCCCAATGAATAAGTTGTTGCTTAACCTGTTTGCCAAAATACATCTGGCATTTGTCACAATTAAAAACTAGTCCAGAACAATTCTGGAAATCATTTAAAAGCCTCATTAATTGTTTTTAAAGCAAGTTTAGAGGTATTAGCAAAAATAATAGCATCATCCGCGTAAGCAATGTGAGAAACCACCATTTGAGAAAACTGTGTATGAGGGTGAATCAGTTGAAAATGATTGAGCATTCTAGACACATAATCAAATGCTAAAATGAAAATAATAGAGGAGAAAGGGTCCCCCTGTTTAATGCCCATGCAAGCAGTGAAGAAACCATAAGAATTATCATTAACCAGCACGGAGTAAAGATTGTTAGCCAACCATCTTTAATCAATACGCAAAAACTGGAATTGAAACCTCTGGCCTTCAAAACGTTGATGATAAAATCTCAGCTAATAGTATCAAAGGCCTTCTACAGCATGATTAAGATGTTTGACATGAATAATATTATAATAGCTTAGAAAAGAGGAGTTTCTCAGAAATCTATCTAGACTCTGCATAAGAAGGCCCCTCCTCCAAGTATAGGGAGAACCCGAGAAACCCAAATCATAGAGGCCATCATCGGCAATGTGCTCACAAAAACGATTGATAAGGTTTGTATCAACTTTAACACCACCCCTTCTCTCTGAAGAAGACAATCATATTTAGATCACCCCCAACAAACTAGTTATCATAAATAGAAGCACCCATTTGTGTAAGCTGTTGCCAAAGAAAAAATTTGTCCCGTAATAAGGAGCTGGCGTAAATAAAGATAGCCCAACCATGAAAATTCTCCACCTGATAATGAATTAGAACATACTGCGTATTATCATCAATATGTTGAAAGATATCATTTTTCCAATGAGCCAAATTTTATTGTTCTGATTACTATAGTGCATGTAATTCTTGAATTTCTAAATGATATCCTCTATATGAACCGACACCAACGGTTCCAATAGAACAAAAATGTCTGGCTTATGGACCCTAGATAAATGTTTTAAACGATTAAAGAAGTGGGGGTCCAACACTCCCCTAATGTTCCATACAAGAATATTAAACATTTGGCCCAAAACACCCCCTCCTAGCGATCCTATGGGGAAGGTGCAAGTGTTCACCCTCATAATGATAAGTGACATCAATATTATTTGAATTTGTCATATTAAGAACTTCTGATTTCCTTCTACCGTATTTCCTACTGTATTTTTGAATTGTCAATTCGGAATCCAAAGCCAAGGCAGCAACAACAGCTGGGTCAGGCAGTGGAGTGGTAGAAAGTATAGTAGTGTGATGTATAGATAGTTGTGGGGTGTCCTGAATATGTAATTCTCCAGGCAGTGTAATGGGGAGCAGTACCACATTTTCCTGCTCAGGTGTATTATGTGTGGCAACAAACGGCTCCACATTCTCATTAGACCACTCAAAGGGCAAAGGGGCCACGTGTGCTACGCCATCGAGATGGGCAGCCCTGGTTTTCTACAAGGTAGAAGCAATTTGTTCAGCAACCGGTTCAATAGGAGGTGTTCAATGGGTAGATTTCTATTCAGCAGAGGATAAATGGGCCGAAGAAGTTTTCCTCAGTTGAGGATGTAGGTGAAAACAGTGTATCGAATCATGCCTAAACATACGGCAGTGAGAGCAGTAATGAGGATGTTTCTCAAGAATCACCTGTTGTCAATATCCCATATGATTAGAACCAATCCATACCTCCTCAGGGCGGAAAAAATTTGCGTACATAAGACGTACGCTGTAACCTGCAAATAGGTTACAGGGAGGATATTCGGAGGTTATAACCGCGTTATAGCCCCTGCAACCTCCCTGTAACCTACCTGTATATGAAAACAGAAGCGCGGAACTTACTAGAAGGTACTGGTAGGTTACAGGGAGGTTACAGGGGCTATAACGCGGTTATAACTTCCAAATATCCTCCCTGTAACCTATTTGCAGGTTACAGACGTACGCAGCTCTGCGTACGTCCTATGTATGCAAATTTTTTCCCCTCAGGGGGGTAAGGTAACATCACGTTCAATTAGAATTCTAGCCATTGAAGGCCTCGTTAAGTTATAGGTCGGGGCATCTAGCATTAACGGCTTATCATACATAGCAGCAATCGAAAACAAAATTTCATGGTTGAACAAATGCACTTTTAAACCAGGTAGCCGAAGCCAAACTGGAATAACAGGGATTTACCGATATTCACTGATCACTATATGGGTTGCCTTAATTATGTTTATCATAGTTGGTTGTATCATTAACTAATGTAAATTAATATCTCATATCACTTTATTTTTTACTTCTACCTGTAAAATATTAATTTTTTTAATCAATTCTAACTCATGAGTAATAATATAGCTTTCATTATATGTAGATTTACGATTCAAAATGTCAGCAGCTGCATTTGCTTGGTTATGACAATCATATATATCCAAATCATAGACTTTGAAAACTTCTAGCCATCTTTCTTGACTCAAATTCAATTCTTTTTGTGTGAAAATGTATTTTAAGCTCTGATGATCGGTGAAGATTTCTAACTTCACACCATATAAGTAGTGTCTCCAGATCTTGAGAGCAAATACCACAGTAGCTTACTCCAGACATGTGTTGGATAGTTTCTTTTATGTGTTTTCAATTGACTTGATGCATAGCCTAATACTCATCTGTTTTGCATTAGAATACATCCCAAATCTCTAGATGATGTGTCATTGTAAATCTAAAATCCTTATGTTCCTGATGGAATAGCTAAGATTAAGGTCGTAATCAATTGTTACTTCAGTTCCTAAAAATTGCGCTCGCATTCTTCAGTTCATTCAAATTTCACGTTCTTTCTCATTAGTTTGTACAATGACAAAACAATTTGAAAAAATCCCTTAACAAATCTTCTCTAATATCCAATTAAACCTAAAAAATTATGTACCACTATAACATTCTTAGCCGTAGGCCATTTTGATTGCTTTCACTTTTTGTGGATCCGATGACATTCCTTGTTGATTGATGACATGCTCCAAGAATGCAATGCTCAAGTCCCAAAAACTATCTTGGTTATGTCTGTCTCCTTAACTTTGTAACCACTTCTTCAAATTCTTTAGCTTTTTGACGTAGTGACAATGGCTTTAACCAGTTGCTCATTTTGGCACTCTAAATTTTCACCCTTGAGTTGAAAGCTTTCCCAAAAGTTAAGTTTTGTTGTACTAACTGTCTTTCAAAATTTCTTAGGTCGTCCTTGTGCTTGAAATTGGTCTTCCACTATCTCTTCTCTTAAGTAGAGAGTTCATCTGAAGATGCCCTGATTGTCCACATCTATAGCACATTCATGAACCCATCAAACACTACCCAAAATGTCTTTTACCACACTTCTCACAAACTATCATTTTTTTACTCTAGTTGCTTTGACTTACCTTCTGATTTAAATTTCTTGCTCTAGAGTTCTTTGCCAAAATATTGTCGCTTTTTGCTTGGGTTTCCACCATTGATTAAAGAAGTTTAGCTCATTTCAATTTTTCTGGCTCTTTCAACTTGCACTGAGAAGTCATTGCTTTCAAAAAGAGCAAAAGATAATCCCAAACAATCTCGAAAAACACGCAAACATCTGACATTTTTTTTTTTCTGGGTACTATTAAAGTGGGGTGCATATCTAGAAAGAGAAGTAAGTTTTACCACATATTGCATATATGTCTTAAGCCCCTGAGTAAGATTGAAGAATTTATCTTGCAATGCTAATCTGTCTGAGGATAAAATAAACCAGTCCTTGAAGACTTTACACTCATCCCATTAAATCTATGGAAGAAGCTTTAGCTAGAATTTCTCTCTATACTGTGTTTTCCACCATTTATTTGTTTTACCTTATAACATGAAAGTGGCTAGCACCACTCTCCTATTCCTTATAACATGAACGTGGCTAGCACCACTCTCCTATTCTCTGGACAAATCATGTCATCCAGAATCTTATCAATCTTCAATAGCCAATCTCGAGCAGATATAGGGTCAGTGACATGTTTAAATGCATATGACTTGAATGTTTGAATAAGATTCAAAAATCAATTAACTATTGTAATATCTTCAGTTCTAGGACCTGCGCTAGAAGATCTTTTAATCAACTACTTGTGATATCAATTGAATAATACCCTATAACTAAGTGACACTGGTTTCTTCATTTGCCCTATTCTTAATATCATTTTTGTTTGAATCACTTTCAGCATGTCTTTCTTATTCTGCAATTGGCCTAAAAGGTTGGTGTCTTCAGTTCTTTTTTATTCCTCCTCAGACATATTTATCTATTTTGGCACAATGTATTAATCAATGCAACTTATCATATAGTCATGTATGCATGATACCTTAATTCATATAGGTTACCCACCCCAAATCAATCAACCTATAGATTTGTATAAATCAACTCAGATTTGAACTCGTTTTTACTTCTTTAAAGTCCAACGCACATCAATCATTCTTTTCATCCATTAAATTTGCTCTAATATCAATTTCTATCACACCCTCAAACTAACCCCCCTTTAACGGTCAACTGTGATAAAACATAGGCGAAGGATTAGGTCAGACCAAATTCTCCCCAGCACTAATCCTGACTTGCAAAATCTAGATTCAGTGAGTAAAGAATCAGTCTAACTAATTCGCCATAAACGTATATGATTCACTTCATTTTATATACTTGGACAACCTTTTATATATATATATATATATATATATATA
>JXCR01148437.1:157796-195682 GCA_002079205.1 Phalaenopsis hybrid cultivar
TTTTTTTTGATTGAAAGAGCAATTCGTGGCTACTCACGCGTTAATGATAATAGAGATGTTACACTTTTGGGAGGGAAGGAGGATCCCTACTAAAAAACAAAAAAATACATTGAAACTTAAGGGTTCTTCCGTCCACATACAACACCACAAAAAAAATGACGTAGAACAAGCTATCACTTCCAAAATTACATTTAACCCAAAAAGATATGTTAATCAAAAGTAGTATTCCAAAAATGAACTTGTAGAGAAAGTGCAAAACGGAATCATGCAATCCATAAGTCCAATTATCTTGAAACTACACGATCTTCCAATCTGAGAGCAAAATTGTGACAAAGTAACAGTCCTGCAGGAGAAACAAAATAGTAATATGTCGTCGTCTAAGAACCAGCAACCTAAACCTCCAACAACCATTGCAAAATAAAGTACCATTCATCCTCCCCTCATAGAAAAAAAAGCATCATCAAATCATCCAGTATTTCTCAAATAAGCATTAGGAGCTATAAGGCTCCAAACCAGGAAGACATGCAAAAAATAGGGGCCATGGGCCTCCAATTTATTCATGAAATGTTGCCACCAAAAAAGGAGCCATGTGCCTCCCAATAAAACCTCTTCTCTTGCCTCCAAACAGAATATATATAAGTGTTTGATGTACACCACCAAGCAAAAAGGAAAGATCCAAATGAGAATGGGATAAAACAAGCCATCAAAACCCTGCAGTACAGCAACATCAAGCACGTAAATAGGGGACATCAATGATATCACCATGAATCAAATTGGAGAAGGGGGGAGGGGGGGTTTGCCCAATATAAATGTCATTGTACCAATGTTTAGCCAGCCAATCTACAGGCCTATTTCCTTCCCAATTAACAAAATTATATTGAATAGAGAGATTAGAGCTAGCCACCATACAAGCTATTCGATTAATCAAAATCATCATATTCCAAAGAGGTTTTACCTTGCCCGTTAAAGTGTGAAAAAGAACTTGAGAATCAGTTTCAATAATGAGATTAGAGAAGCTAAAGGAAATGAAAGTATGTAGAGCACCCAAAACAACCCTAGTTTCAGCTTCCAAAGGAGAAAATGCAAAGCAAGGTGAAGCAAAGAAAACCAGACACTGACCACTAGCATCCCGAAATAAACCTCCAAATCCAGACTTCTCACCATTAAAACTACCATCAATATTACCCTTAATCCACACAGGGAAAGGAAGAGACGACTTAATTAAGGTTGGTCTATGAACATTGCACTGCTGAGAAATAATATCTCCCAGCGCTTTAGAGGCTTTAAGGAAGTTGGCAACAATAAGAGCAACCAGATTACGGGGGGTATGAGGTGAGTTCTCATACTTGTGACTATTTCTTCCGACCCAAATAAACAACAGAACAATCATAGGAAAATAATGAAGTTTCTTTTGATAGTAATCAGAGTTCTTCCAAGTTTCCAGGATATTCTTAATGTGGAATCTAATTGGCCATCTTAAACCAAAATATGAACCAATATAATGCCAAACAATGGATAAGAGCAACCACATTCATAAAATAAATGATTAGGAGATTCAGCTTCTTGCTTACAAACATAACAAACAGATGTCAACTTTAAACCCTTCATTTTAAGGATGTCATCAAGAGGTAGAAGGTTATGAAACAATCTCCAAATAAACAAAGAGATAGAAGGGGAGATGAATTGGTGCCAAGTATATTTACTCCAATACCACTGAGGATTGTTGTAGAGTTGAGTGTATAGCATTTTAGTTATAGAGACATTAAAAAGTAGCTTCCACATAGGAACATCTCTAGAGGCAGTATTAATAGGGATGTTAGCAATGGAAGTAGCTTCTTCACCAACAAGAGTCCACAACTTAGCGATATTCCAATCTCCGTTAATCCAGCAATCCCTAACCATAAGATCTTCATCAGAAATAGAATGAGGTAAACTTGACAGATGGGAAGCACTCCAGTGATCATTCCAGAAAGAGACATTTCCTTCCCCAATATCCTTAAAAATAAAGTGGGAAGCCACCTCCCGAGCAAGAATAATAGTTTTCCAAATTTTGGAAATGCCAGGAAGCAACAGAAGGGTGAACATGAGTGCAATACTTGCGTAAAAGAAATTGAGACCAAAGAGAATCTTGGGCTCTGAATTTGTACGAAAGTTTGCACATATTAATATTAATAATTTTTTTTAGGGTTTTAAACCCAAGCCCCCCTAACTAACAAGGTTTACAAACTTTCTTCCGACTAGCCCATATTTTAGATGATATATTCCCACGCCAAAGAAATATATATATATATATATATGAATGCTTCGAATGGTCATTGATTCTGTCGCAATCTGTCGCTCGAAGCTTCCTCCTTTCTGTTTTGTGGGCTCGCGCCCTTTTTCATCGGCTCGCGCTCAAAGCTTCCTTTCTACTGCTTCGCTGGCTCGTGCCCGTCTTCTTCGGCTCGCGCTCGAAGGTTCCTCCTCTCTGCTTCGTCGGCTCGCGTCCGGCCTGTCTGCGTCTCGACGACGACGCGTTCGCGTCTGCTCAATGACTCCAGTCTGCCACAGAGCCGCTCATGCTTGGCTCACAGAGCCGCTCATGCTTGGCTCTGCTTCTGGCATCTGCAACAGAGCCGCTCGTCAGCCCAGTCTTCAATGTTTTTCCTGCTGCAGCAACTTTTCTCGCTGTAGCTTAACGCCGACAGCTCTCCTTGCTCTGATGGCGCCTCCTTCTTCTTTGGTTGAGCCAGACAAAGTCTCATTTGCCCACGTAGTGGGTAACCCTCAGATGGAGTCCGCAGTGGGATTCCCCTCAAGTTATAAAGAATCTCGTGAGGGTTCAGATGATTGTCCTTTTATTAAGAAATGAAGTAGGAAAGGTGGAAAAGAAGCAATCTTTTTCTCTGAATCAGAAATTCTACCCTTATGGAAAAATTCAAGTTTGCTCTTATTGGAAAATTTCAGTGGGGACACCCTCCTATGAAGGTTATCAGAAAAAGTGTTGATGATTTTAAGCTAATAGGCATGTGGAAAGCGGGACTCATGGATAGGAGACATGTGTTGATCCAACTAACAGTGGCTGAAAACTACACCAGAATTTTCTCCAAGAAATATCTTAATATCGAAGGCAAATCAATGAAGTTACTCAAGTGGTCTCCCAATTTTGACCCAAATCATGAAACTCCCACTGTACCGGTAAGGTTTAGTTTACCTAGTCTCAAGCTATTACATTTGCTCCTATGTGTGGGAAATGTCGACGGGAAAGAGTGGTCCAAATATTAAGAATTAATTAAGGGTTTAATTAGTTTAATTAAATTAATATATTCTTATTTGCATATCCCCTATTGTATTCAAAATTCATATATAGTTCTATATATCAAATTGATTGATTAACATGTAAAATTTTATAAAATTGACTCGATCAAATTTTGTGAAATGCAAAATTTAATTATATTTTACAATTACCAAAATTTTACATGTTTCTCAGAATTGAGTGTTACAGGTTGTGACAAAAGAGAATTGACACTTATTCTATCAGGATGTACTTTGGACTGTCGATGACAACAACATTGACTTACCAAAAGATTACCATGTTCCCATCATTTCAAATATGACTGGTTTGACATTAAACTATAAGGAGTCAGAAGCTTCGACAGATGAGGTTGACGTTCCATTAACCCAAGAAGACTGACGAAAGAGTATCCCACAAGGATGTTTTTGTGATCCATGCTACAGTACTGCGAGCTGCGGTGGGAAATTGAGGCTTGGACCGGTTAAGGAGGGTCGATCAACCCTTCCTTTACATGGATTTCCCTCTTATTGGGAGTGGGGTCCACTCTTATTTACCCTAGGTCTAAAAGTATGAAATTTTTTTTAGGGCAGTTTTTGTGTGTTTTGTACCGGGACAGTCGCCGGCTTCTCTTCTTCCTATTGAAGGTTCTATCCTAAGGCTTCAAGTGGTGCTTCAGTTGTCTATTGGTCTCCAAATTGTATGTATCATCTCTATCCCCTTCTGCATCCTCTCACACTCTCTCTGCCGCCCTTCATTACTACAACCGATCAGGATAGCCTTATGGTTGCTACTTTCTACAGTTCAAGCCATCGCTATCACCTTCCCCCCCCCCCCCCCNTCTACAGTTCAAGCCATCACTATCACCTTTCCCCACCGGCCTGCTTCGCTAACCTAGCAGTTCCAGCCCATCAACATCGTTGTCGCCAAAATCCAACCATTTTGTATCGCTGATGCCACCAAAAACCCTTTCACCTTGTTGTTTTCAGGTTGCCCAATCGCCTCCTTCCCTTTCTGCATTACTGCCACCCAAATCACCCCTTTCTAGTCTTGTTCCTGTTGTTCCAGCCCTCCCACCTTGTCGCCGCAACCCAGAATCGACAACACCACCTTCCTATTACTCCATCACTACCTACCCCTAGTAACCGCCACCATCTAAGACAACAATCATACTTGTTGTCCATATATTTTCGCACTTCCCCTTGCTGCTACCAGCATCCTCTTGTTGCCGCCACATCAACAAGTCATTCCGATCCACCTAGTTGACCTCCACTATCCTGGAGGTACACATTAGTAGTTTTAGCTTGTGTTTGTTTTATATATCCCTTTCAAGTATGTTTAGTTATAATCACTTATTGTTTTCAGTAATAACATTTACTTTCCTGACATTGTTTTGGGTTAACTCACATATCAGACATTGGCATAAGGCATAAAATTTTTTTCTCAACAAAGCATACAGAAAAATCAGTAACACTTTGAATGCCGAAAATTCATGGAAATTTGTTACCACAAAGTTGATGGGTTAGTGTCGTGACAAAATACCTTGTTGCATCAAAACCACCAATATAACAATATCTAGAAGCACTCATTCCACCATCAGGACCCTAAACAAAGAAAGAAGTTAATTTTCTTCCATATAGGAAAATATACAGCTTGTGCAAAGAAAGTTAGCAGCACCTGCGCACGCCTTAAACCAAATTCAAGCAGGGTTTTAGATTTTCCTGCGACTAGACGATGCCGTGCAGCATTGGTAGTTACCAATGACGCAAAATTGACAAGATTCACAAATGGAGTTTCAAGCAGTTGTACGACCTATAGAAAATATAGCATATTATTCTTTCTGAACTGCCATCAAAACGTCAAGTTTGCAATTTGTTTAGAATTAACTGGTAATTGGTCAAATTCAACTACGAAATAAGATAGAATAGTCCAAACCATTAATGGATGGCATTCCAAAAGTATGTTATCTAAAATACTCACAGCAACAGGTCCTTCAACCCTCATTAGTGGCATCTTCGGAAAGACAACAGAACCTTCAGGAATGGCATAAACTTCAACATCGGAACAATCAATATCCCTAAGAAACTCAAAGAATCCATCCTAAGAAAACGAATGATGACATTGAAAAAGGTCAGCAAAAATTCCAATCATAAAAAATATAAATATTTTCTCATCAAAATTAAACTGCAAAACTAAACAAAAATTGTGGGTAAATTTTTACTAGTATTCACCTAAGTATAAAACAATCATGAAATATGTTCTAATGAAAACAACGCAAGTCAAGGACAAAAGGATAAGATAAAATATTTCACTAGCTGAGATACATGAAAACATATATTGTTTAAAATTAATCAGGTGAATTAATAAGAAACAGCATCAATTAAGGATTAATGCTGACCCATTTTAAGATATTATGTAAACAACATGAGATTTAGTTCATCATAATATCAGAGTTTTAATATAAACAGGAGAAAAACATTTTCTATACAAAAATTTCAGATGTTCTGAGAATTGTCGGATAATAGTTTCTTAGACCTCGCATCTTGGCATGACAGATTGCAGATAAGAAATTTCCTCCTCATCCAGTCTGAAATTGGCAACAAACCGGATGCATTCTTCCAGACCACCAAAAACTGTGTATTCACCGCCAAAAGGACTTTTTCGGAAGAACAGATCAAAACTGTAGCAAAAGAGAGGGATAGAAAAACAACCAAAATAACCAAGCCAATCATTAAAATATCCAAGGAATATAAGCAAAAAATAACTAATCATGTAACATTTGCTTATAGAGAGTAATTAAAATTTTCAAAATGCTAATAAATGCTAATGAGAAAGACAACCCACAGAACTTGGTAGACCTAAGTTGAAAATAGAAATAACATAACAAATGCAATACTAGCCCAAAAAAATAAAATAAAATAAAACGAAATAACGGGGAAGAGATATTAAGTCAACATCAACGGATGCCCTCTCAAATAATTAAATGGCCTGTGACATTTGGGCGATAGGGAAGATTTTTCACGGAAGCAATTCTAGTATGCATGGGAAATCCATACATCCATATATCAAGTATATATATTTGTGTATATTTGTATATATTTATATGTGAGTGTGTGGTGTGTGTGTGGTGTGTGTGTGTACACTTATATATGTGTATGTATATTATTAACAATGAAGGTTGGCAATTAATATAGAAGTTCACCCAGAACTCCTCTACTATCAATGCGCGCGCACAGTTTCAAGGTAGTAGAGGTGTTATTTCCTGCCTAGTATCAACAATGAAGGTTAGCAAGTTGATGTTTCAAGAGTGTGTTGGTTCTAGCTCATGCGGTGGAATCCAACCAATCCAGTGTTATCTTAGATAGTGTTCTAGTTGTTTGAGATTTTGCTTATGTATTTCCTGAAGATTTGTCTAGATTGCCACCAAATCATAAGATCGAGTTCACCATTAATATACTTTCAAGGACCACTCCAATTTCTAAAGCATTATCTTAATAAAAGATTCATGCAACACAGCGTTTCACCTTGGAGAGCACCAATTTTGTGAAGAAGAAAATTGGGAACTTGAGATTATGCAAATTGGAACATGAGATTATGCATCAACTATAAAGAGTTGAATAAGGGGACCAATAAGAACAAGTACCCAATTCCTCATATAGATGATCTGTTCAACCAACAGCAAGGCTTTTTTGTGTTATCCAAGATCGACCTTTGATCTAGCTGCCATCAGTTGAATATTAAGAATGAATACCTTTTGAAGACTAGTTTTAGATCTCGATATTGTAGTGATCATTTGGTTTGACTTATGACCTTGTTGTCATTATGGGTTTGATGAATAGAGTATTCAAACCTTATTTGAAATGGTTTTTTATTGTCTTCATTGATGATATTTTGGTTTACTCTAATGATGATGAGGAACATGCACGACATCTCAGAGTTGCATTAAATACTCTTCGAGAGAATAAGCTTTATTGCAAATTCTCTTAGCACGATTTTTGACTTTGAGAAGAGAGATTTATGGAGCATGTTATTAGCAGAGTTGGAATTTCTGTGGACCCTACAAGGATTAAAAGAATAATAGATTGGTCGAGACCGAGCAATGTCATAGAGATTCATAGTTTTCCTAGGTTAGTTGGTTACTATCGAAAATTTGTTGAAGGTTTTTCTTGTATTGTTACACATCTATCAATGTTGACTCGGAAGGCTATTAAATTTGAATGGTCTGATATCTGTGGGAAGACTTATTAGAAACTCAAGAACTGTTTGGTGACAACCCCAATCCTTATCATTCCTTTTGGTGCAAAAGAATTTCAGATCTACAGTGATGCTTCACATCAAGGATTGGGTTGTATTATAATGCGAGTTATAGCTTATGCCTCTAGAGAATTTAAAGTCCACGTGAGGAATTATCCTTCCCATAACTATGAGTTAGCTATAATTATTTTTATCTTAGAGATTTAGAGACACTGTCTTTATAACATCCGTTGTAAAGTTTTCACCGATCATAAGAGCTTGAATTATATTTTTACTCGGAAGATGTTAAACTTAAAGCAAAGATGAGGACTCGAGTTGATGAAGGACTATGACATAGAGATTCAACACCACCCTAGTAAGACGAATGTGATTGCAAATGCCTTAAGTAGAAAATCTTCGATGTATGCACCTTAGATGATCACTCAGGAGCACGAGTTAGTACGAGAAATGGAGCGACTCTAGCTCGAGATATTACTAACAAGAGCTAATCTAGTCATGTGTCAACTGTTAGTTCAGCCCATACTTGTGGATCGTGTTGGCACAGCTCAGATGAGTGATGCAAACTTACTATAACTTAAAGAGCTAGTTGAGAATGGCTTGAAGCTCAAGTTTAATATAGATCAAGATGAAGCTTTTAGAATTTAGGATCGACTGTGTTTTAGATCAGGAAGGACTTTGAAAAGAGATATTCCGCGAGGCATATTCTACTTCATATTTAGCTCATCCATAAAGTACTAAATATATCAAGACCTCAAGAAGCTAATTGGTGGCCATCTATGAAAATCAACGTAGCTAAGTTTGTAACCAAGTGTTTAGCATGTTAGATGTTCAAGGCTGAATATCAAAGACATGGTGTTCTATTGCAGCCCCTTACCATTCCATAGTAAAAATGGGAGGAGAATTCAATGGATTTCGTAGTTGGATTGCTGAGATCAAAGCAAGAATATAATGTTATTTGGGTTGTAGCCGATAGACCAAGTAATATCATTTTTTATCAATCAAGCAAACTAATTCAAGAGATAAATTAGCCAAGATCTACATACATAATATCATTCAGCTTCATGGAATTTCAACGTTCATTATATAATATAAAGATTGAAGATTTACTTTTAGGTTATGGAAGCAATTGCAAGAGGCTATCGGTACAAGATTGAATTTTAGTACTTTTTTTCATCTCTAAACAGATGGGCGATCAGAGAGCACCATTTAAACCTTAGAAGACTTGCTGATAGCTTACATTTTGGACTTTGCGGAAAGTTGGGAGGACTATATTCCTCTGGTGAAGTTTGCTTATAATAAAACCTTTCAGACTAGCGTTGTCATGGCACTGTATGAGACATTTTATGGCAAAAAGTACAGATCCCCCTTATGTTGGTTTGAGGTTGAAGAGAGATGACTATTTGGATCTCAATTAGTGGTCAAGCTATCGGAAGATTCGTAAGAATTGAGATCAGCTTCGTGCGGCCTAGGATCATCATAAGAATTATTTATACCCCAAACAAAGAGTGATTGAATTTAATATTGAAGATTATATTTTTTTTAAGGGATCGCCCATACGTGAAGTTACAAGATTTAAAAAGAATGTAAAGCTTCAGAATCACTTCATTTGTCCTTTTGATGTGATCGAAAAAGTCGACAAAGTCTCATATAGTTTAGTTCTTCGTCCAAAACTTGTAGGAGTACACAACTCTCTACTTTCGTGCTTGTGCATGTGATTCCCACATCATTCAGTACAAGCCATTGGTGATTCAAGAAGATCTAAGTTCTGAAGAATTATCAGATCACCCTGAAGCATGACGTTCGACAGGTTTCTCCACAGTCAATTCCTTTTATCAGAGTGTTTTGGAAAAACAGTCAGAGCAAGAAGCCGCTTGAGTGATTTAAGAAGAGATGGTCAAAAAGTACATGTATTTTTACAGAACTAAGCTATGAACGGAGAACAAATTCTTTTAAGGGGGAGTATGTGAGAACCAAACTTCTTTTCCTAGATCACATGACTGCATTCGCCTCCAATAGCATTTAGATTGCATGATTTTTGCTTTCTTCCCTTGTCGCCTTCCAGATTTGGAGCCACGCGATCTTCTCCTGTATCGACTTCCCAATTCAAGCTTCTTGTGCTACTTTCCCCTTTTCAATCACGTGAATTTCACAACTTTTTCCGATACCACCTTTCTGAATCATATGATCCCTTTTTTCTCCCTTATACTTGTCTCCTTCTGCATCTATCATTCACTGACTTTGTTCCCTATTTAAAGGATCAGGAGGGCGGTCATCGCAATCCTTTGATCCAAAATCCCCCTTGTCAACTGCCAAATATCTCTCCTAAACCCTTTCTCCCCTTTAGTAGAATAAAGCCAAACTCTTAAACAATACGGTGTCTTTCAATGTGGTGAAATTTCAATAGAAAATTAAAAGTTAAGCTTGCTTCTATCGGAGCACTCCTAGGATGGGTGATCTCTTGGAAAGTTACACCAACGCGGCAAAATTATGAAACCACTAAGCCAAAGTGAACGATAACTTCATGAGTGAATGTTTGGGCTATCACACTTTCCTCGCCTTTACTCGGTGATTGTCACTGAGCTGTTCTTTCAACTGAACAATACTCTCCTCCTCCCTCGGTTGCTTGCCATCGTAAGCCCTTCCTCCCACATTTTTTCTCTCTATTTGAATGCAAAATTTACATGTTTGTATGTGTGTTGTAAATTTATATCAATTATTTGATTATTATGATAATTTAAGGGAGAAATAACTTTAATTAGATTTAATATCTTTATTTACATAATTGTTTATAGTCTAAATTTTAATTTGTGTAGAACAGCTAGTCAATGCAAGTTTAATCAATGAAATATTTAGAAATTTTAGTTTCATCGCCTCGAGATAAGTAACTACTTATTATTGGAGAATAAATGCATCTTTCCTCGTTAGAGGCATTATCCTCGTTGCTTATAATAAATTCAAAGTTATTTTATAGGATTTGTAATAATGTTTTTGCTACTTCATTCATATTTCCTTTTGCACTTGTTATAATTATTCCTCGTAATAACGTAATTACCTGTCTTAATATATGAATTCACAACTTTTTGCATATTTAACTAAATCCTGCAATTATAATATTTTCTTTTCTTGTATACTTTTATAAATTATATGTAAATTTTTGTCATAACAAGTCTAAGTGAAATAGCATATTGCTTATATATTTACCTGTGAAAAAATTTATATACTTACGTGTGATGGTATGTAGGTCGATGGAAATCTTTTAGATATTAGTTAGTCGAGTCGATAAGCCCACAAAATAATAACTCTATAGGAAATCATCAGGCTTCTTTGAGTTGGTATTTATCTTCCCAGTTTCAGGATGTCTTATAATCTGAATATAAAAATATAAATTAAATTGAAACTGAATAATAAATAACTGATAAGTTATACACTCATAAAAATTGATCTAATTTAAAAGGACTCATGTTTCATGAAGATAATTGAGCATATTCATAATAACATTTAAAACACACTTGATGTCTTATGATGTTATCCACACTTATAGTAATTGTCTTTTTTTGTTGCTCATACTGCATGTCTCAAGTTTTTATCGTTTACGCTTTTAATAAATAGTAATTATTTACTGAGCTTCATTTGCAAATTCACTTGTTGAATTTTTATATAACAGGTTATACTCAGTCAATCAATTTTTGCATTAATTATTTTTTTTTTTGGTCTGGTTAGTTATTTATCCATTGTCCTGCAATTTCTTCTCAATTAGTTTGTTTTATTCTTGTAGTTATATTACCCGTTAAATTTTTATTTATGAAATAAAATATTTTTTTTTGTTTATTTTAGTGATTACATTTGTATAATCTTTTCATTTGATAATACAAAATAGGTTCACATCATATCATCAGGCCCTATCTTGTTGGAAAGTATCATCTCTTGGACCCGGTGTGACATTATCAACAAAAAAAGGACATCATAAAATTATTTGGTAACAGAAAATGATAAAAAAAAACAGAGGAGCTAATGCCAGGCCTCTTTCTTACACATGCAGCAGCGTAGACAAAAAAATTACCTAAACTAAAACTAATAGAAGAAACCGGAAACATAACAAAGTTGGCAAATAAATCAAAACGTAACCAATTAATCAGCAATCATTAGAAAAAAATTTTTGAGAAGAAAAAACGAGCGTAAGCAGAGTTCGACTAGGATGAATACGCACACGGCTCGCTCTTGATGTTTACCGGCCTTCCAGTAGGCGTAAGCCATGGTGAACTGATACTGGTCGGTGAGTAGCGGTGTCACCATCGGATTCGTCGCCGCAGGGATCGAAGATGCCGCTAATCCGTTCTCCTTCGCCATTGATTCCATCCCCTCTGGTTTTAATCTTTCTCCGCTGCGCCTCTTTAGGTATTCTGTCGTTTCCAAAGCTTCCTTGATCACAGATTTTAGGAGAGAAAACCGAAGCGAATGTATTAGAGATCCAGCGAATCCACACTGTTTACACGATCGGAGGCGAGAGAATTATGGAGGGAAGAAGGCCACGGAATATAGAAGCCGTCTCATTCTTTCCATTCTTTAATGGCTGTCTTCGCTCCCCTTCGCTTCCTTGTCTTTTGCCTCCACGCTTGAAGTCCATTTTGGGTCGTAGACTTCCACGGACAGAAAGAAATTTGGCCGCACCCTGCCACCCGCAATGAAATCATCGCGATTTTTTTGTTAATTATCTTTTTTTTTTCCGGAAAGGTTAGCTGAAAGAGTAATATGACAAGACTCGACCCTCAATATTACTATATTTTGAATAAATGCACCAGTTTTTTGTTACATGAAAAGATAAAAGTATTAAAGCTTAAAAGTAATATTTATTTTTATAGTCTTAAATTTATTTAGCTGTACATATCTCAATCAATTTTATCATGAGCTGTAATATTTTGATAAAGATATAAAAGATAAAAAAGTTAATTTTATAAAGAATTATTTTTTTAGTATTATATACATAATTATTTGAAAAAAAAATTAAAATGACAATAAGAGGCAATTTGAAGTTGAAATTCTTGCCATCTATCTGTAATATAGTAGTTGAGAGTTTAATTTCTTATAGAGTAGAATGTGACACCCGACATATTGAGGATCTAACCGGTATATTAAATGAAATGGGAGAAAATGTGAATTTTTTGAGCTGACCGAACCTAGCCCGAAACTAGCCCAATATATTACGAAAAAAAGCCACCTATTCAAATTAGCATTGTGCCCTCTTTTGTCATTTTTCCTTACGGCTTCCCATTCCGCTTTCCACATCCGATTTCATTTCTTCCTCACGTTTCAAGGTTTTCATTTAGGATTTGCTGCGGCACATTGAGGAGATAAGGGCTATTATAAATTTTGAAGATGGAAAGCAAACAAAAAGATGACAAGAATGAAATTGATGTTAGTTTGTCTCACATTGAAATCATCACACGGTTTTTTTTTTTTTATCTCGTAGTATAAATCAATGATATTTTGATATTATAAGCTTGAATTTCATTCTCACAACCATTTCACGCTAACACAATACCACCACCACGTTTTAAATAGTAAATGCTTACAATGTCATTATCTATTGTCTTTCACATTAGAGTATTGAAAGATTTGGAGCATTTATGGGAGAAAAATTTGCATCACCATAAGACCACACCAAGATCACCCCAAGACTGCACCAAGAGCACACCAATACAACACCAATACCACCCCAATACCACCCATATCAACCTGAACACCACCAACACTACACCAACCCAATACCACATCAATACCTCAAAATACTACCCAATTTTACCCAAATACAACCCCGTCAATATCTTCACCAAAAATACTCAATATCACATCAATGTCACCCCAATACCACACCAATACATCAATGTTTTCATCAAATACAACAATACCACCACAATATCACCTCAATACCACCTCAATACCAAACCAATATCACCTCAAAACATCCTTACACCTAATATCAGCACAATACCACATCAATAACACCTACTACCATCCCAATTTCACACCACTAACACACCAAAAAATATCTTCACCCAAAACTCTCAATATCACCTCAATACCATCCTAATATCACTCCATCAATATCATTATGAAATTCCCTCAATATCACCCCAATATCACCTCAATACCACCATAATACCACACCAATTCCACATCATAAATATCTTCACCCAAAACTCTCAACGTTGTCTTAATACCACATCAATACTACCCCAATACCACCCCAACACCACACCAACAATATCTCGACCCAAAACCTCCAATACCACACTAATACTAACTCATCAGTATCATTACCATAAATCTCAATACTGCACTATCAATATCTTCATCCAAAACACTCATTACCACATTAACACCACACCAACAATATCTAGACTCAAAATTGTCAATATTACCTCAATACTATCACAATATCATATCAGTACCACCACAATACCACCCCATCATTATCATTACCAAAAATCTTCAATATCATCACAATACCACCCAATATCATCTCAATACAACCATAATGCCTCATTAATACCACCCTAATACTACACCAATATTATCACATCTTAAAAACTTACAATTTGTAAATCATATGTTTGTGTGTGTAGTTTTCTAAGCCATACATTGTGGCTAGTGATTCAATTATTGACAGATTGCTTAACATCATTGTGCGCAATGAAAATGAGGTGTACAAATTTTATTATGCTTATGCACATCACATTGGATTCACTGAAGGAATATCAAATTAAAGAACTTTTTATGTGGTGAGGCTATTTTTAAAAAGGAGCCTAATTATAATAGCATGGTAAAGTTTAAAAGAGTAGACGTTATGACTAACTGTCTAGCCATTATTCGATATGACGTTGATATTGATGAAAATTGAAAATTTAATACATTTATTGAAATTCATAACCATTCCTTACCAACATCTCATAAGATCTATCCCGATTACCAATTATATCAACGAAGATGTGCCCAAATCAATGATATAAGCAGGGGTTGGAGCTAAAGTTACATTCAACTTTCTTGCTACGGAAGTTAGTTGAGTAAATAAATTAGGATTTTAAAAAGGAGATGCATTTAATTTTATTCAAAAGGGGAAAAGAGTAAGAATTAAACATGGTGATAATAATGCTCTAATACAACTATTCACATAAAGGTAAGTTGCATATAGTATATTTACATGGCACTTCCAGATTAATGATTCTGATAGGTTGGTGAGCTTTTTTAGAGTGATGTTATGTCAAGTGTAAAATATGACTAATTGGAAATGTCATATTTTTTTTTATAAAACTCACAAATGGAATAAATATAACTTAGTTTGCGCACTGTTTGTAAGGGTTAACTATCATTGGCAAAATGCACTTTTTAGGGTAGCATTTTTATCGAACGAGACAATTGACTCCTTGAAGTGGTTATTTAAAATCGTTTATTGTATAATATATGAAAAGTATCCATGAACAATATTCACTGATTATGATCAAACAATGATGAGAGCTATAGAAGATACATTTCCTCATACTAGTAATAGATTATGTCAGTGGCATTTATTTAAGAAATTTTTTTCAAAGATACATGACTCTACTAGTAATAAAACAATAGATAGTATATTTTATACATGTATGAGTAAATGTGATTCAGAAGAGGAGTTAGAGGGAACCTACATGACATTGTTTGGGTAGGTGAGCTCTACAACATTAGGCAAAAGTGGTCAACATCCTTTAATAAAGATTTATTTAGTTTGAGAATCTTATCCACATAATGAAGTGAGTCTACAAAACCTACAAGCTCTATCACTGACTTTTTTTTGGGACTTGAGAGTGTCATGTCAACATGGAGATAAAATGAGAAGGATAAAGATTTTAGATGCACTCAATCTATGATTGTATTCGTTGTTAAAATAGCCATGTGCCGAGATAAGTTGCTCCATTCAATTCAAGAAAGATGTACTCATTTTTTAAGAAGTTTTCTACATGGGGTAAGTGATCTTGCTATAGAGTTATCTAATCGCAATCATTCAGAATTTTATATTAACAATTTAGATAGAAAGGGAACAACCAAATATTGGAATTTTAAATTTTACAAAGTAACATTTAATATAAGTTGTAGTGTAAAAATTTTGAAATTATGGGTTTATTATGGGCCCACTATATTTGAATTATTAGCCATGAAAATATAGCAAGGATTCCAAAAAGATACGTCCTCATGTGATTGTCATTAGGTGAAAAAAAAGACTTATACTTTAGAAATTTTTACAGCTCTTTAAAAAATTGCACATGAAAAATGGTTCCTCAAGTGGTGTTATTTTTCTAACCAACATCCATAAATATTCATATCACATAAGCTCCAAGGCCCAAGACAATCAAGAGGCTGAACAATACATATTAGAGTCATTGAAAAAATTGTCAGATCATGTTGAACCAATACTAAGTGAGAAATCACCTCAAATCAATCACATGCATAGCAAAAAAAAAACCAAAAGAAAGAATGTGCTATGAATCTAAAGAGATTACCACGATGTTGCTTTAACCTTTTGTATATTTTATATGACAAGAAAAGGGAAAGAGCCTATAATAATTGAATTAGAAATGCCTCTCCATGTTCTACCCATCTATGTTCATTACTAGATTGTTTCATTGGGGTATGATGTGATAATTTTTTAAAGCAATTTATTCTTTCTTTTGTATTTAGAATTTTCTGACTCAATATTTTTTAATAAGAATTCTAGACATCCTCAAGTGCACCACAACGAATAGGAATGTGTGCCAGTTTGTTGATGGATTTTAGTGACTAAAGTAAATCCTAGTATAGATGCAATTTTTTAAATCATAATTTATGTGATGGGTTTAAGATATGCTAATTTTATCATGTGTTATCTTTTTCATGTACAAAACATATGTAATAATTCTTAACATTATAGTCATGTTCACCTAAAGGTCCATCTTTCGTCAATCTGAGATCATAAAGTTTAACACAATAGTTATGTTCAAAAGATAAAAAGGGCGCTACCTATGAGAAAAGTGAATTATAAACACATACATAAGAACCATTTTTACATAGTAAGAAGATTTAGAGAAAAAATTACTTATGTTTCAGCAATTTGGAGAAAATTCATTATCTTGTAGCCTCAATAGCAACTTCTAATCTCAAATTCCATTAAAATGGCTAAAAAAACATGAAGCACCAATTTTGAATTATTTTAAATTGCTCAGATCAATCTCTTTCCGAAAATTTAAGAAGTGGTCAACAACATCATTATATTTCAGATTTATAAATTGCAACCTACGGCTAGCGGTTCACAAACTTACTATCCAGCTGAGTTCATCTCAAAATTGTATAAATAATACAAGAGCAATCTACCAAACAAAATAATAAACCAAATTAAAAGGTTGAAAATCATACAAAGAAATTTCATATATAGATTGTATAGACTGGTGTAAACCTTCTTTTTGGTCAACAAACTTAGATGAAGCCCAGGACCATATTTGAACTTGGCGTAACCACACCTAGTTTAGGCGTAGCCACACCCACAAGTTTATAGGTGTGTGGTCATGCCTAGGCCTATGCGTAGTCATGCCTAGCCTTGGCATAATCAAGCCAAGAAATTCATGGGTGTGATCACTCTCAAGGCTACACTTGGTCACTTCAGGTGTCGTGCTAGTGATCTGTGGCCTTCATCCACATATCAGGTGTGAGTCATTGCATTGCTTGCTCAATGGTGATCTGTGCCACCTCAAAGCGCTAGAAAAATTTGGTCATCGACTCACCACCCAATCGACAGCCATGGTAGCCTCTCCCTTCCTATAAATAGGTGTCATTTTCCCAGGTCTAAAGGTTGGATTACCATTTTAAATTCCTTCAACACTTTTTTTCAGCACAGAGAATAAGAGATGAAAAAGTAGTCCGAAGAGCCTCTTCCCCCGACCAGCCTCTTCTCTAGTAAGTTTCCTTCTCTCTTTTCTTTTACTTTAAACTCAAGTATTTTATTTTAAGCTTAGGTTTAGACTAGGCTAATCCACTCAAATATGCTTGGATTAGTCTTGGGTAACCCAAACCAAGCTTAACCAGTCTAACCCAACCCAACCTAACCATAACCCAAGTTATAGTTTAACCCAACCCAAACCTGACCTGATCCAAATTTAACCCAACCTGATTCATGTCCAACCAAGGTCAATGCGGTTCCAACCTAGGTCATTCCAGGTCCAACCCACCTAGGTTCCACCAAGGTCAACCCAGGTCCAACCCAGGTCCAACCCAGTCTAAACCAAGTCCAACCCAAGTCAACCTAAGTCCAACATCTGAGGTCAACCAAGGTCTAACTCATGTCCAATCCAGTTCAACCTAGGTATGGCCCAGATTGAACCAATTTCAACCTGAATTAACCCAAGTCTAACTTCGGCCCAACTCAGTTTAACCCAGGTTAACCTAGGTTCAACACAGGTCTAACCCAAGTTAACCCAAGTCCAACTCATGTTCAACACAGGTCCAACTCAGGTCAAATCAAGCCCAAACCAACTAATCCATCATCACATTTGAGAAAAATTTTGAGCCGACCATCTCTCAAATCCAAGTCACCATAGCTCAATCCCAACCTAAGTCTAATCTAAGCTAAAGTCATGTCTTGAATGTCATGTTATTTTACATGTTATTGCATGCCTAGTTATATGTTCCATGTTCTGTCATTAAAAACAAAATAAAAATAACAAAAAAAGAACAACATAAAACAAAAGAAGAATAAAAACCTCTCACAAGAAGGTTTTCTCTACAAACATCTTTATCAAATTGTAAATAGAATTAAAACTCAATAAATTAGGAAAACTTTGATTCTCACCATGATTGACAGACCTATAAATTGAAATAAAATCTGTATTAAATATTGAATCTAAAATAATATTTAAAATAACATAACCTAGATTAATTTGATAAGAACCTTATGTTAGCTAACTTAGAGACCAAACTGAGGATCATACACTTTTTCACAGTTAGTCTGAGTATAGAAACTTAGATTTTTGATAGGTACACTAGTTAGTTCTAAGGACTAGGACAAAAAAAAACAAATTAACATACCTCTTGAGATTAGAGGGAATAACTTAGAATGATGTAACCCATGGTTACTGACAAAGGTATTTCATATCACTTTGAAACTATGAATCCTCTATATTACAACATTTAAGGTAGATTCATGATTAATAATTTGGTTATTTTTTATGGATATTAATGTCTTCAAAATGAGGGAAATCCATGGGCATCCTAATTGGGGAAGTTATTCTTAAAGTTTAGGTTAGCTCACCCCTTATAATTTCTCATTGAGTATACGGTGTTTTCATTCTCATCTAGAAATCCATCTCATCTGACTTTGTCCTTAGCTTAGAGTTTTCATTCATTTTTGTCAATTAAATCCATTATTCTTAAGTCAACCTTTCACTTTATCTGATTAATGTAATAATATATGATCATTATGAAGTTTTTAACCATCACTTTCAAACTTCCTTCCTTAAATGGTTAGATCCTCACATTCAGGTCCTTTCCATGACAGATTGTCATCTAACTGTTAGTCACATTCCTTTGAGCTTAATTCTTTCAGCTTTAATTCTTTCCTTATTCTCAAACTACTTCAATTATGAAAATAGGTCTTCAATGATTTGGTTTGTTACATTAATCAAGAGTTTTCATTAGGGCTCACAGGTCTAAAGATGTAATTAATTACGATGGCTTACTTTTATAGGGAACGAGACCCCCAAATTAAAATAAGGCTTATCTTACACATATAAGGTAAGGGAAAAACCGTAGTTCCATAAACTTTCGAATACTTTCATCATCTGGGTGATCAAATCCATTTTTAAGGTAATATTTTCTTTATTTGGGATGATATGTTATTAATCAAAATTTCATGCCCATCATCTAGATAGAAGTCTTCCAAAAGCACGTTGTGTGGCGACATACAATCCGAGGTTTTTTTTTGGAGACTTAATTGGGAACTTGTTATTCTCTTCATCTTTCATCAGGAGTTAAATTTTTTATCCTAATATCAAATTTTCTATGGGTCAATCAAACTTATTTGAATCTTCAGGTTTTGTCCCATTTCTTTAATCTTCATATTCTTGCATACTCATTTAAACTTTGTTTAATGAATAGGGATTTTAGGACATGCTCTATCATTAATTATCCTTATCAAATGCTTTTTAAAATTAAATTAGATCTCATTTTTATTCATAAAAAATTTTTCTAAGATTCTACATATGACACCCTATTGATATCTTTTTTATACCCATTATAGGCAAGATGTCTCCCTAACTCATTTTCTCCCTTAGAAATGGATGCAACCTATCCTTTGACGCAAGTCATCTGAATGGTAGGTCCCCAATCAACTTTGGGTCTTAACAATTCTAGGTTTTCTTTAGTTGGCTTTTAAGTCATCATTAAGGAACCTTAACCTCACTTTAACATTGAAT
Source organism: Phalaenopsis hybrid cultivar (assembly GCA_002079205.1). Taxonomy (NCBI): domain Eukaryota; kingdom Viridiplantae; phylum Streptophyta; class Magnoliopsida; order Asparagales; family Orchidaceae; genus Phalaenopsis; species Phalaenopsis hybrid cultivar. The sequence continues at coordinate 177,789 of JXCR01148437.1, forward strand.
CGAAAGAGGAATTTCCACCACCAAAAAAGAGGGTTTTAAAACCACTACTATTGTGACTACCAATGTTATTTTCCAGTGTTTTGAGAAAGTAGAGATAAAAAAGACTCCTACTTCAAACTGTGAACTACTTAAAACACTAATAATTATCAAGATTGGTCCACCAATGAAATCACTCCTGCATTAACTAAGGGGGCGTTTAGGGTAGCTTATTTGTATGTTCAGCATTTTGCAAATGCCAACTTATCCAGATCAGGGGCAAAATTGTCATTTATCTAGAAACAGTTGTAAATCAATTGTTTTCCAAACAAACAAACCAAATAACCAGCCTGATTATCCAGATCAGTTGTTGATCATTAGATTATTAAAATAAGTTGTTTTACTGGATAAGCTGCAGCTGTCCCAAACAGATCCTAAGTCTCAACGATGAAACAAGAATAAGAGAATCTATAAAAGAGTCGCACAAATAATGGATGAGATGGATGGTGTGGAGCCTGAAACCTCTATTTTCCTGAATGGGAGTAGGTTTCGTTTGCTCTGTACTACACAAGTAGAAGAAAGCATTTGCAACATAGCAGAATTACCTCACCCCTGCCTAATGCTAAACCCCTAGTTTGAAAAGGAGAAAATCACAAGTAGCTCAACTGTACATGATATTTCAAAATAAAGCAAAAAAAGAAGGCTCCCATGTTGTAGAAATCCTTCACGTAATAAGAGGAATTGTATTCCACAAGGAGAAATGAAAAGATTCGTGAAGGCAATCAAGGCAAGTCTTTACATGATTATTACTATACCCATCGCATCAATTATCGCCAAAGCTTCTCCTTCCATTCCAACGTATCTCTAAATCACCTGAATTCCATGCCAATTGTGGCCTAACGCTCCTCCTTACATTTTGTATTATCTTTAAAATATTTAAGATGATATATTTGAGGTGCCTATTAAGCCACCTTCAAAATTTTATAAATCACCTCTCCAACAAAATGATATAGGAACAAAGCCCTCATTGCTCCTCATCTCATATGACTTAGAGAAAGTGTCATAAATTTAGGATATATCTGATTTTGAGGCTGATTCTATTTTAAAATATATGGAAATTAAAGAAGGGGATATCAATCAAGTCAATATTTTGACAGACTCAGACCATGAGAACCAAAAAAATTATGTTGTTGATACTAACCGAGAATTTCAATTATCTCAGTCAATCTGAAACACGTTAAGGGTTGACCAATAGATGAAGTCATGAGTGAATTATAAGCTAGTACCAAACAACTTAGAAAAGAAGAAGAAAGCACATCAACAGGCACTGCTACTGTTATGGTTGTCGAAACCCAATGTGAGTAAGGGAACGTCAAGATGATAATGATTCCCAGGATGTCATGATATTTGAAGGTACAACACTTAACACCTCCCAAGAAAGTGTTAGAAAAATTAAAAGAAAGAGATGTGTAGATAGAATGATTAGAGAAATTGATGGAAGAAATCATGGCTTCAGCCATTAGACATGCAAAAATAAAAAAACCAGAAGATTTACATATGATCGATAGTGTAAAAAATGTAAAAATTAAGGATTAAGTTTTTAGAAAAATTTTAGAGTTACCACCTAACCCTCAAGGGGACTTGAATACCTTAATCAAGTAACAAGTAAAAGTTCTCATGGCCCAGGCTTGAGCTATCTGACCCCACCCGCAGTTATACAATTATTTAATTTAAGAGATACGACCAAAAGCTTGACCCAATTTATATTTAGCGGCTAGTGTGCAAAATTAAATATTATATAAATATAATAAAAATGATTTATATATTAGGGATAGTACGCAAGTATACACATCATTTCAAGTAATATGTTTTACTTGAATATGATTTCACAATAGGTTTTAACATACCAATTGATCATATTTAATATGTAAATTAAATACAAAGTAATGAATCATCACAAGTATGAAAAAAGAGAAACCTTGAAAAAATATAATCCTACACCAAATCATCTCTTATTGCAAGGAGAAAAATAAAGAAAATTACTCAGACTTCATGGGGCTAACACAACAAAACATAATTTATATTAAAATTTAAGTTTACACAATAAAATAAAACTCAAACAAAAATACAAAGTACTTATCTTAAACTTCTTTCCAAGCAAATCTTCTGAAGTTCCTTTGATGAATTCTCAACTCTCCTTACAATTTCACTCCAAGAGACACACACACACACACCAAAAGACTCTCACAACTAACCAAGAGCCCCAAATCAACCTCTTACGAAAAGCACCTCCTTTTGTTTATCTATTTTCAGTCCCCTTTTCAATAAACCTTTAAATCCCCAAGAGTCACTTCAGATGCCCCTTAAAAATTCATCAACATTTAATGTAGAAAACTGATTCTGGAGCCTAGGCATCAACTATCTAGAAGCTTGTATAACCACCTCGCACCTAGGCGCGTGATATTGGTGTTGGTCTCTTTGTTTCCAAGTATGAAGTCTGATACACTTAAAATATAGGCTTTACTTACACATTTTTATACTTATTTTTGAGATATGTACTTTAATGGAAGGTATTTGTGTGTTTTTCTTTCAAGTACAATCAAATTGATGAAAATTACTGAAAGGAGTGAAAAAAGATCAAATTTGGAGCAAAAATAAAGAAAGCGTGTAAAAGAATTGTTGCGCCTAAGCGCCCAAAACTAGCGCTTAATCACCCAATAAACCAAGAAGATCGTTAATGGACACAAAAATACATTCAATTGATTTTTGAAAGGAGATAACTCTTGGAAGATTCGTTGAATGTGAACACATTTTGACAAGACACCAAGTCACGTTTTGAAAAATTATAAAAGGACTTGGATTGGATTGAGAGACATCTACTTTTCTACACACACACAAGCCGCCACCAGGTCGCCACCCCCTTTAGACACCTATGACACCTCTCTCTCTCTCTCTTAGATTAATTAGGATACTTTTAGAGAAGAAGAGGAGAGGAGTTGTAGCGTGTGAGTAGAGAGTATTGTAAGAGAAAGGAAGAGAAGAGATTCAAAGGAAATTCAATAATTTTGTGGAGATGATTTAAAATAAGTTTTTATCGTTGTGACTACATTTGGTTTTAATTTAGACTTCATGTTTGTTTGCATGATTTCTACTTTCAAACTTAAGTGTGGTTGTGTTTTCTCCATGAATTCTGAATAGTTTTTTTTATATTTTTCCATAAAAATGATAACTGATTAGTTATTGGATGGAAGTTGTGTGAAGTATTAATCTTTAATGTTGGAATAAGTTGTCATGATTTTAAACCTTATACTTCATTTACTTCTTGATTTGGCCAATTAAGATGTTAATATTTGTTGTGAGAACATGTATGATCCGAGATGGTATTTTCTCAGTCAACTAATGATAAGAATCACATGAGATTGTATGGATGAGAATATAATTCATATGATTGAGTGCAAAAAAATAGGAAAATAAACTTTGAAGGGTGTAAAATTAGAGGATTTTAGAGTGATAGGTTAAAGCCCCAAATTTGTTTTAAAATTTTAGGTTTTGATACGAGATGTTAGCCACAAGGTATAGGGAGAAGAGGGAACTCTAGAGTGAGAGCTGGTATCTTCCCTACCTTTCCCATCTTCAAGATTATTCAAACTTTAAATTAGTCAATTTTCCTTATAACATCTCTAGTAATGGTAAAGAATACTATAGCTTCTATTTGACACAACACAATTTGAATACTTCCATAACAAAATTCCTATACTTTTTACTGATTCATGATAAGAAAAAATATATTTTATTTATCTTGCCTTCATCTTACAGATATCTACTTAAGTTTAGTTAGTTGTTTACTTTACTTTCAATTATTAAAAATTACAAAAAAAATCGAACTTTCTTTCCTATTATAGCATCTATAGTTTGAGTAAGAAAATTTTGCAAAGTAAAATTTGTTATCTAATTTTTTCTGATTTTAGTTGCATATTGTGTTTTTTTCCTGTGGGTTCCTATATTACTTGATAACAATACGTATATTTATATAGCATCACATATTTAAATATAATAATTGTATTTTTTATTTTTTTAAGTCAAATTTTTGGTAGTTGTTACAAAGTAAGAAATATAAGTAAAAAAAAATTAAGATTATAACTGTGTACATCGTACTGTCATATAAAATCAAGAGCAAGTTTTTGGCGTCGTTGATGGAGATAATTAAAATTTTTGAAGAAATTCCTAGAAAACAATTTTCTATTTTTTAGAAAGACTTACTTAAACTTTTAGATTTATTATAGGAATATTGTAGTGTAGTTTTTATATACAGTAATTGTTCGTGTGATTTTATTTTATGTTATTTTATAATAATGTATGTGTAGTTCAGATTCTAAAGAACTAGTGCCCTACGATTGTGAATTGGAAAAAACTATTATAAATATTAAGAAAATAAAAAATACAGAAAAAGAAAAAAAATTTCAAGAAATGACAAACCAAAATAATCAAAATATTGAAATTAATAAATAATTTAGACCTTTAAGAAATTATGCAAACCCTACAGTGGATGAACTTCATTGCAGTATTAAAAAACCTGTTGTAGTGGCTAATTCATTTTAAATTAAACCTGCTATTGTCCAAATGATATCAAATAATCAGTTTGAGAGAGCATTAACTGACGATACAAATTTACATCTTGCCAAATTTCTAGAATTGTGTGCTACATTTAAATATGATGGTGTATCAGATGATGTTATAAGACTTAAACTTTTTCCTTCCTCATTGAGGAATAAGATTAAGATATGATTACAATCGTTAATACCTGGATCTATCAGAACTTGGGGTGATTTAGCGCAAAAATTCCTTGCTAATACTTTCTACCATAAAAAAACTATGAAGTTTAGAAATGATATTACATCTTTTTTGTCGCTTTGGAGGGGAATCTATTTATGAAGCATGAGAATGATTTAAAGAACTATTGAGAAAGTGTCCACGCCATGCTATACCAAATTGCCTAATAATTCAAATTTCTTACAATGGATTAGTTGAATCTCTTCAATATATTTTTGATGTCACTGCTGGTAGTTCATTGATGTCAAAACTATTTCATGTTGCTTATGCTTTAATTGAAGAGATAGCTAATAATAATTTTCAATGGCCTTTTAAGAGGGAAAATCCTAAGAAAGTAGTCAATATTCATGAATATGATGCTTTTGCAATGTTGGCAAATTAAGTTGCTACGATTTCAAGGAATTTAGACCAATTTGGAATAAATTTTTCTCACTCGATTGTAATGATTGAAGATAATTCATTAGGCCAAATGGTAGATACTCATGCATCATCAGAAACTTTGAATGTCATAAACAACAAGCAGAATGACCCATATTCAAACTATTATAACCTAGGTTGGAAGAACCATCCTAACTTTAACTTGAACAATAGTTCGGGTGGTAATAATTAGTAATGGGGGAACAACCAAGTAAACTCATTGAAAAACTGGAACAACCAAGGTAATAGCAATTATTAATCTACTTATCCTCCAAGTTTTAACAGTAATCCAAAATTTAAGGAGAAAAAGTTGTCTACAGAAGAAGTGGTTTAATAAATAGGAAATCAGTTACAAAGTCAATGAGCTACAATTAGAAATATTGAGAATCAATTAGGAAAAATAACAAATTCATTAAGTAATAGATCCCAAAGAACACTTCCTAATAATACAGAAGTAAATCCAAAAGATCAGAATAAAGAGCAAGTAAAAACTGTTTAACTTAGAAGCAGAAGAGATTTGGAAGGTAGAGTTCAAAAAGAGATTGAAGTAGAGAAAGAAGAAATTGAATAGCCTGAAGAGGATGTTTCGAAAGGTTTAGAGAGACCTATTTCTTCACTTAAAATTGACTTGGAGAAACCATCACATATATTTCCTCAAAGACTTTGTCAACATAAGTTGGATAAACAATTTTCAAAATTTATGGAAATCTTTAAGAAGCTTATAATTAATATTTTATTTGCTGAAGTCTTAAAACAAATGCCAAGTTATGTGAAGTTTATGAAAGATATTCTTAGCAGGAAAAGGAAGTTTGAAGATAATGAGACTATTGCACTTAATGAGGAGTGCAGTGATATAATTCAGAAAAAGCTTCCTAAAAAGCTTAAATATCCTGGTAGCTTCACAATTCCATGTGCAATAAGAGACAAATTTTATAGGAAAGCTTTATGTGATTTAGGTGCAAGCATTAGCCTTATGTCATTATCAATATTTAACAGATTGGGATTAGGAGAAATTTCCCCTACTATTGTAACTCTGCAGTCAGCATATCGTTCAATAACATATCCTAAGGGAGTTATAGAAGATTTTTTTAGTGAAAGTGGATCAATTTATCTTTCTTGTTTATTTCATTGTGCTAGATATGGAAGAAGATAAAGAAATAACTATCATTTTGGGAAGACTATTCCTAGCAACAGGAAGAGCATTCATCTATGCACAAAAAGGGGAGTTAACTATGCGCGGTCAAATATTTACTTTTAATATTTCCAAATCAATAAAATATCCTGCAAAAGGTAAGGATGATTAATGTTACAGAATGGATGTAATAAGATATCTGAGTGAAAGCCACTTCAAAACAACTTATGAAGAGAAATCTAAAATGAAAGAGTTGGAACACGAGTAAGAAGAAGAATTAGAGCAATTTGAAAATGTTAATAAGGAAGATTCAAATTATATTTGAGAAGGTTTTAAAGTTTTTAAAATGATAAAAAAAGACAAATCTTTTTGTCCATCGATTAAAAAACCTCATGAACTTGATTTGAAGTTACTTCCTGAACATTAAAAATATGCCTTTTTAGGTGATTCGTCAATATCATCGGTTATAATTTCCTCAAATTTAACTACAGAAGACGAAATGAGTTCAATGAAAACATTGAAGGATTATAAGAATGTCTTTGGATGGACAATTGTTGATATTAAAAGAGTCAGTCCTTCAATCTATATGCATAGAATTCATATGGAAGAGAACTGCAAACTCGGGGCTGATTCTCAAAGGAGATTGAATCTTGTTATTAAAGAAGTCGTTAAAAAAGAAATTTTAAAGTGGTTAGATGCCGAAATTATCTACCCTATTTCAGATAGTACATGGGTTTGTCCAATTTACTGTGTTCTTAAGAAAGAATGAGTGATTGTGACTATGAATGAACATAATGAGTTAATACCAATAAAACAAGTCATAGGGCGGTGAATAAGCATTAATTATATAAAATTAAATCTTGCCACTAAGAAAGATCATTTTCCACTACCCTTTCTAGATCAAATGTTGGATAGACTACCTGGGCATAAATTTTTTTATTTTTTGGATGGATATACTAGTTATCACCAAATACAAATAGCTCCCGAGGATCAAGAGAAAACAACGTTTACGAGTCCTTATGGTACATTTTCTTTTAAAAGAATGCCTTTTGGTTTATGTAATGCCTCTACTACATTTCAAAGATGTATGATGACTATTTTCTGTGATTGAATTGAGATAGGATTTGAAGTTTTTATGGATGATTTTTTCAGTGTTTGGAACCTCATTTGAATCATGTTAAAAACATTTATCAAAAGTTCTTAAGCACTGTGAAGAAACAAATTTAGTCATTAATTGGGAAAAATATAAATTTATGATAGCGGGAAGAATTGTTTTAGGACATCAGATATCAGAAAATGGTATGGAAGTAGGCCCTGCAAAAATTCAAGTGATCGTTAATTTATCTTACCCAACAAATGTGAAGGAAATTAGGAGTTTTTTAGAACATTGTGGAATCTACATACGGTATATTAAAGATTTTTCAAAAATTGCTAAGCCTCTGTGTCGTTTGCTTGAAAAAGATGTAATTTTTAATTTTGATAAGGAGTGTGTAAAAGCTTTTGAGCTATTAAGAGAAAAATTAGTCATTGCACCAATTATTATTTCACCATATTAGGAAAAACCTTTTGAATTAATGTGAGATGCAAGTAATTATGCTATTGAGACTATTTTAGGACAAAAGCATGATAAAATTTTCAAAGTAATCTACTGTACTCATAGAACTCTTAATGAAGCTCAAATTAATTATACCACAATTAGGAAAGGGTTACTAGCAATAGTATATGCTTTTGATAAATTCAGATCATACTTAATGAAACCAAATGTGTTGTGCATACTGATCATTCTACTATTAAATATTTAATGAAAATAAAGGATGCAAAAACAAGACTGATACGATGGATTCTTCTTTTGCAAGAGAATCAAATTGCCGATCATCTTTCCAGACTTAAATTAGAAAAATCACTCTATTTTGAAAATGAAATTAATGAACATTTTTCAGATGAAGAATTGTTCAGTATTGATGATTGGTGTGTTCTATGGTATATCGACATTGTGAACTTTATTGTTAGTGATATTATATCCTATGGAATGACATAACAACATAAGAGGAAATTTTTATCTGAAGCTAAGACGTATTTTTGGGATGACCCATTTTTATATAAAAAAAGAAATGATCTAATTATTTGAAGATGCGTGCCTTTAGAAGAAACTTATAAAATTATCCAAAAATGTCATAATTCTGATTTTAGAGGACATTTTGGTGTTGATAAAATAACATACAAAATTTTGCAATCTGGATTTTATTTCCTACAATCTTTAGAGATGTTAATGGTTATATTAAAAATATTGATCGATGTTAACGAGTATGCAATATTCTAGAAGAAATGAGATGTCCCTCAATTATGTGTTAGAAATTGAGATATTTAATGTTTGAGGATTAGGTTTCATGGGACCATTTATACCATCTTTCAAAAATTTATATATATTGATAGTAGTAGACTATGTATCCAAATGGATAGAAGTTATTGTTTTACCTTGATGTTATGCTCAAAGTGTTGCAAAGTTTTTAAGAACAAACATGATTTATGAATTTGATATGCCGAGAGTGATCATAACTGACGGGAGAAGTCATTTCAGAAATGCAATAATTGAGAAATTATTAAAGAAATATCATATCAACCATCAAATTGCTACTACTTATCATTCTCAGACAAGTGCTTTGACTGAATTATCCAACCATGAAATGAAAAGAATTTTGGAAAAATCTGTGAATCCAACAAAAATGGATTGTTCACTCAAACTTGATTATGCTTTGTAGGCATATAGGACTGCATATAGATCTCCTATAGAAATGTCCCCATATAGGCTAATATTTTGAAAAGCTTGTCATTTACCAGTTGAACTTGAGCATAAAACATATCATGCTATTAAAGAATTTAATTATAATTTAAAGGATGCTGGTGAAAAAGACTACTGCAATTAAATTAGCTTCAAGAGATAATGAATGAATCTTATGAGAATGCTAAGATTTACAAAAAAATAATGAAGATGTGGCATGATCGGAGGATTCTTACTAAAATTTTTGAGCTAGGGCAACAATTTTTGCTATACAATGCAAGGTTAAGATTATTTGCAGACAGACTTAAGTCCAGGTGAATGGGCCCATTTGTTGTGCTAAAAGTTTATCCCTATGAAGTTGTGGAAATCAAAGATTCTAAAACTGAGAAAATATTCAAAGTGAATGGTCACAGGATGAAACCTTACTTTTTAGAGGATTAACTTAAATTAAATGATCTTATGTTGTTAGGTCAACCATAATAAGCATTGGTTACGTCGGGCTGACGACGTTAAACCAAGCGCTTTGTGGGTAGCAACCCATGGTTATCTGTGTGTTTTTTAATTTGAATGTTGTGTTGTTGTGTTTGATTAAGAAAAATGTGGTAGTATTTTGAATATATAATGATTTAGTAATGATTCTAAGACCTTAATAAATGACTTAGATATGTTAGAATGAGTATTTGGACGTTAAGCTGATCTGTGCTAAATTATGCACCGGTGCTTAAGTGTCAACCTTCAGCACTTAAGCGCGGTAGTTAAGTAAACATGCTAAATTACGTTTCTAGAAGATTTAATCATGGTTTAGTGGGTTTTAACATGGGTTAGTTTTTTTAGAACGTGTCTAGTAGTTTTAGGCTTGGTCTAAAGCCTATAAATAGTAGGGAATGAAGAGAATTCTCACCCCACTTCAATTTTAACCCTAAAATCTAAGTGAAGACTGTGAGATCTTGGAAAAATGTCTTCTTGGGAGATTGAAATGAAGAAAAAGGAGAAAGTCACGAAGAAGAAGTTCATGAGTTAAAGTGTGCAAGAGTTATATAACGATTTCCTAGTCGTTAGTGTAAAAGGAATAGCAAAGAACATTATAAAAATTGAGGATGACGTGACATCAATTGAAGCAAAAGTGATGGAAGTTAACGCACATTTAGTGCATATTGGATGACAACTTAAGATGCAATTTAGCCACACAAGTTTTATAGAAGAAGCAGACAAGGCTATGCATTTAAAAAAAAAAAGTATTGAAGAAGACTCAACCAGAGTACTTCACCACCATCCGTTCTATCATATCTATATTCCAAATGTCCATGGAGAAACTAATGAAAGGCCAGTATTTGTTCCACAAAAAGAAGAGTGGAATTAATTTCTAATTTTAGTGTTTGTTTGTGTTAGGTGTTGTGATGTTAGTGTTAAGTTTGTTTTATGTGTTTTTAGTGCTAAATTTGTTTAGTGTTTGCGCATAGGAGTTATCTCATCCAAGCCTCTTTGGATTGAAAAATAATTTATCACAAATGTTTATATTTGTTTGTGAATTAATATAAGTGTTTGTTTGTGTGTAAAATTTTGTGTTAAATCGAATTAGTTAATATTGGTGAATTTGAGAAAGAGGAGAGTTGATGTGGAAGAAAATAGTTATTAAAGATTTATTAAACCATTTAAAGGTGGTAGACTTAGGCTAGATGTGCATTTCATTTAAAATGAAAAATATCAAAATTTGTGCACTGTCACCTAAGTGCTAAAACCCTGTGCTTAAGCACTCGGCAACCCGAGAGGTAGGCGCCTAAGCGCCGAACCAGTCGCGCTTAAGCACTGGTTCACTTAAACCAGTTCACAAACAGTTAAAAATGAAAAATAAATCCAAAAACACCATTTTTACCTCATTGCCATCGTATTCTTCGCTTGAGTTCGTGATTTGGGAGTTAGGGCTTCTTCTTTAGTGAAAATTTCTTAGTGGATTCAAGCCAAATTTGCTAGATTTGATCTTCTTGAGATAAGAGCTTCACTTCTATGTAAAAATTTTTTATTTTCACCATGTATTTTGAGCACATTATGGATTTGACCGAAAATCACTATTCATGGTGAAAATTTGAGAAAAACCTATGGAAAATATATAAAAATGATAATTTAAGCTTTTAGAAGTTGATTTTAGTGATTTAGTCTTGAATTTAGGATTCTTTGTGAATTTTATTTTATCTTTAGAAATGACACCAAGAATGAAGAGGAGTAAAGAGAAGTTCCATTTCAATTCAAACAAGTTTGTTAGCACGAAAGCTCAGGACAGGTATAGCGACACACTGCAGTCGAGAAAACTGATTTCTGAGAGATGTTTTAAAAGTCCAGATGGAGTAGTGGAAGATTCGATTGTTCACCAACAATGGGAACGATTTTGCTATTTTTCTTTTGTGGTTGTGATTTCTGTTGTTCGAGAGTTTTACGCTAATCTCCCTGAAGCTGAAGAAGATCGGGTCATGGTTTGAGGGAAATTAGTGTCTTTCTCCCCTAAAGTAATAAATTTGTTTTACTAGTTGCCCCCTTGTATGTTGTGTTTTTATTCAAATTATAGTCTGGCCTAGCAGGAGTTGGACGAGAACATATCATCATTGACTGGTGGAAGAGGACTGTGGAAGATAAAAAATGAAAGAAGAGTCAACTTCCCTACGTCAAAGTTAGGTGCTACATCGAATGCGTGTCACTAATTTATTTATGCTCGTCTACTACCAACCATCCATATCAGTGAAGTTACTCGAGATAGAGCTAACTTGAACTATTGCATTCATCAATTCAAGCTGATTAACATTGGAACTCTGATTTATTAGGCTATCATTAGTTCTGCTACCACTGCCACTACTGTAGGTTTGGGATTCACATCCTTGATCTTTTCCTTATGTGAGCAGAAAGATGTTAGATTCAATAGTTGGGAGGAAATACTGCAGCCTCTAAAGCCCATCACAAGTTTTAATGTGAGTCTTATATACAACATTTGATCTTTAGCTAGAGAGGAGGATTTTCTAGAAGTTCATGTGCCTCTACTTCTCATGCTTCTACCTCACATGCATCCACATCACAAGGTAAGACTTCTAGTTCTGATTCACAATCACACTTATTGCAAAGGAAGTTAGATAACATCAATTATACTGCGAAAAAATTATTAAATTTAGAGAATTTTGTAGATCATATAGATAGTTTTATGAGAAAACATAGTGGTTATGAGGAGAAATTTCACTCATCATTGGAAAACCTTATGAGGGGTGACCAAAGTGTAGTTTTTCCTTCATATACACAATATCCATCATATAAGCCTACTGCCTTTTAGGATAGCAATGCTAGTGATGACGATGAAGAAGAGGATTAAATTGTGTAGTTTAGTTTTTTTTATTGTGAACTTAATAAGGTACTGTTATACTGTACTGTTAACTTGTTTTGTGTTGTACTTGCTGAGACTGCTACTTTGTTTTTGTTTTGTTTTGTTATACACAGTTGTGATGTATTTAAATTATTGTAAATAGTTATATTTTGTTTTGGTTGCAGTGATTGTGATAAATGTGTTATCTAGTGTATTTTGTTAGCTTGTGTTAAACTTAATCCTAAATTTTAGAAATGTTTAGAATATTACTAACTTTCATTTAGGAACTTCATGTTTAATTTACTACCAGATATTTTCTTTATGTTGAATCTTGAATTTTGTTAGTGTGTTTAGTTGATTTTATGTTATTCTCAACTGCATAGAAGTCTAATGAATCTCTATATGTAAAAGTTAAGTTAAAATTTGATCAATTAATTGTACACCTACTTTTAATTTTTGCACTTGTATATTTATGATATAAAAATTCTTGTAAGCATATTATTTTTAGTTTTCATTTCTGCTTATAAATAAATATGATGCTAAAATGTTTTATCTTATTAAAAATTTAAATTTGAAGGGATGAAAAATTTTTTAAAACTTAAAGTTTATTTATTCTCAAGTGTAATACAAATAAATTTGATTTTGATTTGAAAAAAAATGATTATATATGAAACATTAGGGAAGAAAAATTTTGAATATTGAAATGAATAGGAGAATTTAGTTGAAACCTATAGTAATGAAGAAAAACTTAAAGTTAAAAATTTTTAGTATAGAAATGATAAATATTGTGTAATTATATTTAGTAGGAGAAATTGTATTTTTGAAAAATATAAAAGGGTTAGACTTTCATTTTCAATGCTTAAATTTCTTTTATTAAAAATAATTTTCCAAATTATTATTATATTTTTAAGTAAAAAATTTATATCAGAACTTTGTTTTAGGAATGGAGGAGTGGAATTCAAAATCATTAAAGGTTTATCCAGATATAATATCCTCACCTGAGAAAACAAAGAAAAAGAAAAAAAAAATAAAGTTGAAGAAGGGAGGAGAAGCTTGAGGATTAGTGCTTAATAAAAAAATTGGTTCCACATCTAATCTTTTTAAAGTATATGACTTGAGAAACTCTTAAGCTTAAGGATAAAATATAGTAATTATAATTATTCTTAATAAAAATTTTTAAGTATAGAAAATAGAAAGCCTAAACTCTATATTTAAAAAATTTACAAATCTTTCTGATCTGGATAGAAACTCATATTGTCTGACTTCTTTACATTAAAAATTTCTAAACTCTAAGTTGGTCTCATGTATTGATGTTTTTTCTAAATTGGAATGCTATATTTCTAGATCAAAATTTTAAATTATCCTAAAAAATTTTGAAGTTCCTTTGATTAATTCTCAACTCTCCTTACAATTTCACATCAAGGGACACACACACCAAAAGACTTTCATAACTAACCAAGAGCCCCAATCCAACCTCCTACGAAAAGCACCTCCTTCTGTTTTTCTTTTTCCAGACCCCTTTTAATTAAACCACAAATCCCCAAGAGTCATTTTAGATGCCCCTTCGAAATCCATCCAAATTCAATGTATTTAGAAGAAAACTGATTCTCACGCCTAGGCGCCAACCATCTAGAAGCTTGTATAACTGTCTAGTGCCTAAGCACAAGAACCTGGCGTCGGGCTCGTTGTTTCCACGTATGTGGTCTAATACACATAAAATATGTAGTCTTTATGTACACATTTTTACACCTATTTTTGAGATATTGTGCTTTAATGGAAGATATTTGTGTGTTTTCTTTCAGGTACAATCAAATATATGAAAAATGGTGTGATGATCAAATTTGGAGCATAAATGAAGAAGATGTGCAAATGAACTGTGGTGCCTAAGCGCCCAGAACTGACGTTTAAGCGCCAGTAAAACTGAGAAGGTCGCGCCTAAGTACCAAGTACCTCGCGCTTAAGAGCTAGAAGTAGTTACTTGATGATTTAATGAATTTGGAAAATTTTTTGAATAGGTGTTTGAAGCAACCCATGGTGAAAATGTAGGAAATAGTTAATGGACAAAAAAATACATTTAATTGGCTTTTGAAAGGAGGCAACTCTTGGAAGATTCATTGAATGTGGACACGTTTTGAAGAGACACCAAGACACCTTTGAAAAATTATAAAAGGACTTGAATTGGATTGAAGAGACCTCCACTCTTCCACACCACACAAACCGCCCCCCCCCCCCCCCCCCCCCCCCCCCCCCCCCCCCCCCCCCCCCCCCCCCCCCCCCCCCCCCCCCCCCNATGCCCCTCTTTCTTAGACTAATTAGAATACCTTTAGAGAGAAGAAGAGGAGATGAGTTGTAGTGCGTGAGTAGAGAGTATTGTAAGAGAAAGGAAGAGAAGATATTCAAAGGAACTTCAAGGGTTATTTTTTATCTTTGTGACTACATTTGGTTTTAATTTAGACTTATTATTTGTTTGCATGATTTCTACTTTCAAACTTAAGTGTGATAGTCTGTCTAGTACGGCATAAAACCTCTACTCATCTTTTGGCCTTTGCACAATGCACAATTTAAGCCCTAACTAGTTTTAGGCTTCGAGGTTGTCGTTCGTTACAACATAAACCCTTTTATCTTCCAAGCTATTTGTATGACTGCGTCATGCAAATGTAAGTCATAAATAATAAAATTTGCAGAAGGAAAAATCAAATAACATTTTCTTAAGATTGAAGTCAAATAGTATGATAGCTTGAGAAGTCACCGAGGTTCCCCTCAGATCAGTGATCTCTTACCATTCATTCCTTTGAATTTCTAAAAATAACTGTTAGTACTTGATCAATTCCCTTTTGAATTTTCAATGTCTAAACTTGAAAACTTAAATTTTGAAATTCTTGGAGGCAAAACCACTAATCTGAATTGAGAATATTCTTAAGCGACTTTAGTCATTTAAGATGTAATTAACTATAGGGGTTTGTCTCTAAAGGAAACTTTAGAACTCAACTTAATGTAAATCCTATTTAATCTTTCATATTATATAGGAGAATTTATTGATCAACATAAAAAGTTTAGTAGACCAAAATGAATGTAATAATTTCTATAGTTTATTTAATTGAGAGTCACTATCAAGTAATATGTTTATTCCTCGGGATAGGTACACCACTTTCGGAGTTGCACCCGTTTATTTAAACTATTGCATATATGAGATCAGTCCGGTCTCATACTTTCAAAAATAAAGATATCACTTTTCAAAATTAAATATAAATATTAAATTAAATTAAAGGTATTTTTAAATCAATAACCTCCCTATGTTGGCGACCAACAAGGCAAAAATAGATCTATTTGCACTATCCTAAGGGATTCTAATGATTGTACTAAAAGAATATTAGTTATTTTCTTGGTTTTACTAAGCCACCATATCCATATGAACTACATAACCAACTTCTTGTCGATTAACGGTCCATAAGTCAGGGAAAAGGAATAAATAACAGGAAAGCATTCAATAAACTACATATTTTGGACAAGTGCATGACAACCCGCCCCAAATGTAAAAGTCTATGGTGTAGCTATGATTAGATTTGAAAATCCATCGACATCTCCAAGCCTTGCCACCTTAAGTAAATTAATCCACTCTAACTCTAAGTGCTGTGTTCGAACTCAAAGGAATGCAATAACTGACTCTAGTGTTTGGTTACATAGACATAACCCCTATCATAGTTTTAATCAATCAAGGAGTTAGCTAGTTGGAGCCAGTTTACCCATACAAGAAGACCAGCTTTGAAGGAAGGAACAAAAGATATCCTAATTAGTATGCAATATGTTGAACTGAGAAAAAAACTCGTTTAAAGGATTCACTTAAACTCAAATATGTTGCATTAAATGATTAATTTGCATAACCGACCTTGATTGGTCTAGAACTAATCAACCTAATCACATCATGATGGTGCCACATGACCAAAACCAAACTTATTAGAGAGGTTGAATAAGATTAAACTATGTTCGAGGAATCTTTTCCAGTGTGCGACAAGTATACTAGATGAGAATAAGACATACCCACTCTAGATTTACTCACTTAATGGACTGATGGTTATAGGAGCGCCAGTCAACCTTATCACATTGTGATGGTGCCACATGGGGCGTGTTCCAACTTCCAATGGACTTGAAGAAGGTTCGAAACAAAAATACGATGGATTACTAAAAAAAGGGTTGAAAGTCATTTCTGATTTATTACTAGCCCAAAGGGTTGACAACTAAAACATCTGTGACGGATCTGAAGTCAACCGACCACATTGTGATGGAGCCACAAAGGGACATACTCCAACTCCCAATGGATCAAGAGAGAACAACTTTCGGTATGTGATATAATAAGTGGAAAACACAATTAGCCTAAAGTATCAACCTCCCAAGCCAGCCTTAACTGACTAAAGATCAATCAACCCGGTCACATCATGTTGGTAACATAATGAACCTGAATAAGCACAAAAAGTTGTGGAGTATATTATCATTTTAAAAGATTCATCCTGGTTTTTTTCATTTGTTTTGATTCATTAGTTTGTTTAAATTTTGGTTTCAGTTTGTTGATTTCAATTTCATATGGTTTGTTACATTAATTTCAATTTGATATTATTGATTTGACAAATTGTCTTATTCAAGGACAATCAATTTGATTTTGGTTTGATTTTAATTATTTTTGATGTGTTGAACATATTGTCTTATTTAAGGAAAATCGATTTATTTTTAAATAGATTGCCTCATCCAATGATGATCAATTTGATTTTGGACAGATTGTCTCATTCAAGGACAATCAATTTGATTTAGATTTGATTTCAATCTGATTTGATCTGTTGGACGAATTCTATTATTGAAGCACAGACGATTTAATTTTAAATAGATTATCTCATCCAAGGACAATCGATTTGATTTTAGCTACCCTATAGTATACTGCAGAGGGAATTACACCTTATTCAAGTAGCAAATAAGATCGTTTGAGGATAAAATCCTCAAGACTAAGAAGGNGAAAAAATTATTTCTGACAATGACCCTCCCCAAATTGGCGATAATGTGCTTAGATGGCTATGATATCATGTTCTAATGAGCAAGCCAATCAATAATTTCATTTTAATTTTTAATGGACCGTTGGGGTAATGGACAGCTTGGCGCCAGTTTTTGGTCTCTTTTGCGCTGCTAACATTGCTATTTATGGCCCCCCAAAAAGGGGTGAGGCTTTTGTGAATCTTCTAAAGCGTTTTCAATTATTTTAGGTAGATTTTGATTTCGCTAAGTGAGAAAGTAAGGCAACGGTGCAGAGAGGTAGAGCGGATCAGCAAAAAAATTAAGCGTGGGATCACTTTTTATTTATATTTTTGTTTTTATTTTTAATCTATTTTACTTTCTGTTTTCTATTTTTTAAAAAATATATTTGACATTTTTATGAT